>PVIW01003107.1:0-182712 GCA_004026585.1 Noctilio leporinus | reverse complement strand
GACTGGCTTATTTCACTAAGCATAATACTCTCCAGTTCCATCCATGTTGTTGCAAAGGGTACAAATTCCTTCTTTCTTTCTGCTATATAGAATTCCATTATGTAAATGTACCAAAGTTTTTTGATCCAATCATCCACTGATGGGCACTTAGGCTGTTTCCAGCACTTGGCTATTGTAAATAGTGCTGCTATGAACATAGATGTGCATATGTTCTTATGAATTGGTGTTTCAGGATTCTTTGGGTATAGTCCAAGTAGTGGAATTGCTGGATCAAAAGGCAGTTCCATTTTTAGGTTTTTAAGGAAACCCCATACTGTAGAAAACAAAATTTTGACAAGGGTGCCAAGACAATTCAATACAAATAGTCTTTTTAACAAAAGGTGTTGGAGTGCCTGGATGTTCACAGCAACATAATGAAATTGTGTTCCTTTACATCACATACAAAAATTAACTCAAAATGAATCAAACATCTATATTTAAGAACTAAAATTAGGAACCTTTTAGAAGAAAACAAGTCTAAATCTTTATGACATGATTTAACAATGGTTTCTTAGGTATAATAGCAGTATGAGCAACAAAAGAAAAATAGATAAATATGGTCTTTACCAAAAGTAAACCATTTTGTACTCTAAAGGACACTATTGGGAAAGTGAAAGACAACCCCAGAATGCAAGAAAATAATTGCAAATCAATTATCTGATAATGGACTTATATCTAGAATGTACAAACAACTCTTACAACTCAATAATCTAAAGACAAAGAACTCAACTTAAAATTGGGCAAAAGATCTGAATAGACAAAAATATCAAATGATCAATAAGCACATGAAAAGACAGTTAGCACTATTAATGATCAGGGAAAAGTAAATCAAAACTATAATGAGATACCATTACACACTCAATAGGATCGCTATAATAAAAAGACAGATAATAATTGTTGGCAAGGATGTGGAGAAATTGGAACGCTGATACACTGGAATTGGTAATGTAAAATAGTGCAGCCACTTTTGGGAAACAGTGTGGCAGTTCCTCAGAGAGTTAAAGTAATAGTTAACTGTTTGACCCAGCAGTTGCACTCCTAGGTATATACGCCCCCAAAATTAAAACACACACCTACAGAAAAACTTTTACAACATTTGTAACAACATTTTTCATAATAGCCACAATATAGAAACAACCTATATGTCCATCAACTGATCAATGGATGTGGTATGTTCTTACAATGGAATATTATTCAACATTAAAAAGGAATGAAGTACTGCTACATGTTACAACATGGATAAACCTTGAAAACCCTGGTAAATAAGAGAAGCCAGTCACAAAAGACTGTACAAATTTATGCAATTCTATTTATACAAAATTTCCAAGATAGGCAAAGCTATAGAGACAGAAAGTAGATAAATAGTGGCCTAGGGCCTGGTAACATGGAAGGACTGGGAGTAGGTAGCTAAAGATTATGAGGTTTCTTTTGAGAGTGATAAAAACATTCTAAAATTGATTATAGGGTTGGCTGCACAACTCTAAATATATGAAAAACTATTGAACTGTATACTTTAAATAAGTGAGCTGTATGATTTGTGGATTACATCTTAATACAGCTATTTCCAAAAAATTATATAAAGGCCAGCTTGAAGGGACTCACACCCACTACATTTGGGACAAGTTGCCAATTAAGTAAATAATGATTGTAGCAAGTAACCCATTGAATACAATATGAATCCACTGCATGTATCACTATAAACAATGCATAGAGAATTTGATTAGTATCAGGATATGCACATAGTTTCGAAGCTTCTTCCTAAGATATTTATTAATAACAAAGAGAAATAATAATTTGATAAGGAGAAACTTAGCAGACACCACCTTGCTAAAATTATTAAAGTTCACATCACAGTAATGGGATAAATCAGAATCATGCCCCACTTAATAGGCCACAATGAGCATTCAGCATCACTTCAGTGATATTCTTGTGAAAGATGAATAATCTAATTGAATCATGAGGAAACATCAGACACACCCACACCACACTGATGGACTTTCTACATGAAAACTGGCCACGGAAGTCAAGGATAGGCTGGAATTGCTCCAGACTGAAAGAGGCTAAAGAGATAATAATAATTCAATGTGACAAATAATCTCAGCTGAGCTCTTTGTGATACGGAGATATTGTCAGGGCAACTGATAACATTAAGTGATACCTAAGAAGTTGATGGCAATAATGTTAATTTTATTATTTTGATAACTATTATGATTATGAGAATGTTCATATTTGTTAGAAGCACAAAATAATGAAATAATGTCAGTAAATGTATGCTCAAATGAGTTTGCAGGAGGGTGAGTGCTTTATATTTGAGAACTATTCTGTAATATAAAACAAGAAACTATAATGTATATAAAAATAACTGGCCTGTATTCTTTAAAAGTATCTGTGTTACCAAAGGCAAAGAAAAGTTGATGAACTGTTTCTAGCTAAAGGAGACTAATAAGAGCTTGAAATCTAAATACAATGAATGGTATAAGATTAGGTCAGCAATTTTCAACCAGTGTGTCACCAGAATTTTTAAAATGTGCAATACCTTAATATTTAGTCAGGGACACTTACTTCTTTTGTCTTACATTGTCAAAATTTTTAAATGACAACAGCCAAAACAATAATAGCCATCTAGTGCGAAGGAATCAAAATTATACCTATATTTTTGTAAGATCATAAAAAATCTATTTTGGAGTCCTGCAGAATTTTAACAATTAATTTATGGGTGCCATAAGATGAAAAAGGTTGAAAATCACTGGATTAGATCTAGACCAGAAAATATATAATATAAAGAACATTATTGGTACAACTGGCAAATTTTGAATAAGACCTGAAGATTATATAATACCATTGAATCAATGTTAAATTTCCTGATTTTGATCATTGCACTGTAGTCATGCGGATGAAGTTCTAGCTTCTTAAGAAATATATAATCCTGTATTTAAGAATAGGGGCAAAAAGAATCCTGACTTTCAGTCAAGATGGCAGCATAGGTAAACATGGTTTCTTGCCACAAAACCACATCAAAATTACAACTAAAATGTAGAACAACCATCACTCAGAACCATCAGAAATCAAGTTGAACAGAAGTCTGACAACTACAAAAAGAATTTTTTTTAATCCATCTAGACTGGTAGAAGCAGCAGAGACATGGACTGAGCTGGTCCCATATCTACATGTAGTGGATACAAACTTGGGAGGAATATCTTGGGAGCTAAGAGTCCTATCCCCACATCCCAAGGTTGGTGCCAGAAAGATAACCCTCCGTAACTTCTGGCTGCAAAAACCAGTGGGAATTGAGTCAGTGGAAGAAGTGGCTGGAGTCCCAAGCAATTTCTCTTAAAGAACCCACACACAGGCGCTAGCAAGAAATTGAAAATCTATTTGAAAAAATAATGTAAGAAAATTTCCCTAATTTGGTGAAGGAAATAGACATGCAAGCCCAAAAAAACACAGTCTCAAACAAGATAGGTGCAAAAAAGCCCACTCCAAGACACATTATAATTAAAATGCAAAAGGTTAAAGATAAGTAGAGAATCCTAAAAGCAGCAAGAAAAAAGAAGTTACCTACATGGGAGTTCCCATAAGACTGTCTGCTGATTTCTCTAAAGAAATTTGGTAGTCTAGGAAAGATTGGCAAGAAATATTCAAAATTATGAAGACCAGGGACCTACAGCCTAGATTTCTCTACCCAGAAAAGCTATCATTTAGAATCTAAGGGCAGATAAAGAGCTTCCCAGACAAGAAAAACTAAAGGAATCATCATCACCAAACCATTAGTATATGAAATGTTAAAGGGACTTAGTTAAGAGAAAGAAGATCAAAACTATGAACAATAAAATGGCAGTAAATACATATCTATCAACAGTTGAATCTAAAAAGAAACTAAGCAAACAAGAAGAACAGAGACAGGATCATGGATATGGAGAGTATTTTTATGGTTGCCAGACAGGAGGGGGGTTGTTGAGGGATGGGTGAAGAGGTGATGGGATTAAGGAGTACAAACTGGTAGAAACAGAATAGCCATGGAGATGTGAAGTACACTATAGGAAATGGAGTAGTCAAATAATTTATTATACACATGACCTATGGGGATTATACCCATTGAGATTACCTGAGGGAGTGGGAGGTGCTGGGTACAGGAGGGCAAAGGAGGAAAAATCAGGACAACTGTAATAGCATAATCAATCAAATATAATTTAAAAATAAAAGAAAAAAGAAGGGACATGGTATCTCCCACCAATCCACAGATGCTTCAGTGATGATTTTATAAATAAATACATAGGGAGAGGGAATGATAAAGCAGCTAAAAAGGTCAATATACTGAAGTTTTTTGTAGTATTCTTGCAACTGTTCAATAAATTTGAAATAATTTTAAAGTTTGTAAAAATACTGTAAAATACAAAATGAAATATAAAACCAGATGTACCTGAATAAATAACACATACAAAATAACACATATTTTGTGAGAACATATAACAGCCAACGTATACACTGTGAACAAAACCCAGTGGTTATTTATGAGTCAAGAAAGAAGAGTGAGGATGTGTGGGCTAAAGAGACTAAATAAAACAATTTGCCCTGGCTGGTAGCACAGTGGATAAGGTGCCGGCCTGCAACCCAAAGGTCTCAGGTTCGATTCCCCAGCCAGGGCACATAACAAGGTTGCAAACCAGATCTCCAGTCAGGTCTGTGGCTGGAGGCAGGTGAAAAGCAACCATACATTGATGTCTGTCTCCCTCTCTGCCTCTCTCTCTTCCCCTCTTTCTAAAAAAGTAATAAATAAAATCTTTAAAAAAATAAAATAAAATAAAACAATTTGTTTAAAGGCTGGAGAGCAGGCTAGAATGACCACTGAACTTCTCACTCACACATCTGAGGAATGGGATAGGATAGGAGTGGAGGTAAACATGAAGAGGGGGAGCATCAGATAAACCCAGTTTCATATTTCATCTTTTATTTTGACATTGTTTGGATTGTTTTGTGATATAAATAAAATACATTCATGTGCTATTTATGTAATTTTTTAAATAGAGGGAAATGATGGGACATCCATATGGTGTTATCTAGACAGCTATTAAAAATTAGGCCCTGGCTGGTAGAACAGTGGATAAGGCACCAGCCTGCAAACCCAAAGATTGCTGGTTTGATTCCCCAGCCAGGGCACACAACCAGGTTGCAAGCCGGGTCTCAGGCCAGGTCCATGGCTGGAAGCGGGTGAAAGGCAACCATACATTGATGTTTCTCCCCTTCTCTGCCTCTCTCCCTTCCTCTCTCTCTGGAAATAGTAAATAAAAATCTTTTAAAAATAAAAATAATTTTAAAAAATTAGAGCTACATCCACTGATATGAGAATACCATATCTCATATTATTATTTTTAATAGCAATTTGTAAAGTATCAGGTACAGTATGAATAACTATTGCAAAAGAAATATAAATAGTTCACATATGCAACATTGTAACTATTAGCCTGTTACTTCTGGAGGGAGGATTAAGAAGAGGGACTTGTGTACACTTTAGTCTGATTGTTTTTGCAATGAATTTGTTAACTTATAATTTTTAATTAACCTGTAGGTAATTTTTAATTAACTCTGGCTAAGAGATGGGATTGTTTCTTAAAGAATGATTGACATTTTTAAATAAAATGTAAGCTCCCTTTCAATTAAACATTATTTTAAACAATAATGATTGTGTAATCATGCCTGTATTAATATAGCAACAGCCTAATGTTGTGCAAATGCCCAAAGATGAGATTGTCAGCTTCCCATTCTCTTGTACAGGATATGAGAGTCTCACATTCCTGGACTTTCCCACCCACTCTGGATGCTCCTGCCAAGTATAAGCTGTTTGTGATTCTCCAAACCCACAAAGTTAGCTGCCCAGCCTGTGCACGTGATGGTGCCTATGTCCCTCTCTCAGTTTCTACCTGACAATGCCTGCCTAAGACTGTCTGGCATCTCTTCCACTGTGAAGACTTGCCTGATTTTCTCTCACCAACATAAGGAACCCGGAGCCTTTCCCCTTCCCTAGCATTCTGACTGCCTGGGCTTCCCTCTCTCTAGAGGGCTTGACACTTATCACAGTGAGCCTGGCTCCAGATTCTATCCCAGCAGAGGCTTGCGGGTTGCGGAATGGGGAGAGGGGAGAAGGAAGCTTTAAAACCTGATAGGCAAGACCATGCCCAGCCCATAATGGCCCCAAAATAGATGTCTGTGCTAATTACTTTGGAAAGCAGTTCAGCAATACAAAGGTGGGCAAAAGTAGATTAATAATAATTAACAATATAATAAATAACAATACAAGAATAAAGCCTGTTTTGTAGTCTCACAACTGTAAAAGTACTTTGCCCATCCCTGTATATTAAAAAAGAAAGAAAATATCATTGTTCTGTTGGCTCACTAAGGACCCAGAAGAAATAATCCTCCCCAAAAGAGCTATACACGTGACCACTTTGTTTTGAGCATTATTTTAATGTTGAAAAACTGGACATGTCAGAATATCTAACCATTGTCCTTTTCTTTTTTCTTTTTTCCTTTTTTTTTTTTTTTTTTTTTTGGAAAGAGTCATGAATTAAGCTTGGATACTACTGGTGGTATTTTTTCCCCTTTCAATTCTATTTCATTGTATGAACAGCGTGCAGAAGTTGAAAGTGTCGTTAAGAAGAATCTTGGCCCTGGTTGGTGGCACAGTGGATAAAGCGCAGCCTGCGAACTTAAAGGTCGCTGGTTCAAGTCCCAGCCAGGGCGCATAACCAGGTTGCAAGTCAGGTCTCCAGCCAGACCCGTAGCTGGAGGCAGGTGAAAGGCAACCATACATTGATATCTCCCTCCCTCTCTGCCTCTCTCTTTTCCCCTCTCTCTAAAAAATAATAAATAAAATCTTTTAAAAAGAAGAAGAATCTCAACATTGTTTATACGATTTAAAAGCTGAGAGAAGTATTTTCAACCAAAAGAATGAATTTCTAATTAAAGGATCCTGGCCAGTGGGGACTAGCGATCCGGAATGAGATTTCCAGGGTCTTTCGGAACAAAGGTGCAGTCATGAACTGCACCTGGGCCAACCGGAAGGGAAGCGGCCCTACGCCCAGGACTCCCTGACTGGGACCCTGAAACGCAAGCCAGGTTGGAAGGAGCTGAATGTCCATCGGTTGGGTGAATGGGAATTCTCCAGCGATTGGTCCCTATACTCTGGCTTTCCCGTTAGCAACCTTCAAGTCCCCACCAAGACAAACCAGCCAGCTGACTAAATCAAATAATTCGTTAGACAGTGGGGAAAAAGCAGATCACTCCTGGCAGGGACCCGGCTGCACTTTGTTTGGGTCCCTCGCAGCC
Organism: Noctilio leporinus; assembly: GCA_004026585.1. Lineage (NCBI taxonomy): Eukaryota > Metazoa > Chordata > Mammalia > Chiroptera > Noctilionidae > Noctilio > Noctilio leporinus. The sequence continues at coordinate 175,350 of PVIW01003107.1, read as the reverse complement.
TCTCGGTTTCCGGCCCCGCCCCTTCCCACTCTCCCACCCCACCCCACCCCCTCTCCTGATCCCCGCTCTTGCTCCTGGGCTGCTTTCGCGGCTGCTTCCCCTTCGCGGGCCTCCTTCTCCCCACTCTTTCCATTCCTGTCACCTTCACACACGCTGCCCACCACCTTCCTGTCCCCCCCACCCGCATCTCCACGGCCTCCAGCACAGCCTTCACCACCACCACCCCATCAAGGATTTGTAAACTTTGCCCCTCGGGAACGGACTCTTCCGGAGGACTCTCCATGCAAAATCACCGGGACCCACTCCCGAGGGGGTGGCCTTCGTGGAGGTGAAGGTGCCTGCCTGAGCATCCCGGCTCCATCTCTCCAGCGTCACCAGCCTCGCCCACCCACCAGGAGGGGAAGGTGAAAGGCCCAGGCTGGGAAGGGCAACACAGGTCCCTGGGGTAGGAATGACCTAGATGGGGACACTGGAGACAGTAACCAGGTCGGGGCCACCTCCACCCAGTGAGGCCGAGCCCCGTCTATTGTCGCTCCACCAGTCTTATTTATTGGGGTGTGGGGGTCACCTACCAAGGCCAGGATTTCAGAGTGGCATGCCCACTTCGCATTTCGCAGTCTGCCCAAGTTTGTTCTCCGTGAGTATGGGGGCGAGGGGTAGCGAGCGGAGAGAGACCACTTAAGTAACCTATGACTACATTCTTTTTTCTTTTTCAAAGTCAGGGGCTCACAGAATGACACACACTCCTCCAGCTCACTTCTCGTTCAGCAGTCCTTCCAGCTCTCCCTCCACACAAGTGCAGGACTCAGAAGTGTGGAGTGTGGGTCGTCATTATTTTTACACAAACGGTGCGCCGCGCCAAGATTATTCCGCAGCGGAAGCCGCGGCTTCTTGCCGCGGGAAAAGAGACTGGCAAGAAATTCCTTTGCACTGTTCGGTGCAGTTTACTGAACTATTTGCTTGCCTGAGAATTGTTCTACCTTGCCAGAAAGAAAAAATGTGTTTACTTAAGAAAAAGAAATGGGATTTAAATCTAAAAGAAAAGTAGGTAAACCCTGTTTTGCAGATACTCGAGCGCAGATCGGGCATGCAGATACGTTTGCTCTTTATTTGTTAAAATTGTTCCGAACTCAGGCCGGGTCTTACCTCGCCACCCCCTCCTTCTCCAGGGCAGGGCCGAGGCCTAGATGTCGGTGCGGAGTCCGGCGGCTGCCAGAAGACACAGCCTGCGCTGGAGAGCCTGCTGAGCTCCTCCGCGCTGGGAACTCGGACTTGCAGGTGTAGCCTCCCTGCGGTCACAGCCCACCTGCTGCGGTTTCCCGAAGCCGGCCTGCACCGCGGACCGTGACCTCGCCCGCAGACCAAGTCCCCAGGTTTAGTCCTCCATGACCTGCTTTTGAGCCCGCTAATCCTGCCTCGTACTCTCACCCGCAGCGATCCCTCGCCTTGGCGGAGCGCGCTAATTCCCGCTGGCCCAGCTGCCCCACCGCGGCTCTCTGCTCGCTGGGCTTTGAAGGACAGGGCATCGGGCCTCTGAGCCCTGGCGACATGGGTGCGCAGGCTGGGACTGCCAGGAAACGCCCAAAGCCGGCTCACAAGCCCTGGGACCTAAAATAAATAAGTAAATAACAGCCCGTGTTGCAAACATTCTTTTTCCTTTTTTCCTTTCTCTTCTTTTCCCTTACAAAGAACAAAATCTTAGGTAACGTACTAAGCTGGCGATGCTGTACCGGGGAGCTGGCAATGAGAGCGGAATGAGGGCAGGAAGGGGTAAACCAAAGACCAAGGCGCTGGGAAGGCGAAAAACGTAGGATAGAAAACAGAAGAGAATGTGACTTCATTCCTATTTTTAAAATATTTTTTAAGGTTTTATTATTTTTAGAGAGAGGGGAAGAGAGAGACTGCAGAGAGGGAGAGAGAAATCAGTGTATGGTTGCCTTTCACCTGCCTCCAGCTATGGACCTGGCTGGAGACCTGACTTGCAGCCTAGTTAGGTGCCCTGGCTGGGAATCGAACCAGCAACCTTTGGGTTCACAGGCCGGTGCCTTATCCACTGTGCCACCAGCCAGGTTATTCCTATTTTTAAAGGGGAGAGGTGTAAATATATGTCCGGAATGAGGCAAGAACTTGGGGCTTTTAAGGATGGGACTGAGAGTCTGAAGAGAGCCTATTTGTCATTTTATAATCCTTTGTGCTGTTTAGAATTTATCTCCAAATAAGTGTTTTCCTTTTAAAAAAATAAAATTGGGGGGGACAGAGGGGAGCAAAAAGGGGGTGGATGTAATACAACAACAATAAAATTTTTAAAAAATAAAATTGTTTTACAACTAAATGGAAATTAGTGCGCCCCATAAGCACTTACACACTAAAGCTCAAATACACGGCAAGGTTCACATGTTTGTTTTGGATTTTTGTTTGTATTTATTTATTTTTAGACAAAGGAGAAGGGAGGGGGAAAGAGAAGGAGAGAAACCTCAACGGTTGTTTATTGTTCATGCCTTTTACTGCTCAGGATAGGCAACTCAGGCAAGTGCCCTGACCTGGAATCTATCCTGCAACCTTTCACTTGCCCGAGGATGTCCAATCAACTGTTTGTATTTTTGTTTTGCTTTGTTAGCTTTGTTTGAATGTACAGCACCGTGGTTCCCCTTCTTGGCCCTTCGTTTATAACAGGGTCCCTCAGGCTGTGCAAAAGCACCACTTTGGGGGGAGTTATTTTCCAAGGTGGTTTCATAGCCAGGAAAACAAATCTGCACTTAGTCACCAGCTGTAAGTGGGTCTCTGTAAGCCACCAGGTGGAGTGGGCCAGAGATCAACCTCAGAGGTCCCCTGCCTGGACCCCAAATCAGGGGTTAGCAGTCCCTGCTATGTAGGCTCCACTACTGAAGGGATTTAGGTCTATTTGAACTAAGAAAAGAACATTTAAATTTGTATCATTTGACTTAAAGGTGAGAGTGCACAGGTAGTACTATTAATAGTTTGTCAGGTCCAAGTCACCAAGAGGACAGGGGACATTGTCTGGCTTGCAGGTTGCCAGCTGGATTTTGGGTACACAACCCCAGCTATCTGGATGGAGTCAGGGTAGGGATGCTGGAGAAACAGGACTCCTTCACTGCTAAAGAGCAGTGCTGAAGAGTTTTCACAGTTCACAACTGTGCCCCAGTGCCTGTCATTGTGTCCAACATAGCTAAATAAATATTTGTTGGGTGAGGAATGTCCCAAAGTATGTGTAGCAGCTTCTGGAGAATCACTCCCAGTAGCTAGAAATTCCTGGCTATATCTAGGGTAAAGCGGGTAGGCTTGCTCCTTAAACAAGACCTTCAGGGTGCCTTGGCAAGTGGTCAGGGCATTTCCAGTATTACAATAGAATCCTAACAGGGCTGTCTCGAGGTTTCTGGCCCCTGAATTTCAGAATCCTTTCCCAGGATTAAGAGATGGAAAATTCCTCCAGGCTCTCCCCACCTTTGTTCCTGTCTTTCTCAGCTGGCCCAGGAACACACTCAGGGAGGCCTCAGGTCCTGGAACCTGGACTGACCTGACCCAGGGAGCCAGCGAGGCGGGGGAGACCAGGCAAGGCGACAAGAGGAAGGCATGCCAGCTTCCCTTCAAAACCTCAGCCTAGAACCCACCTTCAGGTGATGCTGATCTCAAGTGATCACTTCTCAGGGCAACCACCCAAGACGGGGTGGTTGGGTGGCCTTGAATGTGCAGTGTTGTGGCAGGTGCCACAAAGACAAAAAGCAGCCAGGTGTACATGAAATCTCTCTGGGTAAGTTTTCTGGGGCACATGGTCTGGACGAGAAGTTCAGTAGTAGCCCCTGCTGGAAGCAGGGGAACAAAACCCTCTTCAAACATGTTCTAACAACATTTAAAAAGCTATTTTACTAGATTCATTTGAATTGTGACACCTTGCCAATTTAAAAGGTATCAAAGAATATACAAGCCTCTGGTGCTGGCCTCTAGGGTGCCCCCCAAGGCAGTGGGGGACGGGGGGAGCCCCTGCTCTCTCCCAGGGCTTACCAGTGGAAGAGTGGGAGTCTAGGACACTGTCAGCCAGGATTCCAGCTGCGGGGATTCAGATGAATTCTTCTTGGGCTCACATTGCAATTCCTGCCTGGCCATATCCCTGAGCTGTCCTTTCCTGGATCTTCCAGAAAGGGGTTCATGCTCGTGGGGGTCATGGGAAATGGGAAGTGGAGAATCTGGCTCAGGGCCAAAGGCACTCGAAATACTGTAAACAGGAATGTTTCTGCAGGGGCCCTGAGTTGGATGACTGACAGCAGCACTGGACTCCAGGCCTCACAACCCAGTGTTCTCCCTGAGCTCAATGCCCATCGCTTTTCTAAAATGGGGTTGGGAAGACCAGCAGACTTGCGCTTTAGCAGTGAAGGAGTCCTGTTTCTCCAGCATCCCTACCCTGACTCCATCCAGATAGCTGGGGTTGTGTACCCAAAATCCAGCTGGCAACCTGCAAGCCAGACAATGTCCCCTGTCCTCCTGGTGACTTGGACCTGACAAACTATTAATAGTACTACCTGTGCACTCTCACCTTTAAGTCAAATGATACAAATTTAAATGTTCTTTTCTCAGTATGCACCAAGTGCCAGATAAAGTGCTCCGAACATGTTAACTTAGTCCTCAAAACAACACTAGACGTTTGGCACCAATATCACCCCATTTAATGGATGAAGACACTGAAGCCCAGAGAAGTGAAACAACCTGTTAGCAACTAGTCAGTGGATTCTAACCCACCTGGGAGGTGGCTTCAGGAGTCCAGGCACATACCAGTAGACCCTAAACTGAACTGAGGTTGAGTGTGGGAGGAAGAATTCAGCAGCAACTGAGGCTCCCTGCCCTTAGCCCAGAGAAGGTAAATGCCAGCTAGTAGGACTGGCAGCATCCCCACCTCCTGTGCCAGCCATCCCAGCACAGCCGCCTTGGGTTGCCAGCCCTACCACCCAGGGATGACATCTGCCTTCATGATGGGGACCCTTGGAGCCCAGATGGTCCTGTTCCCTGCAGCATCCTCAGACACTGGCATCCAGCAGGCAGGCCTGAAATGAGTCAGTGACTCATTTCTTGCCTGAAAAAAAGCAGTCACTAAACCACTGAGAGACTAAAGCTAGCAACTTGAAAAAGGCCCAAACAATGACTTTGAGGAGCCTCGTTCTGCCCCCAGCACCTCTCCTGCCATCCAAGGAACAACCTATCTCAACATAGAGCTGCCCTCCTTCAGCCCTGCTACTCTTTTCAGAAATAAGTACATTTTATTTTGTTTTGTAGAAATTATAACGTTCATTGTAAAAAAAAAAAAAAAAAAAAAACCCAACAAACTCCATCAGCATCCTATCTTCTTTTCAAATGTCAATTCCTCTCTACCAGAGGGTGGGACAGTGAATCCTGCCTCTAATGTGCCAGTGAAGAGGTCTGGTTCCCAGGCATATGGGGGCAGCGGGCACAGGTAAGTTAGGGAGGAAGTGATGCATGGATTATGCTCCCTGAGCTTAGTCTTTGGGGAATGTCCTTCCCTGTTCACTCCAGTGAAAGGCACCCCGAGTGCCTTTCAACTGCAAGGGAACCCCCCATCCCTGTGTAATGGCTAGGGGCCTGGTGAGTACCACCCAGCATCTCCCAAGAATCTGTGAGTAGGGCCCTAGAACCAAAGAGAAGAAGGTGGACAAGAGACCCAGACAAAAAGGGGGTGAGGCAGGCAAAGAAACCTAGAATTCTGAGCCTTTGGTTCTGGGAAACTGGCTGGGAGATTCATAGGCTGCCAAAGGAGAGCAGGGTGGTGGAGACAGAGGCCAAGGAAGAGGACAGGAAATGAAGGAAAGGGACGCCCCCAGAGGGGTAGAGGGGATGCCTGCAGCAGCCAAGAAGCTCCATCCACCCAGGCCCACCAGCAGCCCAGGAGAAAGGCTTGGCCCCAGCCTCAGCAGAGGGAAGTGGCACCAGAAAGAGCAGGGCTCAGGTGGAGCCAGGGTCCAGGCCAGAAGAGCTGGCCTGATATGCCTGCCAGAGCACCCAGGAAATACAGGAAAAAGAACAGCCAGACACAGGACTGAGCCTCCTATGTTCCAAATTCTGAGCACCTGAAGGGGATCCTGAAGGCTCCAGCCAGAGCATCGGGGCCACAGCGGTGGTGGATTAGAGGGCTTGGTTGAGTACAGGTAGCATCTGGGAGAACCCAGGTTCTGACTCTCACCCAACCATATACACACTGTGGCTTTCCTAGAACCCAGGACAGGCCACATTTCCCACCCTAGAAAGTCCCCTTTGGGTTGTTGGAGTGGGTTGGGGCCTATTTATCTGAAAGCTGCTGGGACAAAGCCCTCAGCAGCAACAGGGGTCAAAAGTCATAGAGAAGGTGGGTGAGGAGAAACAGGACGTTCTCTGGAGAAAGATGGGATCAGGCCCACACCCGGAAAAAGCTGCAGGAATTGGAGAGTGGCAAATATGGCTGAGACCACGGCATAGCCAGAGGAAGGAGGGTCTCTTTCCTCCTCAGGCAGGCCCTCCTCAGGAGACCTAGTCCTAAGGAGCATCTGAGTGGAGCTGGGGTTGGTGGCACCCTTTCCTGACCTGTCCTCAATCCATTCCTGCTGAGAGTGGAAGACCTAGACCACCATTTGTCAGAGTGTCAGCCTACTCTAGCCCAGAACAAAATAGCTCCCCATGCCCAAACTGCTAATTGGGTAAAGTTGAAGCTCTCTATCTAGTTCCTGGGGACAGACAGGGACCACAGAGGAGACATAGTGGAAATCTCATCTGAGCCTCAGGCTGGGTGGCCCTGCTTGACCCAGAAAGAGCCAGAAAAGCCTAGGGACTGTCTTCATGGGAGCTGCAGTGGGCCAGAGTTACTGAGAAAGCAATTTAGGTTGCCTAGTCCCTCCTAGAGCTTGGGGCTACCCCTTCCCCCATCTCTCAAGCTAAAGTTTCTGAACCAATTTACAAAAGTGGGGGGGCGCATAGAGAAGCAGAGGACTTCTTCAGGTCCCCAGAATCTTGGCTGGGTTGAGATGACACCACCAGTGCAGACTGGCAGTGGCAGCAAAGGCAGCAGGTATAGGACTTTGGCCTTCCCCACCCACTGCCAGGGCAGGAATCCCAGGTCTTAGCGAATTCCGGCCAAACTCAAAATATCTGGAGTTCTGCGTCTAGATTACCCTGGCGGGAGGGTCCTCCAGAACCAAACAGCCAACCAGAGTACCCATACACACACCCAGCAAGGCCACCCCTACACACCCCTGCCACGTGGCCGTATTCAGTAACTGCACCCAGTCTCCTTCAACCAGCACGCACACGAGGTAGCCGGCAGCAAGTGGGTGGGAACCCAATGGTTCCGTATGACCCGCTCCCGGGGAAGGGACAGCCAGGCCTTCCTAGCAGTGTGCCCCAGGAGGAACGGAGGTGGGGCCCTGCGTTTGGAGAGCCTGGATTCAGGCAGTGGTCCGGGAGCCGCCTAGCTCGGATCTCGACTGGGCCCGAGCCCCGGCTCCGTAAGGAGATCCAACGCCCTTCCCCGACCCCCACACACAGAGACTTACAACTCACTTATACATAAACTATCGGCCGGCTCACCGCGCAAGAGCCTTGAGTTCCTCCCTGAATCCGCGCACTGTCACGCAGGCCGGGCCTCACCTCGCAGCCCTGCGGCGAGGAGCGAGCCAGACCCCGGGCTCTCGCGGGCCGCCCACTCCCAGAGAGCCCAGAGAGAATGTGAGGCAACAACCAGGGGCACGGGGAACAGGAGACAACTGCGAACTTCCCCAAATCAACCGGCGCTGCCCTGCAGCTTCCTCGGGAGTTCCCTGCCGGACTTCCCCGCAGCCCGAGGCGGGGAGGCGGCCCACTTCCCGGTCCTGTCCCTGCGCGGAGGCTCGCAGGGGCCGCTGCCCTCTTTCCAAAGAATGGCCAGCTCACAGTGAGTGTGCAAGCGCCGGAAAGCCCATCCATGGATCTTAGAGGAGGACACCAAACCAGAGAGCTGTGTTACCCGCACAGAATGATGTCATTCATGAAAAGAGCATGGAAAAGGAAGAAAAACAAAACCGCGCAAGGTTCAGGTGCTGTTCCATTCATTTTCTCTTTGAACAGAAACCCGGGCCTGGTGTGTGGCAAGAGGAACAGGCTTGTAAGCTGCAAAATTTCGAGTGGAGTGTCTGCTTCCTGCTTAGAATTCTTCTATACTAGACATGTGTTGCTTGAATAATAAAAATAAACTCGAGCCAGAGAGAAGGAACAGAGTAGGACAGGCTGGATCTGGGGACCAGTATCCTGTTGAGCCAGGGTGGAGAGCACATCCTCTCATGTGGAGGTCGCAGAGGAGTTCTGTTGGGTCGCTGAGGAGTTCTGTTGCTCCTCCAAGGAGCCAGGCTCCAAGGAAGCATGTGCAGCTCATCACACACACACACACACACACACACACGCACACGCGCGCGCAACATGGGTCCCTCCAACAAAGCTGGGTCCCTCAGAGTCGCACTCCCCAGATCCCCAGAAGGGTTAAGAGCCCTCCTGAAACTTATAAACCTTTTCCCTGGATCCCCAGTGCCATGAACTCTCAGCATCAGCAGCTGGTCCATGCTACTCTCCCTCTGCACATTCTGCCCCACACCCTGAGCGAAACAAGATTCTTTCTTTCCTTCCTTCCTTCCCATCAGTGTGAAGCAGCAGGTCTCCTTCCCTGTCCGCTACACTTTCCCCTTTCCCAGGGTCCCTAACCCGGCACTGAGGCACAGTCCTTCAATTAAATGATTGCTGCACCCCCTCCAAACTATCTTAGGCTAGGGACATTTGAGATTACACACACACATACACACACATGCACTCAACTGCTTATGTACACACTGGACACACACTAAGATGCTGACACATGCACTCCTATACCTGCTCAGTACTTATCAGTCACGGAGACTGTACCAGCAGCGCACTCAGCCATGCCACAGACATTTCCACCTGCACATCAACCCGCCCTGCCCCACATCCTCGGACTGAAGCATCCGCACTCACCCTAACATGAAGGCCAAAAAAAGGAAAAGCAAAGTCTGGTGTAATAGCACTTGAAGGAAAAGTGTCATGGGCCCTCCTGCGCGCACATGTATTTTCTCGGCTCTCTCGATCTTCTAAGCTCTTTTCCCAGTTCAAGGAAGGAAAATCCCAATCTGGCCTTTCCTGGCGCTGTCAAATGAGGAGCTAAATTTGGATGAGCACTGGCTTCTCAGAAAGTGCTGGGGACCTGGACGGTGCTTAAGATGGCCAATGCTCAGAGTACCCACCTGCTCAGCTCCACAGACCCACAGGACCTTCAGCCGTATTCACGTGGCCCTTATCTTTTTCTCCAGCCCAGCGAAGGAGAGATCTGGGACCCAGGACTAAGGGGCAGTAGAAGAGGGGTTAACGGGTGGGGTATGGTCTCCTGTGTGAAGGCCAAAGAGCCGAGGGGGAACCAGAAATGTATTGCCTATCAGTCTGGTCCTCACTCGACCCTCTCGGTTCCTGGACCTTGTTATCTGCACGTCCGTTTTCTTTCCTCTGGCCAGTGAGGCTCATTTCAATAGAGCCCTTGCCTCACTCTCTCCGGCTCCTTTACTATATTCTCAGCCTTGCTCTCCCTGAAACGCCGGGAGGGGCCTTCGGTCTGGGTTCAAGAGGGTGGCTGAAGATTTGAATCTGGGGGCGGGGTGGAGCGCTGAACTCCAGGCGTGAGACCCCGCCTACAGCCCTCCACCCTGCCTTGCGCGGGAGCAAGGCCAGCCTTCAGCTTTCTGCTAAGTCTCCCTGGAGTGGCCTTCCTGGAGCATTTTGGTTATTGATCCAACTGAAAAGCCGGAGCTCTAAGGCTGTGCGCTTCCCTGGGGAGTGGAGAGGGGAGTGGGGAGGAGCGTAAACTGGCAATTGGAGGAGGGAGTTGATAACTCCAGGAGAAGATGTAGGGCGTTCCGCAGTACCCTAGGGCCGCCCCAGCCTCCCTTAGCAGGCTGGGAGTGGGGCTAGACTAGGGGTGGGGAAGTGGGGCCCCGCGGCCCAGCCCGCCCTCGCGCGGGGCTCTCCATCACCGGGAGTAGGAGACCCGCCACACAGGCCCAATCAACCGAAAGAGGTGGAGCAGCCTGCGGGGGCGGGGCAAGAGGAGGGTCCCAGTCGCGAGAGGGGAGCGAGGGGCCGCCAGCCACAGGCTTGGCCAGCCCAGGCTGTCCAGGCGGTGGCGAAGGCGGCGGTGGCTGCCGGCATGGGCGACGGGGGCGCCGAGCACGACCGTGGCCCAGCACGCGGGGAGTCTCGCGGAGGGCACGGGGCGGGCCGCGGCGGAGCGGAGGATTTGAATGCTGATGCCGGCAGCCACAGCCCAGGAGACATAGCCAGGACCTCTCCCTCCAGCCCTGCGGGCTCCAGGGAGAGCGGCGCCGACAGCGAGGGGCAACCGGGGCTCGGAGAGACAGACCACTGCCGCCGCATCCTGGTACGAGGTAAGAGGACCGCTCGCTTCCTGGGACGATTGGAGCCCCTACCCTACCCCAACTGGGGTCTCCGACCTTCCCGCAGGCTCCACCTCCCAATTAATATACTCATTCGGCCAGTTATCAGTCAGTCATTCATTCAGTAAATACTATTATTTTGAGTGTCTATTGTGTGCTGAACATTGACGCGAGTGCAAAGGACAAAGCCGCGAATGGGGCCAAAGAGATCCCCGTTTCAGTCGTACGATTCTCAGCCTCTCGGGGCGGTCCCTCACCCTAGTCTCATCCCGGCTGGTCACTGAGACAGGGATGGAAGTGGAAGTACGGGTCCCCGCTCCTCGTCCCTCACAGCAGGTGCGGAGAAAAGCTTCAGGAGCGTTCAGTCCAGGAGTCAGGACGAGGAGGGGGACCAGAGCCAGGATCGGCAGGGCGGAGGAAAGGCCGGGGCTCCACTCCGCCACTGGGGAGTTTCTCCGCCTCCAGCCGACGTACCGCGCCCGTGGCTCTCAGGAGAGGCACAGGGACACGAAGGATGATTCACCTGCCTGTGCTCCATTCTTGGTTCCAGCTCCCTCGTGGCGCCTGGGCCCAGCCGGTTGTCTGTGAGGCCTTCTTTCTGCCCGGCCTTTCCCGTCTCCCCGCTTCTTTCCTGGCCATTTCTCTCCGGCCGAGCAAACCTCAGCTCTGTCTTCCTGCAAGTGCCTGTGGACTGTGCACCGAGTATCCAGCTCTCCCTGGTCTTCTCCCCGCTAGAATGCGGGTGTTCTGACACTACACCCTCTCCCTTCACCGCCCCCCCCACCCCCACCCCGCCTGCCCTAGCCAGCCAGCCTCTAGCGAAGCAGTAGGATCAGCTTTCGCCAGTCGTGCCTCTCTCTGAGAGATGAGGGGAGAAGAGGGATTCTGGCGTCTTGCTCTCAGCCCTTTCCTAGGCCAAAGCACCCCAGAGCCCGGGACCGGGGACGCATAATCCAGAAGATGCCACTTGCGGGTGACGTGTCCCCTGGCGTCCTTCTCCAATTTCTTCACCCAGCTTCCTCTTGCTGATTTTTTGCATCCTCTTCTTTCTTAAATGCCTGTTCTGCCTGCCTGCCGCTGACCTCTGAAGTTTCTGGGCTCACCGCCTGGGGAAGGGGAACGGAGGTCGATCCAGATTCAGGATCCTGAGTTTGTCAGATCAGAACTGGGCTGCTCACACACAGGCTGGGGTACCTTGGCTTGGTTCAACATGGTCTCCCCCCATCTGCTGGGTTTGGGAGGCTCTGGGAATGGGGGACAGGGCTAGGGTTGAGTATAGAGGCAGCTCAGAATGAAGTTGACTGATGATTATCTTGGACATAGACTCAGGGAACCCAGTCTTGGGAAACCTGGTATCTGATGTGGTCACCTAGAGATAAGGTACCCACTGCTGCGCTGGGGGCAGGCTTGAGTTAGAGAACAGGGCATGGGGGGGGGGGATAGTCCCCACCCAGCAGGGATTCCAGCAGGTGTGGATCTGTTGGGCACCTGGAATTAAATAAGATGCCATTTCATAGACTGTGGGGTGTCCTGGATGCAAGGTGATAGCAGCCAGCTTGGATTTCCGTTAAGGAAATCTGCAGGGTGTACAGAAATGGATAAATCAGTCTGCTGAACCCATACTACTAGATTAAGGCCCTCAAGTGCCCATGACACTCAGCACCTCACACCCCATCTATGGGTGGGCATTTCCTTCTCCTGGACAATTGTGAGTTAGGAACAATCCACCACCAGGCAGAGATAGACTTGTGTGCATAGTCAAAAGATGTATTGCTGTCTATATTTTTAAATAAATGCACATACAGACTATAATGCTGTCACATTTGTACAATATAATGAAAATAGAGCATAGAAGGAATATTTATGCACCTAAAAGAATTAAAAGGTAAACAGGGCCCTCATAAATCCCTTTGTCCTTCCCATTTAATAACAAGAAGGCTATTATAGGCCTGAGGTGCTCAGGATGTTATTTACCACTAATCCCGCCTATCCAGGGTCACCTGCATCACTCCAGGTCCCATGGGGGCCCAGGGCAAAGGCTCTGACAAATGAAAGGCCCGGCATTGGTGAAGAGAAGTCAGCAGTGCCTTAGCCCCAAGATGAATGTCCCTCCTGTATGATCAAAGCAGAAAACACATTTTACCCTTGACCTCTGAGGATACATCCTAAGTATCTTTGGAGGAAAATTTAAAAGGTGGAACAAAGCTGCCAGCATAGCCTCCAGGATGCTGGGGAAGTGAGGACTCTGAGAAAGAGCCCCAATCTCTCTGGGTCTTTGCCCTTCTTTCTGCCTCTTAGCTACTGTGCACTTACTACCCTGAGGGTCCCATCCCAAGGTAGTAGATCTTTGGGGGAGTCCCATGGCACAGAGGAGTAAAGAAGAATGCTTGGACGCTGGAATTAAGTGAAGTTGGTTTGGAATACTGGCCTTCCAGCCATTTGAACTAAGTTTTGGTGTGTGTGTGTGTGTGTGTGTGTGTGCTGAGTTTTTTTGTTTGTTTTGCCATTCTGAGCTTCAGTTTCCTCATCTGTACAAAGAAACCCGTAGCTCTTATCTTGAAGAACTTCACTGAGTATCAGAAGTGGTTTATAAAACTGCAAACACCTAGTAGAATATTGGGGAACACTCCATTGAATGAAAAGGGGGGACCTCTAAGGTGACCCACAAAGCCTTCCGAGGTGGGCCTCGTTTCTCAGAGGCCTTCCCCAACTCACGCCCCGTCCCCCAACCACCACCGCCCCCGGTTGAGAATATTGGTCTCCTTCGGGCTCTGGGCCTAACAAGGTTTGGAGGTGAGCAGCCAAGAGGTCAGGACCTGGCTGATGAAAAGAGGGTTCCGCACGCCTTGCAGACCAAACTTGCGGCCTCCTCCAATCCTTTTCAGGAACCGCGGCATAACTAATCGCTCATGTTTCTCACCCCCTCTACGGAAATGCGGGTCAGGGAACCTGGGAGACTGACCTTGCCGCTTCCTCCGCCTCGAAATGGAGGCTGCGCTGTGCCGCAAGCCGCACAAATAGGGCTAACAGGCGTGAGCCAGTTTTAAATGTTCACAGCAGGAACGCCGCACTCCCCACCGCAGACACAGCTAGGCGTCCCCAGGGACCAGAGAGCCTAGCAGGCCTCCCCACATCTCTGTGTGCAAGGCGCTCCAGCTGGTGGGGGGTAGAGATGGGGGATCCTTTTGTTTTATATTTGTTAAGGGGTCCGAGGCAGCCGGGAGGAACTTGCTGCGTATTTTAACTGCACTGGGCAGAGGCGGCGGCGACGGTGCAAAGGCCTTTTTCGTGGACCCGGGATCCCCGCAGTCACAAGAGCTGGGGCAAGTCTCACCCAACACACCCTACAACCTCACTATCTCCGCTAGCATCAGCACACTCAAACGCACCCACGTGATTCCCAGATCAACCTCAACTTGAATTCAACAACAGGCCTGAATAGAGCCCGGAATGGCCGTCTGCCGGCAACGCTCAAGCAATGAGCAAGGTGCCGGTCCCTACTTAACCGAACCGCTTCTTTGGGCCTGCGGATCTCAAAAACCCATTCGGGCTGCACATTCTGCCCCAACTCTATGCTACGGCCGGGACCCGGATTGGGTAGGACTCAGCGGCTACTCTCAGAGCGTGCCCAGCACCCCGTCTGGGAGCCGGAGTACAGGAAAACCGCTGGATCCTTTGAATGAGTAAATGTTGGGACCCCCTTCCAACACCACCACGCCCTCGCTGATTCTCTTTCACATGGGAACCCTCCGTGGCTGGGGACACATGAGGATAGAGGAAGGCCAGGGCCACTGGCTTCAGCTGAGCAACTCCCTCTGTGGATGTGAATGTGGAGAAAGGAGGCATTGAATTTCGTGGGGTCGACTTCCCTGAGAATCCAGGGACAGTGCTGGACCCACGCTCCAGAAACACACTTCGAAACATTTACAAACAGCGAGATGGGGGACACCTGGCAGGGTTCTGGCTGCCACAAATGCCTCTGAGGACGCCTGGCAAGGTGCCACCACTTCGGGGGAGTGGCTGGCCGGGAGAGTTCCCCCTCTGGCAGCCCAGGGCCTGGCGTCCCCTTGCTTTCTGCTCGGATTTACAGCAGCCGCTGGGCCTAGGAGGGCTCCGCCGGAACTTCGCAGGCCTCTTCCCGAAGGTTGCAGCAGCCCAAACAAGGGTACACCCCGCGGGCGTTTCGGCAGCAGAGAAGACAGGCGCAGAGCTGTATAGGAACGAACACAGGATTGAGAGCTTCTGCCCTCGGCCGACGGCAAGATCGTAGCTTCACTATTAGAGTTTGTTCCATAGACACAATAACCCTGGACCAGCGCCCCAGCAGCGAATGAGAGGTTTAAATGATTCATGCAGGAGACTGCACTTGGGGGTTTGGGGGTTTTATTTTACTTTTTAGTTTGGGGAGTTTGTGGGAGAATTCAGTTTCTTTTTTATTTTCCTGGGATTGTTTTGTTCTATGTTTGTTACTTTTTTTTTTAATTTTTTTATTTTTATTATTATTATTATTATTTTTTGCTTTGTTTGCTTTTGGCGGAAGGACACATTCTCATCTGTGGTCTATGCTGGGCCCTATCATTTCAGTCTTTATTTTTCCTGTTACATACATGCCCTCACGTCCCCTCCCCTCGCCCCCACAACACAGAGAAAAGCAGACCAGCTACCAAATGTGTCATCTTGTGTGATGTGTCTGTGTGGAGTGTTTTCATTTTCAAGGAAGTGTGTAAGACATGCAGCAGCTCCTTGCATTCTCAAGCTAGGTCTCCCGCCATGGGTGGACAGAACCACAACCGAATCTTCTCTCTCTCTCTCTCTCTCTCTCTCTCTCTCTCTCTCTCTCTCTCTCCCTCCCTCTCTCTCTCTCTCTGACACACACACGCCTGCAGGATTGGAACTTATAGATGTGGCCCATGGGTGACCTGGCAGGCTGGGAGACTGAGTCTCTGGATTGTTCAGACAGTGAGTACTTGGGAGGGAACCACCGCCAAGGCCTGTCCCTGCGCCTCAGCCGGCAAGCAAATGAAGCTTCAGGCACAGTGCAGCACCTGCAGGGGGAGAGGGGTCTAAGGGCTTTAATGGAAGTACGCCATTTCTTCAATTACCCTTTACTAGAGCCTGGGGCCTTAGTAACCCTAAGCTCCCCGGATCTCTTTGCCAAGTTTTCTTGATTTGTATTTTAAATGGGTGGGAGCATAGGAAGCATATAAATTTTGCCTTTTATTCCCTGTTTGCTAAACATAAAATAAAGGTTGGCCTGGCTCTCCACGGAAAACCTGTAGAAGGCTACTCGCCAGTTTGTCAGGCGAGTTTATACCCCAGTTTGAGAAACTCAAAGAGCACTGCGGGGCAGGGGCGGAGCGGGTTGGGTGGGGGGGTGGCGAGTGGGCCTGCCCAGGAATCCCTGGGACTCAGGTGGTCTAGGCGCCTGATTTTCCCTCCCCCGCCAATCGGGGACGGAGGTTGGAAGGTGTCAAATGGGGTACCAGGATGGGATCCTACGTGGCTGAAAGAGGTGGCAGGGTCAAGAAGGTATCTGGCCCACACCGCTGAAGGTGGGCTTGCGTGGAGCAGCCGCAGCTGCGGGCAGGCTGGGGAGTTGAGGGGGCTGAAAGCGTGGTGGGCTACAGGGATTTGGGGGTGGGGTGGCTATGAGGTGCACGCTGAAGAGCACGAAGCTCCTCCGATCTTCTCTCCCAGTTTTTTCCCTCCCCCACCATCTTGCCCTTCGCTGGCTTGCTCTTTGATTTATTTCACCAAACATTAGCGGATACGTACTATAAAAGAACGGGCTGGGGATGCTGGCACTCTGCTTACCAATCCAGAGACTGACTCTCACTGGGGGACCTAAGGGGTTCCTGACCAGCCCAAGCAGCTGGACCCAGGTGACCTGAGAGCCCTGTCGGCACAAAGTTCAAGGGAGGAGGGTGCGGGACACTGATGTCGCGCGGGGACCACGTAGGTCCTTGTCACCGCGCCACCAAATCTATGCAATAGATTTGTTTCTAGCACACAGTAGGCGCTCAGTAAATATTTGTGGACTGAATGAAAGGAGACAGCGCCAGCAACATCGCTTGTGCGATGAAGATGACTGCAATGCCCTTTCTTGGGAGGAATGTTTGTTCTAAGATAACCTCCTTATTTTTAACATCAAAATGTCCTTGCTAATATAAAATGGTGGTAATGCCAGAACACAGAATAATTGTTAAAATAGGACAATTATAACTCTCTATTTTTAGAATTTTCTGCAATCATCAGCTTTAGAAACCAGTACAATACAAAACTCCCCAAACTTCAAATATTGTTCTTTTACTGGTAGCTGGATCCCGAGGGCTAGAGAGGCCGGCTGGAGCAGAAGGCCCTGGGAGGTGCGGGGCAGCAAGGCCCGTAGTGAACCTCCCAGCTCGCAGTGGCTGCGTAGTGTGCGGTTACACCCGCAAAGCCAGCCAGTGCGGTGAGAGACATAGGCTGGTAAATCTATGTCCCTTCTTCCTCCCCAATTCACACTCCTTGAGTTCTTCGATGGAATTTGAAGTTCCAGGGTAAACTAAGGACAGGCAGGGTCTGTTCTGAATTTTGGTACTACTGCCGCCCACTGCGTCCAAGCTGGACCTGCGGAGAGCTAAGGCTGGGCGCGTGGAGGACACTTTGAAGGACCTGGTCTCCCGCAGAGCCACACTTACAGGTAGAAAGAGGATTTAAAAACTAAAAGTAGCCTGCTTCTGGTTACTAACTTGGTTCTTGGTTGCAGCCTGGACCTTGCAGCCAAAGGTTTCTGGGTCTATCCCTGGTCCGGCGTGCATGGGAAACGAACTAATTGAAGTTTCTCTCTCCTCTTCTTTTCTCTTTTCTCTTCTCTTCTCTTTTCTCTTCTCCTCTCTTCTCCTCTCTTCTCTCTCTCTCTCTCCCTCTCTCTCTCTCTCTCTCTCTCTCTCTCTCTCTCTCTCTCTCAAATCAGCAAACATATCCTTCAGAGAAAATTAAAGAGGGAAAGAAAGAAAGGAAAGGAAAGGAAAAACAAAAAGCGATACACTAAACGCGACCTAGCGGGAGAAGGGTCCTAAAAATAGTACACCCTGTCCCGCCTTCTCAAGTTTCAGGTGTGTTCTTCCAGGTATTTCCCATTTCCCATTTTAATATACAAACATTAGCAAAAGCCGAGTCATTTTACGTGATCCGTTTTTGCAGTTTACCTTTAAAATAAATGTAATCTGCAGGGGCCATCTTTTCAGGCTCAAGCATTTCACACTGTTCTTTGGTTGGGGAAAAATTTAATTCTCCTTATCTCTCATAGATGTTCCAGTTGTTAGCCCAATGTAAGCACTGTAAAATAAATTCGCAAGGCACAGGTCTTGGCGCACTTCTTTATTTCCAAAAAATCAATTCTTGGCAGTGGAATTACTGTTTGAAAACGTTTACACATGCTAAAATTATTTTTAAATTAAAAAGTGTTTCCTTTCATTTTAAAATAGTAATTCATATAATTTAAACAACAAGAAGTTATTAAGTACACAGTGAAAAATCTCTGTCCCAGCCCAGTTCCCTATCTTCAGGTTCCTAGGCTCAAAGGAGGCTTTATTTTTCTAATGCTTTATAAAAAGTCCTTTCAAATAATTATTATGCTTATGCAAGTCAGTGCAGCTGTAGTCTTTTCTCTTGCCTTTATTTTTAAGTCATATGGCAACATTTCTATATTTTTCTGCACCTTACTATTTTCACTTACCAGTATATTTTGGCACGTAAATAATTTCTTGAGCATTTTTTTAACAGATGCATAGTATTCCATTTATATGGATTGTATGGACCACGATGTATGTTATAGAACTGTAGCCTTATTGGTAGACATGTGGCTTTTTTTTAAATCTGTTTTTATTATACACAATGCTGCAACAATGCTGCAAAATAAATTTGTTCCTTGGTCATTTCCATCTGTATAGGTATATCTATCAGAGAAGTTCCTAAAAGTTTCCAGGTCCAAGAGTACCTATATTTGTGATTTGAAAGATAATGACAAATGGCCCTCCATAGATAGTACCCCTCACCCCCAGATACAGTGCTAGTATCTCCAAACCTGGCAATCACAGTTTACACTTTATATCTGCATAGTTAGTGTCAAATTGTTCTTTAAAAAGAAAATGTTTAGCAATTTATACCCCCACCATAGTCCTCTCCCTACATATATATAACCTTTGTCAATCTTATAGGTGATAAGTTTAATTTTTATTTATTTGATTTTTAATGAAGTTTATTTTATTTATTTTTAAACTATATATTATTGTTTATACTATTACAGTTGTGCCCATTTTTCCTCTTTATTTTCTTTTCATGTTTATTGGCCAGTTTATTTCTTCTGCTGTTATCTATTAATTCATTTCCTTTGACTCCTTTTAATTTTCAAATATCCCTTTCTTTTTTAATTTGTATAGTAGCTCATTGCTTTCAATATGTGTTGAAATTTTTTGAGTTTATAATTTGCCTTTTAATTTTGTTGCTGATGTCATTTGTTTTATGAAGTATAAAGTAACTAATTACAAAACCAATCCATACTGTTTTACTATATCATGTAAAAGTTGAAAAGTTTTATTTTCCCTATAAAATACACTTCCATTCCCAAGATGTTACCTCCCCAACTTTTCCTAGTAACTGAAAAATATAAATATGAAACTTCTGTGTTATAAAAGTGGGATTGTTTGTTCATTTTTACAAAGTGATTTTTTCCCTTTAAAGTGCTTTTTTTTCCACTTAATGAATATTTGTGGAAATATTTCTACATAGAAAAGTATTCCATTATGCAGATATAATTATTTAAATGGTTCCCTGTTGACAGATATTTAGCTTGGTTCTACTCTCTCACTATTACAAATACTTCAGTGAACTTCATTGTATCTCAGTTTGAACAGATGGTTGTTAAACGTCTTTTATGAGATAATCTGAAAAATGTGAGAACAGATCTGACATTTCATATTAAGGAATTATTATTAATTTGGAGTTTGTGATAATAGTATTATGATTTTTAAAGGAACCTTATTTTTAACAGATACACACAGAAATTTTCCACATAACATGATATGATGTCTGGAATGTGCTTAAAATTATGGGATTTAGAAGAAATAGGATTTTTCCACAGTTTATAATTGTTGAAGTCAGGAGGTAGGTATATCAGGGCTCATTATAATTTTATATATGTTTAAAATTTCTCAAAATAAAACATTATTTTACATATATCTGGTATTAGTATAATCAGAAGATAAATTTCTGGAAGTGAACATTTGAAATGCAAATATATGTATATACTCAAAAATGTGATAGATACTTCCAAATACCAAAAATGTACTAATTCATACTCCCAGTAATTGTGTATAAATATGCTATTTCTCCACATCCTCTTATCCCAGGATATAATCAATCTTTTAGAGTAACATCTTTCAAGTGAAAAAAAAAATCCTAGTTTTATTAGCATTATAAATTACTAGCAAGGTTAAGCATATTTCATATGCTTATTCTTCATTTTTATTTTCTAGTCTGTGTGTTTTTTATTCTTGAGCTTAGCCATTTCTGTATTGGTTTGCTCATTGCTTTTTTACAATTGTAAACACTGTAGTAAGGAAATGATTCCTTTTACTGTGATGTTTTGCAGATCTCTCCTTTAAAAATTTTTTTGCATGCCCTGGCTGGTGGCACAGTGAATAAGGCACTGGCTGGGAATTGAATCACTCATTCAATTTCCCAGCCAGGGCACATAATGAGGTTACAAGCCAGGTCTCCAGCCAGTTCTGTAGATGGAGGCAGGTAAAAGGCAACCATACATTGAAGTCTCGCTCCCTCTCTGCCTCTCTCCCTTCCCCTCACTCTAAAAATAATAAATAAAATCTAAACTAAATAAATAAAACTTTGCTATAATTTGTTTCTTTTTTTTTTCTTAAACTTTGCTATGAATTTTTTTCTGAATTAAATTTTAAATTGTAATCACACCTATTGGTCATTTCTTTTTCTTTTCTTTCTTTTCTTTTCTTTTTTCTTTTTTTTTTTTTTAAAGATTTTATGTATTGTTTTCAGAAAGAGAGGAAGGAAGAGAGGCAGAGAGGGAGAGAGGGAGAGAAACATCAATGTATGGTTGCCATTCACCTGCCTCCAGCCATAGACCTGGCTGGAGACCTGGCTTGCAACCTGATTATGTGCCCTGGCTGGGGAATCCAGGTCATTTCTTTTTAGTTCTCAATTAGAAAGTTCATCTCCAACAAAAGATAAATAGCTATCTTAACATTTTTGTTACAAAATTATTTTTGTTAATCTTTCCAACAAACCAAATAATAAAGAAGGGAGAAATCTCTGACCAGCTTCCACTCCCTTAGAACAAACAGAAGAGAGAAGTGTTTATTCAGACTTGATCCTAAGTAGATACAAGCATGTGCGCGCACACACACACACACACACACACACACCCCACACACACACACAGAGTCACACAATGATTAGTTTTACTTTTGTTCTTTGTAAAAATTGGTTTACACATACTTGCTGTTCTCATGTAGCAGTATGTAAGTATATTCAGGTCGAGATATGAAGATGTACCTCTTTCTGTCTACATAATAGCTGATTATACTATGATTTAATCAGCATATTGCTACTGATAAATATACAGCTTTTTCCCTTTTAATTCTCTTACAAACTGTGCTACAAACAGTGGGTCTGTCTTTATTGAAGTATACTAAGGTTTCTCTGGGGCATAAACCTCTATAAAATTTCTAGGACAAAGAATTTATGCATTTTAATTGAGCTAGGCATTGTGAAATTGCCCTCCCGAAGAACCTCATATTTTATTAAATTGTATTCTTACTAACAGAGCTTGAGAGAACCTATATTTGCCCTCAGTCATCTTTACCAGCACAATTCCCCAGCCTGCTAGATAAAATATGGCACCTGCATATAAATTGTATTTCATTGCTCTTCTTTTGTTTTCTCTGATCCCCTCTGAGCTTGAGTATTTTTTACATCTATTAGCTGCTCACATTTTTCTTTTCTGAAGAATCCATCATATAATTTTCTCAGTTTCTCACTGGACTACTTGGCTTTACTCATGGGGCTATGGACACTGTATGTGTACTAGAAATTAGGACTGTTATGTATGCATTATGAATATTTTATCCCAATCTGTTGTCTTTTAACCATGTCTCATCCTGTAGAAGCTTTTATTTCTAGGCACACAAAACTGTTATTTGCATTCCTTTTAAAAAATTCTTTTAAGGTATTTTCAATTTTTAGAACTTTATATTTTACATTTAAGATTTTAATCCATCTTGTGTTTATTAATTTTTGTATGCAGTGTGAGACAAATTACTTTATTTCAAATAATAAGCTAATTGTCCAAAAACCACTTCTTTAATTCTGTCTTTCCTCCAACAATTATGAAGTGTCATCTTCATAACATACAAAATCCTCACTTAGGCATGGATTTGCTTCATAACTCTTGTACCAGCATCAGATTGTTTTAATTGCCTTAGATTTGTAATATATTTTGTTATATGATAAGCAAATATTTTCTCCTTATTCTTTAACATTTTTTCTTAAGTATCTTTCATTTTCAATTTTCCTAATAAGCTTGAGATTGAGCTTTTAATAAGGAATATTTATAGTAATCATTATATTTTCAGATTAAGGCTGGAAAGATCTTGTCACGTTTTAAAAATCAGTGCTAGGGGATGAAGTCAGATAAGGCTGTGAGGGGGCTTTTTTGGTGGAGGTTCCAGAAGGAAGTATTATTTGGATCCCAGAAGTCAGGAGCATTAACTATTATGAGGCAGGGGTCACCACCTCTCCCAGGGCAAAAGCTCCTTGGACAGAATCAGCCTTCCCAGTACCCCTAGGGCTCACCCCTCTTTGAGAAGAGCTGAAGGTCAGCAAATCTCAGGACTCATTCCATTTAGACTCCCTAATGAGTGCCTAGCTGCAAAGAGGCCCTGGAATTAAAACTATTCCCACTTCCTGGTGCTTCTCCCAAACTCTACCCAGAAATGGAATGATTCTGGGGAGGAATCTGTGTCACTAAGCATGGGCTAGATTTTGCCGCAGAGACAACCCTAAGTCTCAGAGGTTTAACAAAACACAATTGTATTTCTCATGCCTATGATAAACCCATCACAAGTGAGCAAGGGCCCATCTTGGTATGCAGAAACCCAGGCTGATGAAGCTCCATCTGGGCTCCTATTTCAAAGACTATCACAGTAGGAAGGGTGGTATGTAAAAAAAAAAAAAAAAAAAAATGTTTTCATTTATTGATTGTAGAGAGAAGGGAAGAGAGGGAGAGAATCATCAATGTAATAGAGAAATATCAGTTGAGACCAAACCCTCAACTCGGACATGTGCCCTGAACCAGGAATCAAATTGGCAACTTTTCAGTTTGTCAAATGACACTCAGTCAGCTGAGCCACACCCCAGTCAGGGCTAACCCAGCTTTTAAAGTGTCCACCTAGAAGGGCCTACATCCATTTCTCTTGACTAAAACAAGTCATGCGATTACATCTCATATCAAAGGGCAGAAAATTAATACGATCCTACCATGTGCCAGGAAGGAGTTAGAATCACTCGTGAACAGCATTCATGTTCACTAACTTGACTTTCATGAGTGACCTTCACTGACTGTCTTAACTAAAATAGCAAACACACACATCACACACATGCATGCATATGCACATGCATGTGCACAAACATGGGTCAGCACTATGGTTATTGAGCTCTGGTTATTTGCTGAGGGTCAGTAGTGTCTCCTTATCTTGTCTTATTGTCTTCTCAGCATTTATCATTGCCTTACATACTAGTTTTTAAAATTTATTATGTTTTTCTCCCCAATACAAGATCTATGGGAACACAGTCCTTGTTTATTTTGTTCATTTCTATGTCCTCAGACCCTATAATAATATTTGGCATGCATTAGGTGCTTATGAGATATATGCTGAATGGTTGCATGTATATGTATATACTTATAAATGAGTAGTATGGTACTACACATATTATTTAATAACTTTCTTTCACTTCCTGTCAGTTCATATAGACATTGCCTCATTCTTTTTAATTATATGGTATTTGATAGTATGAATTACCATAATTTGTTCAACCATTTGCTTTGTGGGGAAGATTGAGGAGGCTTTCACAGTTTTAAATATTTTGAACAATGCTGCAGCAAACATCCTTATACAGTATACACCCTGAAGCACATGAACCTGTGATTTTCTCAATAAGTACCTACTAAAATAAAATTACCAGGACAAAGGTTATGTGCATTTTTAATCTTAACAAATGCAGCATTAGAAGTCATAGTAATTTATGGTGCTACCAAACATGAACAGGAGTATGGATTTTCTTATGATACATTACTGATTTATTAATTATCTTTTAATGTCTTTCCAATCTTACAGAAGATAAATGATTTTTCCATTTGTCACTTAAACTTGTATTACCTGATTTCTGTGAAGTTGTGCTTATCTTTCCATATGTTTATTGGCCATTTGGCATCTTTTTCTGTGAATGGCCAAGATAAATCACTTGAGCATTTTTTCTACTAGAGTATTCCCCCTTTAAAAAATTATTTGTAATTGTATATTATATATTCTAAATATTATTTCTTTGCTTTTTTAAAAAATTATTTTCTGAGCCCTGGCTGGTGGCTCAGTGGATAAGGTGCTGGCCTGCAAATCCAAAAGTCTTAGGTTTGATTCCCCAGCCAGGGCATATAATGAGGTTGCAAGTCAGGTCTCCAGCCAGGTCCACAGCTGGAGGCAGGTGAAAAAAACAACCATACATTGATGTCTCTCTCTCTCTCTCTCTCTCTCTCTCTCTCTTTGCCTCTCTCCCTTCCCCACTCTTTAAAAATAATAAATAAAAACTTTTTAAAAATTATTTTCTTCAATTCTGTATTTTTCCTTGTATTTTACCTTGGTTTTGGTGTTTTTTGTCATACAAAAGATTTTGCTTCAATACAGTCAAATGCATCTTTTGTTTTTCCTTCTCAGCTCCAGGCTTTTATCTTGCTGAGAAAGCTCTTCCCAGGCTTAGGATTATAAAAATACTCTCCCTATATTTGTTTCAGTGTCTTTGTCAATTATAGTCTATTATTTGCTCTCTAATTTATGTGAAATGTATTTATGACAAGAGACAGGAAAATAATTTAATGTTATCCCAAACAGATAATTTATGGGCATTAATCTACTTAACTCCACTTACTAACTAGATCAAATTTCCCATTTATAATGCTCTCTTGATCATAAACTTGATCATTATGTACAGGATCTAACTGATCCTATTATTTCCCAGTATTTAGTCATTTGAATGCCATCTTCATAATTTCTGTTATATTCCTGTTCTATTTATTTAATATTATATTCATAATGCATTTTAAAGTTAAATACCTACTTTAGCTTCAACCTAAGCACATAAAAATGATTTATGTGCTTTATCTTTTTTTTTTTTTCTAGGAACCATTAAAATAAGTGCTTAACCATTGAAATGACATTGCCATTTTAAATCATCTTACAAAACCACAAGTGGAATTCACAGAAACTTTGGGGAAACACTATTGCATTCTTTCCACTAATGGATTTGACCATTTCTGTGACAGAACATCATTGCTTTGTGGCATGCTTCATTACGTACTTTGTTGTTGTTGTTGTTAAAGTCTTAATTTGAAATAATTTCAGACTCACAAGATTGTAAAAATAGTACCGAGAGGTCTTGTATATCCATCACTTAGCTTCTCCCAATGGTGACATCTTACATTATCTATAATACATGATCAAACTTGGGAAATTAACACTGGCACAATATATTGGACTTGTCTGCAGATCTACAGATCTTATTTATTTTGGCATGCACTTATATTTAGTTTTTACATATAGTCCTATGGCATTTTAAAATTTTTTATTTATTTATTATTTTTAGAGAGAGGGGAAGAGAGTCAATGTACGGTTGACTTTCCCCTGCCTCCAGCTACAGACCTGGCTGGAGACCTGGTTTGCAACCTGGTTATGTGCCCTGGCTGGGAATCAAACCTGCAACCTTTGGGTTCACAGGCTGGTGCCCATCCACTAAGCCACCAGCCAGGGCTAGTCCTATGGCATTTTATCACATTTTTTTTTTTCCAAGCCTTGCTAAGGAGTCTTATTTATTTATTTATTTATTTATTTATTTATTTATTTGTTGTTGTTGTTGTGTTATCGCATTTATAGATCCATGTAACCAGCACCACAATCAAGATACAGAACCATTCTGTCTCTATCAAGCAACTTCCTCATACTACCCCTTTATAGTCACACCTTCTCTCCGTAATCCCTGGCAACCACTGGTCTGTGCTCCACCTCGATAATGTTACATAAATGAAATCAATCATACAGTACAGATTCTTGGGGACTGACTTTTTTTCCACTTAGTATAATGAGCTGGAGATTTGTCCAAAATATATGTCTATCAATAGTCATTCCTTTTGTTTGTTCTGTAGTGTGTCAGTAGTGTAGCTCTACTACTAGTGTGTTTTAGCACTCACCCACTGAAGGACATCTGTGTTTTTGTTCCATTTAGGGGCTATGACAACTGGAGCTGCTATGAACATTTGTGCATGGGTTTTATTTTCTTAATTGTGTGAGCAGGTTTTGATGTGAACCTGAGATCTTTTTTCTCTAGGATACATGCCCAGCGGTGTGATCACGGGGTTCTGTGGGAAGTATATGTTTAACTGTTTAAGAAACTGCCAGGTCACAAAAGATGAATACCTAATACAGGAGAGTAAGAACAAAACAAACAGGCAAGCAGAATGGAACCAGAGATATGGGACAGAGAGGGGGCAGGGAGCAGAATGACAGTGACCAGAGGGGTGGGGGGAAAGAAAAGCAGGGAGAGAGAAGGGGTAGGGTTTAGATGAGGAGCCAATGTGAAAGATCCAAGGACATGGACAGGAGGTGGGGGAATGACTGTGGGAGAGGGGAAGGGGGATGGGGGGGAGCAATGGGGGAAAACTGAAAAAATTACAATATGACAATAATACATTAATAATTTTTTTAAATAAAATAAATGAAAAATAAATTGCCAGGTTAGTTTTCAGAGAGGCTGAACCATTTACATTCCTACTAACAATGTCTGAGAGATCCAGTTTCTCCACATTATTACCAGCATGTCACACTCTCGGCATTTTCTATTCTAGGTATTCTAATATGTTTTGAATGATTTTGACTTGTCTTTTCCTAATGGCTACTGATGTTGGGCATCTTTTTTTTTTCTTTAAAGATTTTATTATTATTTTTAGAGATAGGGGAAGGGAGAGTGGGAGAGAGACATCAATGTATGGTTGCCTTTCACCTGCCTCTAGCTACGGACCTGGCTGGAGACCTGGCTTGCAACCTGGTTATGTGCCCTGGCTGGGGAACCGAACCAGCAACCTTTGGGTTTGCAAGCCAGTTCCTTATCCATTGTGCCACCAGCCAGGGCTTTTTTTTTTTTGAGCATCTTTTCATGTGCTTATCTCCATAGCATGTTGTGATATCTGGTGGGTATGCGTCTTGATCAGGGCTGCCTTAAGTCGGTTAAGTTTTCCCATTGATGATAATCTTCCTAAAATGTCTATTAGTTTAGCTTTATTATTATCAACATCATGTGTTGGGAGTGGTTTGGTAAACTCTACAGAATACAATGCTGCATATTTCCACACTCTTAACTTTTCACATAAAATTTTCTACTAACTTGCCCTGGTTGGTGTGGCTCAGTAGATTGAATGCTGGCCTATGGATTGAATGGTCACCAGTTCAATTCCCAGTCAGGGCACATGCCTGGGTTGTGGGCCAGGTGCCCAGTTGGGGGTGTGCAAGTAGCAACCGATTGATTGCACAGAGCAATGTTTCTTTCCCTCTCAAAAATAAATAAATAAATAAATAAAAGATTTAAAAATTTTTTTAAATCTTTTATTTATTATTATTTCCAGAGAGAGGGGAAGGGAGAGAAGCAGAGGGGAAGGGAGAGAAGCAACCATACATTGAACCAACATCAATGTATGGTTGCCTTTCACCTGCCTCTAGCCATGGATCTGGCTGGAGACCTGGCTTGCAACCTGGTTATGTGCCCTGGCTGGGGAATCAAACCAGCGACCTTTGGGTTTGCAGGCCAGCACCTTATCCACTGTACTACCAGCCAGGGGCAAAAAAATTTTTTTCTAATAGCTTGATTTCAAGGCATCTCTATGTTTCAAATATGGATTGCCTTTGTCCCTCTTGTTGAAGTGATGTATATATAAATAATAGGGCCTGCCCTAAACATTTGGCTTTTGCTGAATACATTCTTGCTGTTACAAAGTTCTTTAAGTGGGATCATCTGATGAATGTGGGCTGCAGGGTTTTCAAGTTTTCTTAAGTAGATGCCAAAATATCAGACTCTGTGCATGAAGGACCCAGGAGGGTGCCCCTACTATTCAGAACTAGGTAAATGGGCAGTGGCAGCAGCACCCCTCTGGAAAGCACCCCAGCTTGATGTAGTGGCAAGGGTCCTTGGGCTCCTCCAGGGACATTAGCTTCCCAGGCTGTCCTCTCTCTCACACCAGCTGGCCTCTTCATGGACCTCAGGAACATCTGCACAGAATGCTTATCCATGTGTGTACACACACACACACAGACACACACAGACAAACACACACACACACAGAGAGCTTAGGACGTCTCCTCCAGTGAGCCTTATCTAACTGATCATACCCGATGCTAACCTACCTTTTTGCTCTGCACTTGGAGACTTAGTGTATCTCTTTCCATTTGTTCCTTACTCTGCCGAGGTGACAGAATCCTAGCTGAGCCAGAGGGCCAGAGGGAGTCACTTCTGCCCAGGACCTGCCATTTGTACTGAGGCCCATTCACACACATACACGCATTGGATGCAATGTATTGCATTGAGTGACTAAAGAAGCTAGGTCCAGAGATGATAAGCAACTTGTCAGAGGTCACAGTCAGGCCCATGCTCAAGGAGTTTCCATGTAATTAAGATGTTTGTTGGTGGTCTACTTAACTAGAGAACTAACCGACCTCCTTGCATGGCCCCTGCAGATGCCAAAGGGACCATCCGGGAAATTGTCCTTCCCAAGGGCCTGGACCTGGACAGGCCCAAGCGGACCCGCACATCCTTCACAGCCGAGCAGCTGTACCGCCTGGAGATGGAGTTCCAGCGCTGCCAGTACGTGGTGGGCCGGGAGCGCACGGAGCTGGCTCGCCAGCTGAACCTCTCGGAGACCCAGGTGAGAAGGCATCTGGGCCACTCCACCCCTCGCCTGGCATCCTGGGAACTTCTTGGGTGTGAGGATCAACTTTGGAGATGTTCAGACATGTGTTAGGAACAGGCATAAAGTTACAGATAAACCAGAGAAAATAAATACAGTGCTGGAGGAAGTTGGTGTATGCTGACTCTGGGATGCATCAAGCAATTTTGGAAGGAATAGGGGAAAAGGCCAGAGAAACCTGGGGCAAGGGCCACTCCCAGCACAAGGAGTAGCTTAGGGGGACATTGGCATGTGAGAGAAGCTTGTAGAAAGGGATGGTGAGGGACTGTGTCAGGAGAGAGATGAGATTTTACACAACTGGGACCTTATTTCCCCATTCTCGCCTTTTCCTACCCTTTGTCACCTCCCATTCATCCCAGTGTGGCTCAGAACCTCTTGTTAAAGAGAAGGGGTCTGAATAGCCCCTGATCCAAAAAGGGCTTAGCATGGTAACAATAGTATGCTTAACCCAGGGGAAAAACTTCTGTAAACTGAGTACCTGCTCTGTGTGAATGGAGGCATTTCAAGTAGTCAATAGAGCTGTGTCATGTTAACAGCAACAATAATAATACTTACTTGGTACTTACATGTGCCAACCACTTTTGTTGTTGTTGGGGTTTTCTTTTTTCAACCAAGAAAGAAAGGATTTATTAAGGAGACAGCACTGTGCCCAGAGCCACAGGTAGCTCATGCTCCCTGATGGCCTCCAGGAGACAGATTATGTAGGGGAAAATCGTTAGTCACAGTGACTAACAGAGTTAAGGTCATGGTCTCTACTGATGGTTGGTGCTAAGATAGAGGGTAATTGATCATTGCATCTGGTCCCGATGTCAACCCTGGAGTTGTTCTGTCCAATTTCACAAGGAATTGTTCTGTTGGATGGGTTCACGTTATTGGGTCTGGAGCTAAAACACAACTGAGATCAAGATTTTATGTTGGGTTTGATTGAAAACTGTCTCAGTAGTCAGCAGGCCCAGGACCTTGTTCTTAAAGCTACTGGCTGTTGACCAGAACCTCATTGTCCTGAGAGCTTGATGATTAAACAAAAGAAAGGGAGGTGGGGGAGTCAGGGCACTAGGTAAGCCCAGTTTGAGTCAAAAGAAAAAAATCAAAATAAAAGGCCAGGTTAAAGAAAATAAGGTTTCTGTTTGATTATAATTCCGGATATGTCAATGACTAATGCCTTCCAACAACTCTTTGATGTAGCTACCAGTATTATCCCATTTTACAGACGAGGAAAGATTATACCCAGAGCCACACAACCAATAAGTTCCAGAGCTGGGATTTGGAAAAGCAGCCTGGCACCTTTACTGCTGTAAACTAGGCGGTCAACCTGAAGCTTGTCAAAGAGTGACTCTGAGAGCCTTGGTTAGCTACAGCTCTTCTGGTTCAACCTCATCTATGAGGGAGAGCCATCAACAGATATATTGCAAGCAAGGCCAGCACAGGCTTTATAAACAGAAGAGAGGGAATTCAAGAGTGAGGAAGCCGGGAAGCTGAAAGGGTGCACTTCCTGGGGAAGGATGTGGGAGGATGGGTGAGACTTCTCCCAGAACTGCCAGCAGCTGTCAGGCCCCTGGCACTTCTGTGCTGCAGTGAAATCAGGATCGGCCACCGCCCTTTCATCAGAATTCCTGCAGCTCTGCCAGTCCCACTAACAGTCCACCCCTGGTGGAGGGGCAGTCAGGTGTGCCTGGACTTCCTTATCCTCCTGGGGTAAACCCCAAGTGGAGCAGAGAGGCAGGTGGGAAGGGGCAAGAGGAGGAGGAGGGAAAGGCACCTGGACCTGTTTTCCTCCAGCCACCTCTGTGGAGTCACAAACAACCCAGCAGAGGGCCCACAGCAGCGGTGCCCTCCCTCCAGTGGGGCTCAGCCTAGGTAGGGCTAGAAAGCCAGGCTGTGCCACAGAGGCAGCTGTGTTGGCTGGGCCAAGCCAGTGCTCCTGGCAGACATCAGGGAGACATCTTCAAATCCTGAAGTCTAGGCACAGAACCCCCCTCATTACCTGCCCTCCTTTGTATTAACTACCCCCTACCTTCCTAGTGTTGCCCCAAACTCTCCCCTGAAGCTTTGCTCTCCAAGGGCACCTCAGGTGCCCAGGCCAGCAGCTCCTTTCAGTCCTCCTCCCCCTGCCTCCTTCTATGCACCTACATTTACCTGCCTGTGAAGGTCAACACCAAGCCCCTCCTCTTCTAGGAAGCTTTCCCTCCTCCCAAGAAGGCTTTCCACATGGCTTGAACTGTAAAGTGTGTGTGTGTGTGTGTGTGTGTGTGTGTGTGGCACCAGCCAGTACGCACTTCATGTGCTTGAGGCCATGTCTCTTCACAACTCCCAGCACAGAGCTGGGCACACAGGAAGCCCTAAGGAATCCACTCCTTATTGATTATTGCTTACCACCCTCCTTTCTTGTTCCCTAATCCTGGAATTTTGCAGGTAATATCAAGTACAGCTAACATTTATTGAGAGCTTCCTGTGCACAGGCACTGTTCTCAGTGCTTGACAAACTCTAGCTCCTTTAGTCCTCACCCCAACCTTGTGGATAGGTGTGAGGTGTCTCTTTTGACACCACTCCTGACACTAAAGGTGTGGCATTTTCCAACACCAACAGCAACCAATTCTCCAACACCAGCTGGGTGACCAACAGTTTGATTCAGTTAAATTCTTACATTAACTCCTGGACTTAGCACAGACCCTACTGGCTAAGAGCTCAGTCTTACAGGACTATCTCACATCAGATGCCAGTCACAAGTCCCAGAAGCACCCCTGCACTTCTGACCAGCTATTAATTTGGGGGTACCCTTACCTCCTCCTTAGGTTTGATAATTCACTAGAATGACTCACAGAACTCACTTCACTTTCATTTACA
Source organism: Noctilio leporinus (assembly GCA_004026585.1). Taxonomy (NCBI): domain Eukaryota; kingdom Metazoa; phylum Chordata; class Mammalia; order Chiroptera; family Noctilionidae; genus Noctilio; species Noctilio leporinus. The sequence goes on along the minus strand of PVIW01003107.1, from coordinate 143,735 downwards.
GATTTATTATAAAGGACACAACTCAAAATTTACTTGAAAGGATACAATTCTAAACAGCCTTATGGAAAAGATGCATAGAGCAAAGGGAGGGGAAGAAGGGTTCATGGAGCTTCAGTTCCCTTTCTGGGTGCACCTCCTTCCCAGCATTCCATGGTTTTGTGTTCACCAACCCGGAAGCTCTCTGGGTCTCATTGTTTATGCTTTTCTATAACCCAGTCTCCAGCTCCCGACCCCCAGAGGTCATGTGTCGGGCTGAGAGTTCACACGTCCAATCACTTTTCTGGTTTTTCTGGAACCAGCTCCACCCTGAAATTATCTAGGGGCCCACCCTGGGTCACCTCATAAACGCAGGTATGCTCACAGGGGGCTTGCTATGACCAACTGAAAGATACTCCTGCCACTCAGGAAGCTCCAAGGTTTGTGCTAAGAACTAGGGACAAAGACCAAATGTACTTTTTGTTATACCAGAAAGGGTCTTTATTATTTCTACTTTGAAGAGAAGGGAACTGAGGCACAAAGAAATGAAATATTGGCGCATTTATTAGCTCATCTAATTTTTATTAAAAATGGCCTTATAGATAATATTATTCCCATTTCAGAATGCTAAGCCTCAGAGAGGTTATTTAACTTACCCAAAGATACACAGCTAGAATTCTGTGGGATTCTCAGTATATTCACCCATACTTTTGCTCAAACATTATTGAAGCCAGGTTGCTGAGTTGGCTGGAGCGTACACCAAGATGTGCGTTCAAAAAATCAATAAAACACATCCTCAGGTAAGGATTTAAATAAATAAACAAATAGAATAGAATTATTGAATTTGTAATAGATACTGCTCTAGGCACTGGGGATATAGCAGAGAACAAAACAGACCAGGGACCTGCTTTCACACAGTTTACCTATACAAGGTCTGTCCCGAAAGTATCGGCTGCACAAACTAATGATATTGTGTTGGCTCGATACTTTTGGGACAGGTTTTCATTTTCTGCATGAAAAAGACAAATAGCATTTAAAAGTGGTGGGTGCTGTTAAATAACAAAATTAAACTGAGTACAATGTAAAACTCTTATTGGCTTTATTGAATGATTCACGAATTGGGCAGCACCCCACCAGGCAAGTAGAGGAGCTTTCAGGATCTGTGCAAAATGGAAGGTTCTTATAGGCAGGAGGGGATTGTTTCAAACTTAGGTAACGCACCTTTGGGGATGGGAGGAGGCTATGGAGTGTATAATCTCCTTAGTGCTGACCAGAAAATTCCAGACTGACTGAGGAAGGCTATCTATGTTCCTGGAGAATGAAATTGCAGTTAAGTTAGGCATTGAGTCTCAATTTGGTGATGTGGGCTTGGCACAAGTGATTCCATTTTGGGCCTGGTGTCTCTTTGTTTAACAGTACTACGAGGTAGATAAAACATGATATGATAGAAACTAGATATAAATATTTTATTGGGGTGGTCAGGAAAAGCCTCTTGAGGAAATGACATGGAGCTGAGATGTGAATGATAGGGAAAAGGCAGAGAGCTAGATGAGGAGCCAGAAGAAGAGAAGTCGAAACACAGGGTTACTGAGGATCTGATGGTGGAGACTGGCATAGAATGTTCTAGAAGTGTCAGAAGGTCAGTGTGGCTAGAGTTGGAGGATAATAGGTTAAGTAGGTAGGTAGATGGGACAGATCATAGTGTGCTTAGAGGTGGTAAGGTGTTGAGTGAAGAGTGGCATGAGATGACTGGCAGTTTCAGAGGTCACTCTGGCTGCCATCTGGAGAATGGGAACAAGAGTGGACCAGTTAGAAGCTATTGTACGTTGCCTTGAACAGAGTGGTAGCAGAGGGGGGAAGTGAGCTGCTCAGAAATGTACTCTCATTTGAAGACAGGACTTGCTCACGGATGACGCACACAGGACAAGGGAAAGGGAAGTGGTTTGGCCTTGAATAACTGACTGAAAGCTGAGAAATGGTCAATAATGCTACTTAACAATTGAGAAAGTTGGAGAGGAACAGGATAGTGGGAGAGGAATCTAGAGTTCTATTTTAGATCAGTTAAATTAGAGATCCAAGTAGAGCTGTCTGGAAGGTATGTCAGCTTTTTCTCTGGGGGTTGGCTGGCTTTTTTCTGACTTATCTGAAAGTCTTTCTCAGGGCTCTTTGGGGGAAAATATAGGAGATATTTTCAAGTGTGCTCAGACATGGACGGACTCCCAAGGAATATAAAAGGAGGCAGAGCCATGTGGAAATCCATGAACAGGAACCATAGTATAACCAGGTCTGGTGGAGACTGGAAGCCAAAGGTAGCTGTGAATCCAAGCCTTCAGCTCCAGGTGCTCTCACCGTCCTCTCTGGTGCCCCATTGAATACATGGCTCCACCACTCTCCAAGTGCCTGCTTCTCTCTGTACCTGTTTGCTTCTCTTCTCTTCCTGCTGCCAACCAAAATCTCGATCCTGTTTCCTGAATACCAGAGGGGCCTAGGAGTGGTCCTAAATCAAGCAGAGAAAACAGAGGACTTTCTCAGGACTCATCCAAATGTCTAGTCTTTTCTTGAACTTCTTTGTGCCCAATTCAGTTGAGTTGTCTGAATATTTAAATGAGAACCTATGTACTGGACAGGGTGGACAGAACAGTGAAGCCCTTTCCTCCCCTCCCCACCACCCACATATTTCTGCAGGATGAAGGGTTCTTCTGGTATGAGAACAGTTGTCACTCAAAGCATGCTGATTTGCAACCTTGTCCTTGCCCAGAACCTGAGGTTGTACAGTGAAGGGAGGCCCTGGAGAGCCGGGGGTGGGTTCATAAAGATCTCTCTTGGAACCATCAAAAGCATTTCCCCCCCTTCACCCCCCACCCCACCCCTGAGTACATGTGCTGAAAGCAACTCTTCTGTTGGAGAATAGGAAGGGTCCCACCTAATCCAGTTCTCCTTGTTTTTAGAAATCCCCAGTGTATTTGTCTCTATTCTTTCTTTGTTCAAGGAGAATGTTTGGTGTTTGACTAAAGCAGTGTTTCTCAAGGTATGGTCTGCAAACCATTTATATGTAAAACCCCTTGGGTTCCCATTAAAATATAGATTCCTGGCTCAGATTCCACACTTAGCCCACAGGTTTCAAGTCAGAATGTCTAGGGATGTCCTGATACCTTACATATTTTTCAGCTGATGTGGTCACCGTGCTGCTCAAAAGACTTTCGTATTTGCCAGCACTACTAAGTCCATGTTGTTAGCTCAGTGAGTCATCACAACAAACTGAGGAGAAGGCATTATTACGATCCCTATTTGTAAAATGGGGAAACCAAGGCACAGAGAGGTTCAGTGACTTACCTCATGTCATCTAACTAACTAATGAAAGAACCAGAATTAAATCCAGACTGTCTGACATCAGGGTCTTCTTTATATATCATTTGCTACTCCACCATAATACTGTGTTAGCACTTGCTGGCCTGTCCATTTCTCCGACTACCAGTGTCTGAGACCCAAGTGGGTAGAGAAGGAGTTTTATTTATTCCTGTCTCACCACCTGGCAATGTTGACATGTATTAGATGCTTGCTACTTATTCATATGCTGTATGAATGAATGACCAGAGTACCAGAGTCAGAGCAGAAAACAAGAAAAGAAGATGTAGCTGTGGAGAAAAGGCTGCCTCCAGGATTTCCCTCCCTCACCAGGTTGGCCCAAGGGACTTTTTCAGGACCAGAAACCAGATACCAGAGTTGGGAATTACCAGCACATAGATGGTAGCTGAAACCCTGAACTTGGCTAAGAATAGAAGATAGGTTGAGCCAAGAAGGAAACTCCATTTGCGTCCTCGGAGCTCCACCCTCCAACTGCCTATTCATCCCAGGTCAGAGTTAGCAGTGAAGAGGGATCCATGATCTGGGGGACCAAGGCCCCTTGTTAGCTGATCCAGAGCAGGCTGGTTGAGGGAGACCTTAATGACAATCTGATTGCTGTTCTTTCCCCTTTCACTCCATCCTTGCTCCTCCTCCCCACACCCCTGCACTCCCGTCCCCACCTCTCCTTTTCTCCTCCCTCCCGCCCCTTTGGCTTTGCCTGTTCCTTCTCCCTTCCTGACACCCTCGCCCTGACCACACCAAGGTGAAGGTCTGGTTCCAGAACCGCCGCACCAAACAGAAGAAAGACCAGAGCAGAGACCTGGAGAAGCGGGCGTCCTCCTCCGCGTCGGAAGCTTTCGCCACTTCCAACATCCTGCGGCTGCTGGAGCAGGGCCGGCTGCTGTCGGTGCCCAGGGCCCCCAGCCTCCTGGCACTGACACCTAGCCTGTCGGGCCTGCCTGCCGGCCACCGGGGCACCTCCTTGGGTGACCCCAGGAACTCCTCCCCGCGCGTCACCCCGCTGACCTCGGCCTCCGCGTCCCCTCCACTGCCGCCCCCTCCTCCCGGGCTCTGCTTCTCCACCGCGCGGCTCCTGGACCTGCCCGCCGGCTACGAGCTGTGCTCCTCGGCCTTCGAGCCCTACAGCCGGAGCCACAGCCGGCTAGAACGGAGAGTAGGCAGCCCTGCTGGCTCCAAGAAAGCTAACTCTTAAGCCTCCACCCCATGTGACACTTTGTCCCCAAGCACCGCACCCCGCCTCCAAGCCAGACCCAGCAGAGGTGCAGCCACTCGCCCTGACCCACGTGCGCCCCAGCTCCGAGACTCTCTCCACCAGGATCAGACAGCCTTGGTCCCGCAGTTTGTGAGTGAGTGAGTGTGTGTGTGTGTGTGTGTGCGTGCGTGCACGCGCGCGCCCGCCTTGCACTGAAATAAAAGGAAAGCGGTGATGAAGGGAAACGAAGTCCCCAAGGCACAGCCACGGCCCCCCAATCCCCACCGTCCCCCTCCTCCCTGGGAAGAAAAATGGGCTGAGGTAAGGGGAGGTCTCAGGGGGAAGGAGGCAGGAACTGGGGCAGTGTTCACAGTTGGGGAGGGTGAGGACTGGGATAGCTGGCTCCCGCTCCCAGTTAGAACTCTGGGAGCCCGAACATTCCCAGGCCCAGGATAGCATCATCAGGCTTTTGTGGGTTAAGCTTGTTCTCTGCAAGCTCCTTTTCAAATATGAAATAGCTAAGGGGGAAGGTGGAGAGGGTGGATAAACCTGAGATAAGGCATCAAAGATAAACCCAGGTGAGACCCACTTGCTTAAGAAGGCCCGGCCACCACAGGTACAGCAACATAAAGCACTTAAAACAATTTTACTTTCCTCAAATAAGAAGCTTTTATTTAACTTCTTATTTTGCAATCATTGTAGACTTATAGGAAGTTGCCAAGATAGTTAAGAAAATTTCCTGTACTCCTCACTTCAGTTTCTCCAATGCTCTCATCTTCTATAACAATGGGATAACATCAAAACTAGGAAGTTGACATTGGTACTGTGTGGGCATAAGTCTGTGGTGTCCCATCCCTGTGTGAAATACATGGATAAGCACTGCCATCAAGAACCAGAACTGTCCATCATCACAACACCTCCCTGTGCTAGCCCTTCATAGTCACACCCAAGATCGTTCTTTGCAAGAATGGACATTGTGAGAGAGGAACCAGAGACCTGAAATGGGTCTTTAGGCTGGAGGATGTGGGGGTAAGATTAGGACTCTATGGAGAGAAACAGTCTGCTCCAGGCTGTTCTGGGAAACACATACTTGGTTTCAAATGGGCTGCCCTTGAGTCAGCCAGAATTGGGTGCTGGGAAGGAGATCCTGAGTCCGGAGTGAGACATGGGTGACAGGGGTGGAGCTGGAGTTGGGGTTGCCCAGCCACCACCCAGTGTCCACCCTGCCTATCCAGAGGGTGTGGAGGCTAAAAAAATAATAATACTTTTCTTCCCATCTTCTAAGTTCTTCTAGTTGGGTTAATAATCAAATTAATGAAGATTAACAGGTAAAAATAGGTGTAATAAATGCACAATGGGGACACATATGAGCATGAATATTCCAATGACAGTGAAGCAAAATTGGGTATATGGTGTATATGTCATTTGGACAAAGGAGAAAGATGGGACTGCGGTCTTAGATTTTATAAGTAAAAGTGGGTGACTTGCAAGTAGCTGGGAAAGAGCAAAACACACACAGCAGGTGCATTTTTGTTCAGCAACCCAGAAAACCACGGGATGGGGTGGTGTTGAGGAAACCTAATCCATAGACTACTGCCTGGAGTCTTCCTGACCAATGCTAAGATTATTATGCTAAGGTTCCCTTCCTAAGGCATGTTTTTCCATCGCATCTGTTAGGCGGGAAAGTGGAGAGGGTCAAAGGTTCTTTCTGAGTCTTGTTTCTTAATAATCAGCTTAAAATCAATATCCCAAAAGGCAGCTTTAGGGTGGCAGAACTTTGGTCCCCTTCAAGGGCATGACAGAGGAAAGAGACCATATGTGTGGTGTGAGTCCAGAGAGCTGAAAGATCAAGGAAAGCTTCCTGTAGGAGATGGCACTGAAGCTGACCCAAGAATGACCTTCCATAGGTATTCAGAAAGAGATGATAATGGAATTGTGCAGGGGAAGAAGTACCCTGGGATGGTCAGGGCAAGGGGTGCAGGTTGTACGTGAGAAGATATGAGTGGGAAGACCAGGAAGAGATGTGGTGAGGAGCTTGGGATTGTGAAAACACCTAAAGTTCCAGGGAGAGCAAAAGAGTTCACCCTGACTGCAGGTTGGGAGCCGAGGAACAGCCAAAGACCGAGGTAAGAGAAGCCTGCCAGGCCCCGCTGCCTCTCCCCTTCCTTCATTCTCCAGCTTCAGGTGGCCTAGGGCACCTCCCATATCTGGAATTGCTCCAGGAAACCAAGTTTCCTTGTTTACAGTTGACTAGGGGGAGGAGAGAAGAGGAGAGGGGAGGGGTAACTGCAGGAGTAAGCTGGTCAGCCCTGCCTGGCTCCAGCAGGGCCTGGAGCGTTGGAGCCGCCTCAGCAGGCTCAGGTGGTCTGTTCGCAGCTCACCATGGCCACGGAGGTAGATAGTAAGCCTGGGGGACTCCCCAGCAGTGACTGCAACCTGGGTGCAGCTCGTGAGCACATGCAGGCGGTCACCAGAAACTACATCACTCATCCCCGTGTCAGTGAGTATGACCCCCAGGAGGTGAGGTTAGGGTGGGCTGCTGGGTCTGCAGGCGCTGCTTTTTAGCCTTGGGGAAAGAGGAGAACCAGAACGCCTGAGGGCAGGGGGAATTTTGGGCCAGCAGAGTGAGGCCATAGGCTGCCTGAGCAAGAGGCCACCTCTGCAGGGGGAGAAGAGGGGATCCCCAGCCCAAGCTACCCCAGAGGAGAGGAGAGACCGGTAGTTGCAGGAACTTCCCTGTCACCACTCTGATCTTGCATGGAGACCCCAAACCCAGAAAGACTTCCCTGCGGCCCCTGAGGGTGTGCATGTCTGAGTGCATGTGTATATGAATAAGTGTGTGTTCTCGGCATGTGTGTGCACCTCAGAACACTCAGCATGAGGAAACCTATGACCAAGTGTTCTTGGGGCCCATGTAGCAGTTGCGTGCATTCTCAGAACAGGGAAATACGTGGTGCTGTGTGTGCGATATCAATGCGTGGATGCTGCACACTGCTGCACACACCTCCTGCGGGAGGAAGCCTGTGTGGATAAACAACCAGGGGAAGCATGTGCCTGGCTGTGCTTGCTCCCACCTTCACTTGGGTGAGGGTACGCGTGGATGTGTGTGACAGCTTGAGTTTGTGTGATCAGAGTGAGGAAATATGGGTAGAGATGTCATTTTTGGACAAAGGGGGAAGCTGCGCGCGTGCACACTCACTGTGTGTGTGTGTGTATGCTCAAGCATGCGTGCTCACGAAGTGAACACAGGGAACATGTGGTCAGGTGGTATCACATGTCTATGTTTATAGTTGTGGGGAGGGCAAGTGCCAGCTTCCAGGGGTACAGGTGTGTGTGCGGGAGTGTCCCTGTGTGGGCTTCAGAGGGGGTGTCCCTGGGGGGCCCAAGTGCCTGTCCTGCAAGGGTGGGCCCAGCCCAGAAGTCTGGGACAGAGAACTGGTAAGGCCCTTGGAACCAAAGGGAGCCCTCTGCCGCTGCCATCTCTCCTAGTCTAAGGTCACTCTCCCTGACCTGGCAAATTCTAGAATTCTCAGCTAGGGCAGCTCACTGGAGTAAACCGGCCTGTTCAGCACCAGCCAAGCTGAGCCAGAAGCTGCCTGCTACCAGGGTGTGTATGGGGAGCAGCTGGCCTAGCACAGCCACTGTCCCTCCCTCTCCACTCACAGTCCAGTGGGGGTGGGGGCGGGGTGGCCATAGCTTAGTCTGCGCTCCGCAGTGGAGCACCCCCCAGGGGGAGTGCAGGGGTGAGGCATCTCCCTAGGCCTAAGCGAGTGAAGTATATGCCATCGATGGAGAAACTGAAAGGGGTGGCCCTGTCAGCTCTGCTCTGTGGGGGTGCAAAGAGGATGGAGACCCAGATTCTCCCCTGGGGCAAAGAGAGGGGTCACCAAGGCCCAGGAATATGCAGTAACTGCCCCATTATTGGGTCCAGAGCCCAGGCCTGGCGACCTGAGAGGAGATGGTTAACCCTAGTCCAGTCCTGGGTGACAGCCCCGCCCTGTAGGTTTCTCCCCAGCACCCCCTTCCCCGTGGGAGAGTAGAGCCGCCAGAGTCCTGAGTGGGGTGTGGGGTCTGGGAGCCTGGACCTACATGTTTTGCCTCCCTTCTCCTTGGAATGTGCCCTCTCAGCCAGCTCCTTATTTATAGTCAATAAGCCTTTGGTCAAGTTTGATCCAGGCTGGAACCCAGGGGTCGCAGCAAACCTACCCCCCAATCAGATTTGCAGGCGTGTTGCTCCATGTGGCCTCCACCCAGACAAATGTGTTTACACACAACAGCTGACCAGAGGGAGATTAGTGCTGGGGAAGCCCATTGGGTCTCCACAGCTGTGTTAAAGGTGCTAGTGCAATGACAGAGGCACCACCTTTGCTTTTGCTGCACGCCAGTGTCCTCACAGGATACACCCTAGCCTTGGTACCCATCACCCACCCAGCCCTAAGGAGAGCTTTTTAAAATTATTGATTTGAGAGAGAGAGAGAGAGAGAGAGAGAGAGAGAGAGAGAGAATATCGGTGAGAGAGAAACACCCATCTGTTGCTGGTTGCCTTCCATATGCTCCAGACCAGGGATCGAATCTGCAACCTTTTGGTATTTGGGATGATACTCCAACCCACTAAGCCACCTGGCTGGCCAGGGCTAACAGGAGGATTTTATAGAGACAGAAAGAGCCTAGGAGGAGATCAGTTGGCTCCCAGACCCAAGGCTCACAGGCCGATGGGTGGGGTGAGTCCAGGAGGCCTCCTGGAGGAGGTGGCCTGAAGCACTGCAACGGCTGGGGAGGGAGGCAGCTAGAAAGGAGGGGGCAGGGTGAAATTGGAATGGAGAGTGAACCTTAGCAATTTCCACTCCAGGAAATTAGGGACCCCTTTGCCACCCCCAGAGCTAGAATTGTTTCCCCCAGGAATAGAAGTGGCATGGCTTTAACTGGTCTTGTGGGACAGAAATTGCTAGGCTGATGGGGGAAGGGGGGCACAGCATGAGCAAAAGTGGAGGGCAGTCTGGCAGCCTGGCTGAAGGGATGGAGCCAGGTCAGACTGCCCAAGGGCTTGAGTGCCCCACCACTGGCTGCCTCAGTTTCCTCAACAGAAAGTCCAGGGAGGCTATACTGAGGGAGTTCCACCCCGCAAGAGTCGGGCTGTTTCTAAGAACCATCAGATTCCAGCCCCAGCCCCCCCTTCCCTAATTCCTCCGGCGGGATCAGGGAGGGAGGAGTTGAGAGACCTGCTGCCCCCCACCCCTGGCCTCACGCCTGGGGCCGGCCCCAGCCCGCTCCGGGACGCTGCAGGTGTGTGGCTGGGCCATCCTAATTAGTGGGCTGCCAAAGCCGCCTGCTGAGCCTTTGACAGGGAAGGCGGTGGGGAGTCAGGGTCAGGGAGGGGCTCCACCATCCTGCAGCCCAAATTGCAACCTAAAGTGTCAGCTAGGACAATGGAGAGGGGGTGGGTGGGCGAGCAGCTGGAGGGAGAGTCTGCAAAGTCTCAGGAAGGCCTATTGAGGAAGTGGCCCTTCAAGGTCTTCTGGTTCAGCACTCTGCCTAACTACCACCCCCCACCCCCATCTTCACCTCTCCAGGGTCAAGGGTGTGTCCCAGGGCTGAGGTAGTGGCCATTTCTGTGGGTGTCACAAGATACTGTCCTGATCTGTGATGTGCCCCAGGAGAAATCAGCCGATGTTCTGGTCCTCAGTTTGCCACTCCATGCTAGGGACACAATGGGCAGAGTTGGGGGTGGGTAAAATAAAATGCCAGGCTTCCTAGTGAGAAGCACCATGATTGCTCAGCCAACACCTTGGCTGTGTCCAAACCAGACAGCCTCTAAGAAGAGCTATAGACTAGTCTGATGGTGGGGGCACCCTAGTCTGAGGGGAGAGGCTGTCTTGTCAGAGAGCAGACAAGCTGGAGAGCAGGATGTCCCCTAGGGTACCAGCCTGGAGCACTGTGGAACTTCAAAGGGGAGAGGACCCAATTGGCTGCCCCCCAGGGCAAAGCCTTAAAGCAAAGGTGTCAAACTCATTTTCACAGGGGGTGGGGTGGGGGGTTGGCATATCAGCCTCACAGTTGCCTTCAAAGGGCCGAATGTCATTTTAGGATTGTATAAGTGTAACTACTCCTCAACAGTTAAGTGGTCCCAGTAGAAGCAAGGTGCTGGGCCAGATAAAACAAGGTGGAGGGCCAGATTCAGCCCATAGGCCTTGTGTTTGCCACCCATGTTTTAAAGGATGTGAAAAGCCAGATGCTGAACAGAAGTGAAGGGCCAGGCCACAGAGCAATGTGTTCATCCAGCAACTATTTATGGGGCCCACCTGGAGCCAGGCACCTTGACAGCCCGCAGCCTGGGAAGGCAGCTCACAGACCAGGCTGCTGCAGTGAATAGACAGGGTCTCAGAGACTGCATGCTGGTCACCCCTGTGGCCCAGGCTGGGGGAGGCATAGAACTGAGAAGCTGGAAGCCTCAGATCCCAGCTCTGCAGCTGGCAGGCACTTGCCCCAGACCCCAGGCTCCCCACAATCCAGCCTCTCCTCCTTGGGGGCTGGGGGTAGGGCAGCAGATCCAATCCCCTCTTTGTGCCTATTACCATTACCACTTCCCCCTCCTTGGGGGCTCCGCTCCCAAAGGAGAGAGCTATTGAATGTCAGGGTTAATGAGGATTTCTCATGACAGGAGCTGTGAAGTTGGGGGAGTCAACTGTGAACATGGGGAGGAAGCTGAAAGGTTTGTCTCCCTGGTAGAACTGGAAATGGTTCCTAGGGCTTTCTGAACCTCAGGCTTCCCCCTCTCTCACCTCATCTCCCTGTAAGGCCCACCCACCCTATGTCTTCCTCTGCCAGCTCAATCCTTTTGGCTTCTCTGCTATTTTCTCTACAGGGTCAGCCAGCAAGATGCCTGCCCTTCTTGGGTATTTTGAAATGCAACGCCATCCCCACCATTTTTCTGGCATTCTCACAATTCTCACAATCCCTTTCCTCCTCCCCCTTCCTCTGTTGGGCTCACCTGCTCCACTCTGGGTCCCACAGCTCTGACAACCCAAAGAATTTTATCAAAAAGCCAGGTGGGCCAGATGGGCTGCCTGGCAAGTTTCCTTCTTGGGGGGGAGGGTGATGTACCGCCTCTGCTCTACCCACCTCATCGGGGTCTTCTGATGCCCCTTAGCTCCCTGCATCCTCTCTCATCCCTTCCACCCCCTGTCTTCACAGGAGCAGCAGGGAGACTGTGTGACAGGACCCTCATCTGGTTTGAGGCTGGGAAAGTGGGGGCACACAAGGGCTTTGATGTGGGAAATACAGAGGTGAGCTGGTGGGACCAGGGAACACCTTCCGTACTTCATCCCGATGACCATTTACTGAGTGTCTCACATGCCCACACTCTTCTAAGACGTGGAGACTCAGCAGTGACCAGGTCCTCCTGCACCCCGAAGTGAGCCTGTGCAAGGCAGCCACACTGAGCTTCTTTCTCTCTGTTCACCCAAGGCGCCAAGTTCCTTCTCACCTCTGCCAGGTGTGCCCTTTGCCCAGCTCTCTGGGGGTAGCTGATGATGCCCCTGGCCTAGACGCCCCAGCTCACGTGGCCCTTCCTGAAAGGCGCTGGCTTCCTCTTGAGCACCCAGTCTTCCCATCCCACCACTCACCCACTCTGTTCCTTCCCTTCATAGCACCTACCACAGTTTGTAATTAAATTATTTTGTCTTTAGCCCCTCTTTGTAACTGTGGGCTCCCCATTCTACTTGCCACCTGTATTTGCCTAGCCTAGTACCCACAAGGCACTTGGCAGACATGCTTAAAGAAAGGAAGGGAAGAGGAAAGGAAAAGTAGATCATCCAGGTCCAGGGGAGCAAGAAGCCCAGAGCCAAGTCCCCCCTTGAAGCCCTCCAACATCCAAAGGTCCTCCAAATAGGTTCAGGAGCAGCCCAAGAGGGAGTGCATGCAGGGGCAGGGCCTCCCAGGAGCTGTATGGGGACAGTGCATCCAGGATCAGGTCCCTTTGGATTTGGCAATCCACAAGCCAAAGGTGGCCTAGAGAACAGCCAGACTGGAAAGGGTGAGGGTTAGGGGAAGGTGGCAAGGAAGAGGGCACAGGGGTCCTGCCTATGAGAAGCTGGGTTATGAAGGCAGCCACTGGAGACGGACTGGGACAGGAGTGGATTTAAGATGGAGACACCAGAACGGACTGGATGGAGAGACCACTCAGAGAGGGAGGCCTGGGCCCTTTACTCCAAGGAGCAGTCACCTCTAGCACCTGACCTCCCATGAGGCTGGGATGCCTCCACCAAAGAGAAAGAGGAGAGAGTGGCTCAGTGGATTGCTAGTTTGAGGCAGGAGAGTGAGGGAGTCCCCTGCTCCAGGCCCAAACCCAAGAAGAACTTATCTTCTAGTGCCCTTGTCCTGTTCCTTAAGTTTTCCTAATTATCCTTAAACTTGGAAAAGCCTTGCCATTATCTGTGTAAAAATATCCTCACCCGTTTTTTCTTCCTAGCCCAAGGCCCAGCCCAGTCAGAGAAACTTATATTCAACAAAAATAAGGAGTCTGACCACTGGGGAGGATGTGTGTGTGTGTGTGTGTGTGTGTGCGTGTGTGTGTGGTGTTTAGCTTCCCTTGGCATTGGCATGAGGTGGTTGGCACCAGGCTGGCCTCCAGGCAGAGGACACAGCTGGGAGTCACTGTGGTCTGATGAGAAAGACAAAGAGGAGATCTCAGACTCTCCCTTGCCACAGACTGTGTTGTAACCCGGGCCAGGCTTTTCACCCTCTGGGCCCTAAGTTCCTCACCTATTAAAAGGATGGTTGGACCACTCTCCCCTGAGATCTTCCAGCCTGTGAGTGATTCAGCGCCTTCACAGACACTCTGCCCATCCTGCCCTGCCAACTTCAGTCATCTCAGTTGTTCCACTGGCATTTTACAAGGACCCCTCAAAGGGCTATGGTACCCCAGGGTTATGGGTGAGGGAGGACCCCAGGGCCCCGGAGGAACCCCAGTAGGCTTTCTGCCTGCCAGTGCCTGGCTTCCACTGCTGCAACCCGCCCCAGCCCGCACGGGCAGCAGGAAGTGGATCCTGATGTGTAACCCAATCGCTCCCTGTAGGCAGGGCTCATTTCCTCGTTTGTGGATCTAGGACTGGGGCAGTCGGCTGCTGCCCACTTCTTGGTCACTTTCCCCTTCCCTGAGGGGGGCTGAGGAGTCAGGGGCCTCCCTGGCAGGGCCTCATGGCAAGGCAGGGATGCCAGCTGGTTTTGCTCACTGGTGCCTGCACCCTCTACACACCGTGTTCAGTCAGTGTGGGGTGGCAGAGACAAGTGTGGTCCGGGGAAGCAGGGGCAGTTCCCCATCCCAGCTGGGGGCCAGAAGCTTTGGGGAAACACCTTGGGTCACAGAGGAGTGAGTGTGTGAGGTGGGCGTTGAGGTCAGCGGGGAAGCAGCCTCAGGATGAGAAAGGCGTCTGCACCCTAGGAGGGAGGACTCTGAGGGGCCTTTGCCCTGGCCCCAGCCCTCCCCCAGCCTCCTGCAGGTGTCCGAGGCAGCGGGGGTCCCTGCAGGCAGGGGCATGACCCTTACAGCAATGGTGGCTGGCTCTGTCACAGCTAATGACTCTGATGGCCCAGGCTGGGGAGGGGATGGGGCTGATGCTTAAGAGGAAGGGAAGGGAAGGCCTGCTGACAATGCCTCTGTGTGTGTGTGTGAGTGTGTGTGTGTGTGTGTGTGTGTGTGAAAGAGGGAGAGAGAGAGAGACACTCTGACCCGCCCACCCCTCCCCCAGCCTACAGGACTGTGTGCAGTGTCAATGGGCCCCTGGTGGTGCTGGACCAGGTCAAGGTAAGATTTCCACCTCTTCCCAGACTCCAAGGCCAAATCCCAGGATTCCCTGGCCCCATAGGTGCAGGATTTGCAGAATTTCTTCTAAACTGCCCTGTTTCTAAATGGCCCCCAGGGGCCTGTCCTATTCCTTCTGATCCCCTCACCCAGCCCCACATCTTCCTCCCCAGCCATCTCCCAGCCACCTGAGGTTCCCCCTTCCTGCCTTTTTAGTGGGGGCCCCACTCTGGACCTTCTGGGACCTGCTTCTATCACCAATGAGCTGGGGATCCAGGCTATTAAGCCTCTTTTTCCCTCAGGAGAATGACTTTGTCTAACTTCCTCCTAAGGCTGGACTCTCCCATCTGCCACTCTCATGGCTCTTCTTTCAAAGGAGAGAGGAGGCAGTAGATCACTGCCAGCTAACTTTTCTCCGGAGCTTGAGGTTTTCAAAGGCCTTTGGAATGTCTCAGCCTGGGAACAAGCAGCATGGGTGGGAAGTAAAGTGGGCCTCACAGAAGGAAACGGGATGTGGGCTACTTTGTGTCCCCTGGGGAACGACAGGACCATGGCAGACACTGGCAGTATTTTGAGTTCTGTGGTGCGGGACCCTTGAGACATAAGGATCCCTGCAATGTAAGGGCCCTGTATCTACCAGTTGCACCCTCCCCTGCCTCCTACACCCATCCACCAGGTGAGCAAACTGGAGACCTGGGTGCCACCTTTGACTCCTACCTTCCTGCTGTTGGGGCACATGTTCCGTCAGCAATATCCCACCCACCAATATGGTCAGCACCTCTGGGACCCCAGCCTGGAACCCTCCCATCCTCCACCCCACAGTCATACAGCTCTGACCCCCTGCTTCAGACCCACTCAGGGCTCCCTGGTGCCTTCATCCTGCACACCTGTCCACTCTCATGTCTCCTCACTCTCCCTTCTCCACTCAGAAACCCACACTGTCTCTGTAGCTGCCATTTGATGTCTCAGGGCCTTTGCACATACTTTTCCCTTTGCCTCCTTGACTACATTTCCCCCATGCCCTCCATCCAACTCATTCCCAGAGCCAGCTGAGAGCCTACCTTCTCTTAGAAGCCTCTCCCAGCACCCTGAGCAGTGAGCCTGTCCCTCCTCTCAGTTTTGTGTACTTACTGCCTTGTGGTCAGCATCCATCCATCAAGGCAGTTGGTCACCAGCTGGCCGCCTGTTCCTTCCTGCCCTCTTCCCCAACACTGTGCCCTCCTAATGGGCATGTGTGGGGTTTCATGAATCCTGAGCTCCTAGAGACCCACACTGCACTTTCACTGAACACCCAGCCCACCAGAGGTATTTGGTTCGTTCAAAGGAAGGGTGAGTAAGTGAATGAGGTGGATGAATAAAGAAGTGTTAGCATGACTAAGTATGGACCTGTCAAAACCTGAGCCAACTACATTACAGAAATTAGACCTGCTCATTTCTGGAAAACAGGTCCCATATTCCATGGACATTACTGTTAGACGCACTGATGCTGGGGACGCCTTGGGAGGGAGTGTGGTGGAGTAGCTACATGTGTGTGCACTGGAGCTCACACTGTCTGACTCGGGCTTCTTGACGTTTAATCCCAGTTCCAACTCACCCCTTCTGCTAGCTGCCTGTCAGTTCGAGATCAGCAGCATCAGCTCCATCTGAGAACTTGCTAGAAATACAGGTTCTTAAGCTCCATCCCAGATGGACAGAATCAGAAACTCTGGGTGTGAGGCCTAGAAGTCTTTTTAAAGAGCCCTCCAGGTGATCTGATGCCCCCTGATGTGTGAGAACCAGCTATCTAGGATTGTAAACCCCAGTTTCCTCCTTTATCTAATGATCATAATGCGGTTGTGATAAATGTATAATTATGGTTCCTCCTTGGCTAGCAATAGCTCTGCTCGGAATGCAGAAGTGCTAACATGCCTGATTAAGCAGTTGGTGCTATTTCCTGTCCCCTCACCCACCTCCATCGCACTCCCTACTATACCTGTCAGTTTCTAGGACCCAGTACCATATGGAGAGTTAGTACCTATGCAGACACCCATTTTCTCAACTATAAAATGGGGTTGGACTAGGAAACTGAAAGTAGATTCCCAGACCTATGGTTCTATGATAATCACATGCATCTGGAACTCTTGCAGAACAGGATATGGGTGATGAAGATACCCAGAGAACCCTGGGCTTGCAAGGGGAAGGAAAAGAATTAGTAGCTTTAGTCTTATAAGTTCAGAAGACACCTGTGTATACACCCCCTTCGCTGTCTTCTCTCTTTTCCTATTCTAGGGTTGCTTGGGCAAAAATGCCACAATTCCTTCTCTACAGCGCCACCTTCTGTCCACCTTGAAGCACATAGGCAATTAACTTCCCCCCTCAAATGGAAGAATAGTGGGGGAAGAACTTGGTGTAAATCAGAGGTTCTTAGCCCAGGGAATAAGGGCCTTGAAATTGTATGCAAACACTTGGAGGTATGCATTCATGCGCCTGTGCATTTTTCTGGTTGTGCTTCCACATTTTCATCTGACTTTCCAAGGTGCAAGTTCCCGCCAGTCTTCCTAAGAACTCCTGAGTCCTCTGAATGTGTTCAGCAGCTGCCCTGTGCTTCATTAGGGCTGCAGCTGGAAACTCAGCCGAACTTCCAGTAGAGGAGATGGGTTGCACTGTTGCCATCTTCACTCCCTGCAATGCTCGCAGTGACCAACCTGAGGGTTGAGAGAATCAGGCTTGCTCAGCATGTGGATGGGAAAAGGGGCTTCTTTGGGTAAAACCTCATTGTTGCACACGGGAATCCTCACCCAAACTCACTCCTGTCAGTGGCTATGACCATCCCTCCCTAATGAATACCCGCCTCAAGGAGCCTGGCATTCTATTCCTACATGATTCCAGACTACACCTTCCATGCCTGGGTGTGATGGTTCTGACAGTTCTTCCTACTGTTTGACTGTAATCTCTCTGCTACATAAAGTTCATTTTTCAGGGACCCACAGTGTGCCACTTCCTGTCCACTTTCCTTTCCTCCCATCGTCTCTCGCCCACTTAAACCCATCTTAAAAGGATGGCTTTTTAACCACCCTGCTGCCTGGCTTCTGTTCGACCCATTGCCTGGCTTCCCTGGGGCCCACTCTGGCCTGTGCTCTGTCCAACAACTTTCCCGCTCAGGTTAGCAGCCCACCATCCGCTCCGCAGACGGTGAGCCCAGGATCATTGGCAGGTTCAGAAAGGGAGGCCCAGGCAGACCTGCAGAGGGAATCGAGACGGGACTCGTAATTGAACTTTCCCAGGCCCCTCAGTCCTTGCTCTGCGGCTCCATCTTGTGGTGCAGAAGCCAAAGACCCCTGGGCATTAGCCTCTCTGCGCACCTTCGAGCATCCCTCTCGGGCCGACCCCCCCCCCCCCCCGCCAGGACTCCCACCCCAAGGGGTCTGGGTGGTGGTTTGGAGGAGGATCAGGTGGCCTTCCAGGCATCCTCTTCACAAGACGAGGAGGGACCCAAGCCAAGATTTCCTTCAGTAACTGCACTGCCTCCGGTCTTCTGCTGACCTCAGCAGGGTGCCCTGGGGGAGGGGACCCTCCGCAGGTCACACCCGGTTGGGAAATTGAGCCATCTGCCCTGCCTTCCTTAAGGTCACTTAATGCAAGGAGCAGGGGATATAATGATAGTAATGATAGTGAATAAACCATGTGAACATGTTCCAAATTTTTATTACATTTTATTTCTTTTTAAAAATGCTCCTTTGAACCAATGAAACAAAGACACATAAAGTTACCTATCTTCCCCTACCTAACCTATTGAAATAACCAATGTGAAGATCCTGCTATATATGGGCGAATATATGCATGTCAGAGGTTTACATTGGTGTTAGTCTTTTAAAACATATCAAATATATACACATTTTATTCATTCTTCTTGACAGCAGCATAATAGGCAATAGTTTGGATGTTCTGTGCCTTAGGGAAGAGTAGTTCCACTATTAATCAACACTCAGCATGTTTGCAGGTTTTACTATTATAAATAATACAGCACTATATATCCCTTTTTTACTGATGCCTTTACTGCTATTGGATAGATGCCCTAACATACACTGCTGGTTTAAAGTGTATACTTATTTTTAAATAGACATCGACAGCTTGGGGCTTATCCCAGCAAGGCTAGAGTAACACACATTTCTACCAAACTTGTAAGAAAGGAGTTATTTCTCAACATTCTTGCCAGCTCTGAATATGTTCTCTCCTTTAATTTTGTCTTTCAAAAGATGAAAATTAGTACTGTCTTGCCTTTCCCTGATGACTAGGGGAGTTGAGCATCATACCTATTTAGATTTCACTCCTTTCTCTGCGAGATGTACAGCTTGAGTTGGGAGCACTCATTGCTTATTGTGTATGGTATCTTTATGATACAGAAATTCCAGATGTTTATGTAATCAAATATTCCAGAAGCCATAGCTCCTGGATTTATCATCTTACTTCAAGACATGTCTCTTATCCTGCTTTTAACTGGATTACTCAGAAAGAAAATAAGGAAGAAAAGCTCTTCTTCTAGGATTTTTGTTTGGTTGGTTTATATCTAAATAAGTAGTATGCCTGGAATATATTTGGGCTTCTGATGTGGGCATTTTCTAAGTAGTTACCCAGTTCTATTAGCACCATTTGTTCAATAAATTCTTTTTTCCCCTGTGAATATGCCCTATTTGTGCTATAATAGTCCCCTAAAATCTGGCTTCTGTCTCTGGGCTCTGTGTCCACTGACCCACTTGTCTGCCCCACACCAACACCACTTGCCTTCGGTAGCTTCAGGGCACATTTTTAGTATCTGATAAGGCAAGTCCTCCATCCCTGATCTTTTCCATAAATGTTTTTGGATATTCTCAGGCATTTATGTGAATTTTAAGGTTATTTTATGTTGCAGGAGAATAATAGTCCATTAAATGCATTAAATGCATTTGATTTATATACTCTTAAAAGGATTTCTATTTTTATGATAGTAAACCATTCTGTCTTGAAAAATAATGTTGTCCTCCATTTGTTCAGGGCTTGTTCCCTGTCCTCCTATAAGATTTTATTATTTTGTTGTACCTTTCTTATTAGATTTATTTCTAATATTTATGGGTTTTTGGAATTTGTTGTTTTTGTTTTAACTGGAGTCCCTCGGGTTCTTCTA
The DNA here is from genome assembly GCA_004026585.1 of Noctilio leporinus. NCBI lineage: Eukaryota > Metazoa > Chordata > Mammalia > Chiroptera > Noctilionidae > Noctilio > Noctilio leporinus. The sequence goes on along the minus strand of PVIW01003107.1, from coordinate 124,262 downwards.
GGTATATAATATCATGTGCAAGTAAAGAGGATTATATCTTTTTCTATTGGTATTGCAGTTAATCATTATGTCTGCTTAGCCTCCTATAATCTGGAACATTTCCAAAGAACTTCTTTGACATTTTTGAAGAATACTGTCTCCCTTCCTCACCACATTTTTAAAAAACAAATAAAAGTCTCCATTTATGTTTTTGGTAAACAATTTTGTTTTTCTTTTTAATTTGTCTCACTGTGTAAACTAAAATTTCCAAAAAAAAAAAAATTAAGCAACAGTGGTGATACAGACATCTCTGTGTTACTGATTTTATTGGAAATGGAAATGAGGTTAGACTTTCACTGTTTACCAGGATGTTGATTTTGGTTTCAAAGAATAGTCTAGTGTTCAAGGAGTTGTCTTCCGCTCCTGTTTTACATAAAATTGTATTAGAAATAGCTGCCAAACTTTATCAAACAACTTTCAAGTTTATTTACATAACCCTGTGGCGATTTTCTGTTAATTTATGTTGACAAACTCCCCATTATTATGAATTATGTTGTTAATTGTTGTTGACAGATCCCCTAACGTTGATTGACCTAGGCTTACATTCTTGGAATAACCCCTACTTAGCCATACTTATTATTTATTTACTACACTGATTGAGTTACTGAGTAACAATTTATAATTTCTGCATCTATATAAGAAACAGGTCCATAATTTTGTGAGAGCTATGCTTTTTATTGGTTTAGAATTTGGGGTGTTTTTCATTTTGCTGTTTTGCTTTCTTCTCATCTTTATTATCTGTTCATTATATTACTTTCTCTAGTTCCACCAGTGCATGCTGAACAGAGTGAAGAAAGCAAGCATTGTTGCTTCTAATTTTAAGGGAATTTAAGGGTATACATTATATCATTCAATATAATATTTCCAGTATGTTTTTGGGGTAATTTGGGGGATTAATGAATTTCCCTTTTATTCTCTGTTTTCAAAGGGCAGTTTTGTTCTTGTCTTTAAAAAATTAAATTTATTGGGTGACATTGGTTAATGATACTATATAAATTTCAAGTATACAATTTTGGAAAATATCATAAGTATATTGTATGCGTGCTCTCTGCCCAAAGTCTAATTTCCTTTCATCACCATATATTTGACCACCTTTACCTTCTTCAGTCTCTCCTAACACCTGTCCTTGTTTGTTTTTAATCATGGATAGTGTTAACTTTTTCTAAAAATATTAAAGATAATCACAGGTTTTTAAAATCCTTTTATCAGCTAATAAGGAAATTGTATGAATAGATGTTCTAATGTTAGACTAACCTTGAATTCCTGGAATAATCCCAACTTGGTTTTTATTATTTTTACCTGCACATGTTTATCTTAATTTTTTATAGATTTTTGGACTTTTTTTTTTATTATTTTGTTTGTAACTTGCTGAACTTGGTTTGCTTAAATCTTGTTTAGGATTTTTTTAATCGACATTCATAAGTGAGATTACCTATGATTTTCTCACAATTCTTATTTTAGCATTAATGTCATGCATGCCTTATGATATGAATTAAAGACTATACATTTTTTCCAGTCTTTTGAAAAGCCCAAATAAGTTTCAAACTATATGTTCCTAATTGATATAACTCATGGGTAAAATGACCTGGGACTAGTGTTTTCTTCAGGGAAAGATTTTGAATTACATAATATCTTAAAGATTATAGGGATATTCTGACTTTCCATTTTGTTTTAAATTTATTTTGGTTTGATTTGAATTTTGCTAGGACTTTATTTCATTTAAGTTCTGAAATATATTCCATAAAGTAGTTCATAATTCATTTTATTATCTTTTAAGTATTATTAGTATAGCTACTTTTAACTTCTTTACTCCAACAATTATTTATTCATGCCTTTTCTCTTTAAAAAAAATATCTAAGTTCTTCTATATTTAGAATGCTTTTAAATTTTCAAATGTATAAAGGTTTTCTTTTTCTAGTTATTGATTTCTATCTTACTTTTACTATGATCAGAAAACATTGATGTGTTCTATGATTATGATGCATTTTTAGTCTTTTCTATTTCATCTGTCATTTCAGTTTTGATTATGCATTTGTCTAATGTCCAAGTAGTATTTAGAAGTGTACTTTTGCAACAAGAAAAATAAAGTACCTAGGAATAAACTTAACTAAGGAGGTAAAAGACCTGTACTCAGAAAACTATGGAACAATGAAGAAAGAAATCAAGGAAGATACAAATAAATGGAAGCATATACCATGTTCATGGATGGGAAGAATTAACATCATTAAAATGCCCATACTACCCAAAGCAATCTACAGATTCAATGCAATTCCAATTAAAATACCAATGACAGACTTCACAGAAATAGAAAAAATACTTCAAAAATTTATATGGAGCCAAAAACGCCCACGAATAGCCACAGCAATCTTGAGAAAGAAGAACAAGGTAGGAGGAATCACAATACCAGACTTCAAACAATACTACAAGGCTACTGTCATCAAAACAGCCTGGTACTAGTATAAGACTAGACATATAGATCAATGGAACAGAATAGAGAGCCCAGAGCCCAGAAATTAACCCAGGACTCTATGGTCAACTCATATTTGACAAAGAGGGAAGGAACATAAAATGGAGTAAAAACAGCCTCTTCAACAAATGGTGTTGGGAGAACTGGACAGCAACATGCAAAAAGATAAAACTAGACCACCAACTTACACCATACACCAGAATAAACTCAAGATGGATAAAGGATTTAAGCATAAGCAGTGCCACCATAAAAGTCCTGGAGAAAAATATAGGCAGTAAACTTTTGGATATCCTACGCAGAAATATGTTTACTGATACTCCACCAAGGGCAAAGGAAATAAAAGAACAAATCAATAAATGGGACTATATCAAATTGAAAAGTTCTGTTCAGCTAAAGGAAATATCAGCAAAATTCAAAGGGAACCAACTGTATGGGAAAACATAATTGCCAATGATACCTCAGACAAAGGTTTGATCTCCAAAATATATAAAGAACTAATGTGACTCAACACCAGGGAGACAGACAGCCCAATTAAAAAATGGGCAAAGAACCTGAACAGACAACTCACTGAGGAAGATACACAAAGGGCCCAGAGGCATATGAAAAAATGCTCAACATCACTAGTCATCAGAGATGCAAATTAAAACCACAATAAGATACCACCTCACACCTGTCAGAATGGCCATCATCAACAAATCAACAAACAACAAGTGTTGGCGAGGATGCGGGGCAAAGGGAACCCTCGTGCACTGTTGGTGGGAATGTAGGCTGGTGCAGCCACTGTGGAAAACAGTATGGGGTTTCCTTAAAATACTAAAAATGGAACTGCCTTTTGATCCAACAATTCCACTACTTGGACTATACCCAAAGAATCCTGAAACACCAACTCATAAGAACCTATGTACCCCTATGTTCATAGCAGCACTATTTACAATAGCCAAGTTCTGGAAACAGCCTCAGTGCCCATCAGTGGATGATTGGATCAAAAAACTTTGGTACATTTACACAATGGAATACTACACAGCAGAAAGAAAGAAGGAACTCCTACCCTTTGCAACAACATGGATGGAACTGGAGAGTATTATGCTTAGTGAAATAAGCCAGTCAGTGAAGGACAAATACCATATGATCTCACCCATTATAGGACAATAATGAACAAAACTAACAACAAGCAAAAGAGAACCAAATATGTGAATACAGTTAATAGGCCTTCAGTGTTCAGGGGGAAGGGGGTTAGGGGGAGGGGGAGGCAGAGGCAAGGAAGGGGAGCAGCTTAGACAAGAACCTAGTATAAAGGAACCATGGACATGGACAACAGGTGGGATTGACTTTGGGGGGAATGGGTGGGTGGGGAGGGGGACAGAGGGGAGCAAAAAAGGGATGGATATAATACAACAACAATAAAATTTTAGAAAAAGAAGTGTACTTTTATTTTTCAGAATGTTAGAAATGTTGTGCAGAGTGGTATTGTCTTTATTACCATTTATTTTTATTGGGCTAAGATTATGACTTACTCCCTGAGGTAAATCAGCAACATGGGAAGCAAGGTGAGGGAGTCTAGAAGACACCCTACATTTTCTCCAGTATTTTCCCTGGGAAGAAAGTGCAGGTGCAGGACATAGCTCTCTTGGTGCTGATGAGAGCTGAGGACCAGTGTCAGTGTGGAGGGCCTGCTCTCCCAGCCCAGCCTCTCTGGATGTGGGTAAGGATTGGGCACCTAGTCCCCGGCATGTGCACAGTGTGTTCACCATGCCCCCAAGGGCAGGAATAACTGTGCCACCCAAGAGACCTAAACAGCCATAATAACTATTGGATTTTATTGAGCTGTTACAAGGTGATGGACACCAATTAATAAATTTACATATATTATCACTTTTCTTCCCAAAGCAGCCTTGCCAGGTAGATATTATTAATATTATTATTACCCCCATTTTAAAGATGAGACAACTGAGGCTCAGAGCCATTATATAACTTTCAAAGCTCACACAGTCTGTAAGCATCAGAACTCAATTCCAATTCTGATCCTCCAACTCTAAAGTTGGCAACCCTACCCATTCAAATACACTGTCTCCTTCAAAGAACTCAAACTTCCCCTTCCTTAGCCCCTCAAGTTTGTTTCCAAGAGTGTCTGAGCACAAGAGGGAAGACAGAAGCTTGGGGCTGGATTAACGAGGGGTGGGGAGGGGACAGGAGCTTCACCTCTGGTTTCAGCCTTGTCCTGAGCTGCTCTCCCCTCCCGCTAGTTCGCCCAGTATGCTGAGATCGTCAACTTCACCCTCTCTGATGGGACTCAGAGGAGCGGGCAAGTCCTTGAGGTGGCTGGGACCAAGGCAATTGTTCAGGTAAGTGACATTAGTGAGATGTCATCTGGTTGAATGAATGAATAAACCCATAAAGTTCCCACAGTATCTTATAAGCTCCCAAGACAGAAAATGTCGTCTTTCCCTGAGAGCACCTTGCCCAGAGCTGGGCATAAATGAGAGAATGGAGGCCCCATTCTCCCCAGCAAGCCACCTCTTGTCCCATAGGTGTTTGAAGGGACCTCTGGGATTGATGCTCAGAAGACCACCTGTGAATTCACAGGGGACATCCTACGGTCTCCGGTATCAGAAGACATGCTGGGTGAGTGGTAGGGGTGTGACAAGGGTGGGTGGGCTTCTCTGTCCTGCATCCAACTTCTCAACCAAGCATTTAGCACAATGCATTGTCATCACGTGTTTACATATCTGCTTCACCTGTGAACTCTGAGGTTGGCGTTTGTGTCTTCTCTCTTTGACACTCACTCCAAGCTCAGGGCCTGACATGCAGCAGGTGTTCAAGAACTGAGGAAGGCAGCTTCAGTAGAGGCGCTGTAGGTAGCTATTGGTCTGGGGTCACCTTAAATGGACTGCACACCCCCCCAATTTTCTCCACAATCTGCTCTTTTCCACAATCTGTCCCTCTCTGCTTTCTAGCCCCCAGATCACCCTATTAGTTGACCTGGGTCATGGCCTTGCTTATAAAGGTTTCTAGGAAAGAAAACAAGACTCCCCAGAAGACAGTCACTAGAGTCAGCTCTCTGAGGGTAACTAAGGGTTAAGGGGGAAAGGAACACAAGGCATTTGAGATGTGGGGGGCAGGTGGGAACTGGTGGTGGTGTGGGGGGTGGTCAGCAGTGAGGGACTCAGGGATGGCCCCGTGCATTCTCCAACATCCCCTGCCCATCCCCAGGCCGGATTTTCAATGGTTCCGGCAAACCCATTGACAAGGGACCAATGGTCATGGCGGAGGATTTTCTGGATATCAATGGTGAGTGACCAGAGCTCTGGACAGCTCTCAAGATCCAGCCCTCAACCACCTTCCCCACCCCAGTCATCACCTCTGCCACCAAATTTAGGCTCCAGGCAGTAGACCAGGGCTCATCTCCAGGGCAGATCAAACTAATGGCCAATTACACATGATAATGGTGAGCAGCAAAGGCCTCTCTGTCCCCAGAGAGCCACAGAGCCTGAAAGACTGCCATCAGCACTCCATGTCCAGTTCCAGTAAAATGTTACCATCATTGTGCAGGGTTCCAAGTGTGCCCCCAAGACCATCACTCTTCGGTCTTCCAGTTCCCTGTCCCCACTCTCAAGAGCTGGCTTGGGTGGCTTGCATAGGCAGACAGGCCCCCTCCCAGGCTCCCACCCACTCTAAGGGAGGCTGTGCTGAGTCCCCCAACCCTATCACGTCAGGTTGCCGAGGATGTGATGGGGGTCATGGAGGTCCTTGGCTGGCTCAAGGCCACACAGCAAGTGGGATATGAGAACACGCATACCCAGTGCAACAGGAGGTCTCTGAGCCACCCTCAGGTCATCTTAGGCCTGCATAGCACCTGTAAATCTTGAGAAGGGCCTGGCTCTGACTGCGGGGCCTGAGCCCGCGCGCCCTGCTGTCTGCCACTGGTACACACCAGGGCAGCGCTGTCCAAGGGGGCACTGGACATGTGGCTACTTAAATACAAATTCATTCAAATAAAATAAAATGTCATTTCAAAGCCACATTTCACGTGCTCAGTAGTCACGTGTTGCTAGGGCTACTGTATTAGGTGGCGCAGTTAGAGCCCGTTTCCATCATGGCAGAGAATTCTGTTTGTTAACCGTACTGCTCTGGAGCTGCAGGTGGGGGTGGGGAGGGCAGGGAAGGACTTGAACGCTTGAGTACAGACTCATGCTTTCCGTCTGCAGGCCAGCCCATCAACCCCTACGACCGCATCTACCCTGAGGAGATGATCCAGACCGGCATCTCTCCCATCGATGTCATGAACAGCATCGCCCGTGGGCAGAAGATTCCCATCTTCTCAGCTGCTGGACTCCCCCACAATGAGGTGTGGCCTGTGGGAGCCTGCAGGCACCACCGATAAGCTAGAGGCCCAGGAGGGCAAGGGACAGAGCAGAGGCCGGGGCTGTTGGGTGAGCAGGGAGGGCTTCCTATGCTGAGTAGGCAGGGGTTGGCCGAGCCGTGGTCATCAGCATCAAGACTGGCAGTTGTCCTCTGGCCACTCAGGGACACAGGGCTGCAAAGGACCTTCTTGTTGTCTCTAAGCAGGTCTTCAAGAATCTACCCAAGTGAGTGGGGCACTCACTGGCTTACCAGAGAGCCCATGGGTAACTCCAGTGTTGACAGTCCTGCTCAGCAGGGCTGACAGCTTTACCCACTGGTCCCTGTCATGGACTTCCCTCCCTGCACCCAGTGAACCCCTCTTGTGCCAGCCCCACGGCCATCTGGAAACTCCCTACCCCTGCCACCAAGTGTGCAGAGGCCTGCTCCTCTCAGAGCAGCTGGGGTGACAAGGTTTGCAGGTGCTCCTCCTGCCCCCAATGTAACCACTCCCAGATGTGCCCCAGCTCACCTTCGAAATGGTGTGATTGGTCAGCGGGCACAAGCATCCCCATCCTCCACCCACCTACTCACATCCTGACTTGTGCGATGCTGACTCCACACAGGAGGTCTCTGAGCCACCCTCAGGCCAGAGACGATTCTGTGTCCAGGTAAACCCAACCAGCTGCAAGGAGGCACAAGGCACTGAGGCCTTGCTCTTTGGAACTATTATTCTGCCTGTTCCCCGACAGACACCCTCAGCCTTTAAGTAGCCACAGAATAGGGCAGCCTCTCCCATGAGAAAAGCATAAGACCTGGGGCAGCCCTTTCACCTTTGTGAACCCCTCCCACTGAAGGCCTGGCAGCAGGACAAACTGGAAACTCATCTGCCCACCCTCCTCAGTGGCACTCTGTGCACAGGGCTCTGACATCCTTCTTCTAAACCATCTGCCCCAGATTGCTGCCCAGATCTGCCGCCAGGCTGGGCTCGTGCAGAAGTCCAAGGCGGTGCTGGATTATCATGACGACAACTTTGCCATCGTCTTTGCAGCCATGGGGGTAAGAGGGGCAGGCGAGGGTGGCAGGTTCTGGACACTGTGAAGGGCAGCCTTGTCTCCCTCGGCCCCTGCTGTGGCCTGACCTGATGGGGGAGGCACACTCCTTCTCCCTGAGAAGTTGTCAGAGCCTTGGCCTGTCTGGTGGGACAGGCAAGAGCATGACTGACTGAAGGGGTGCAATAGGCTCGGTGACGAGGACCAAGCAACAAGCCAGTCCTGCCCTCTCAAGCCCCACGGTCACCCCAGTGACTGCGGCACCTTCATCCTCAGCAACTATTACTAAGAAGAGATGGGAGGGGCCTGGACCCTGCCCCCAGGCCTCAGGGCCCTACCTCTAGCCCCCCTATTGTGTGTCCAGGTGAACATGGAGACAGCCAGATTCTTCAAGTCTGACTTTGAGCAGAATGGTACCATGGGGAATGTCTGCCTCTTCCTAAACTTGGCCAACGACCCCACGTGAGTCCTCTCCCAGTGCCTGTACCACCCTTAGGCGGCAGGTCTCATGTCCTTCCAAGTCCTAGAGTACTGGGGCTCAAGGATTTCCCAGAGCTGCAGCCATGGGCCAGGGCTGGGGAAACTGAGGCTGACAAGGGGTAGGAATAGCCCACAAATAGACAGAGGGGAGCCAGACCCCCAGCCTACCTGCTGCCTCTTCCCACAACCCAAGTTCAACTTCTACCCTAAGCCAGGACTCCTCACCCTGAAGTCACATCCACAGAGTCACCACTAAAGAGGACTTTCCCTAAATCATTTGTTTGGAATAACTGCTATTTCAACAGTTTAGAAAATGTGAGCCTAACTCTAGGGGACCAGTGGATGTAAAAATAAATTCTAATAAACTATCCTGGGTATTGCAAGTACTACAAAAATAAAGCGATAGAATTCTGGAGGCTGTGATGACACCACCAGAGAAGAGACCCACAGGCACAGAGCCCGGGGACTCAGGAACACTCAAAGTGGAAGGGGCAGCCAGGGAAGAGCAACACACACTATGTGTGCTCAGGAGCAGTGAGAGGGCCAGTGAGGGTGACACCAATTGAGGATGCCCCAGGGGGAGAAGGGGTTAAAGCAGATCCCCTGACCTGCCTCCCTCTGATAGGCCAGAGTCCCTCACCTTTAAGCCACAGAAGCACAGCACTATCCTCCTCATCGGACACTCCTAGTCCTGCCTGTCCCACTCACACACAACTCCTCGCCTGCCCCAGCCTGTTTCTTTCCAACCTTGAACCACACAGGACACGCGTGTGCAACCTGGTTGACTTACCCACTCCCAGGAACCACAGTCCTGACATGGGGCTGGGAGCAGGGACTCATCCTAGCTGCTCCCCTGCTGCAGTGCACGGTCCCAGCTTTCCGGCTCACTTTCCACTTAGTTCTGGAGCTAAACAGAGCACAGGGACCTAACCACTGACTGTGCCTTCAGGATCGAGAGGATTATCACCCCTCGCCTGGCACTGACCGCTGCTGAATTCCTCGCCTACCAGTGTGAGAAGCACGTGCTGGTCATACTGACAGACATGAGTTCCTATGCAGAGGCCTTGCGGGAGGTGAGGTGGCTGGTGAGGGGTGCCAGGTTCATTCCAGCCCTTCTACCCTAGGGCTTGCCCAACCAGGCCTGCCCCCCCTCTATTTCTCATAGTCACTGAGCCCTCCATTCACCATTCCTTGTCTCAGGCTCTCACCCCTCTTCTTATCCCAATGCCTGTGTATGCTACAGGTCTCAGCAGCCAGAGAGGAGGTGCCTGGTCGCCGGGGCTTCCCTGGATACATGTACACAGACCTGGCCACCATCTACGAACGGGCAGGCCGTGTGATGGGCCGGGGCGGATCCATTACTCAGATCCCCATCCTCACCATGCCCAACGATGGTGAGCCTCCTCATGGCCCCCTGCTCTCTGCAGCCCCCCTGCCCTCCTTTCCCACCAGACACTTACTTACAGGGCCTGTGCTTCTTTACACAGACATGCCGTAGCTCTGTTCCTCCATCAGGGTAGACACTGTCCTTTCCTTGCCCCCATTCACTCTTATCACTCCCATGATGGCAAAAGAACCCAGATGGTCCTGAGTGGGTGGAGACTGAGGCCACATCCACACTGAGGCCAGCAAATTTCCTTATAGATATCACCCACCCGATCCCAGACCTGACGGGCTTCATCACAGAGGGACAGATCTATGTGGACAGACAGCTTCATAACAGACAGGTACTGCCTCCTCCCCACCCACCATCTGCTCTCTCCACCACTCCCTGTGCCTCATCTTTCCATGAATTAAGAATGGCCAGGCAAGGCTGCCCCCAAACAAGAAATAATGCCCCAGGAAGACTGTGTGGTTCCCAGACAGAAGACAGGTCTGGGCAGAATCCAGCCTGCCCCGCTATGGGTACCTGGGAAAATAATTTTATCTCTGTGATTCTAGGTTTTCTCTTCTCTAAAATGGGACTAATAATACTTCACCACTCAGTTGCATTTTGGCAGATAAAATAAGCAGGCATAAAGAGAGCATCTAGCAGATAGTAGATACTAAAGAAAACACTGTCTCTCTTCCCTTTCCAGTAACTTGCTCTGGTGAACTGAAAACAATGGGTAACTGATGCAAGTAGATGATGAATCAAGGTGTCAGTGGGTTAGAGAGTGTGCCTGTCCCATCTGAGGTTAAAAGCAGCCCTTATGACTTTTTCCTCTGCTTGGCAAGTTCTTTCTTTGTAGCTATGAACTTGAGCCTTTCATTAGCTGATGTCATGTCATCTCTCCCCTACACATGTAGACACCTACACATCCAAGCCCTAGAGGTTTTGAGAGATAAAGGAGGGCGGTTGTGAACCATTTCTCTACAGGATAAATGAGGACTGGTCCCCTGACAGCCCTGGGGTGACAGAGGGGAGAGAAGCAGGATTGGAAGGAAATGAAAGTTTGGGCCATGCCTTCTGCCACACCTGCTTTTGCAGATCTACCCCCCCATCAACGTGCTCCCTTCCCTGTCGCGACTGATGAAGTCTGCCATTGGTGAGGGCATGACAAGAAAGGACCATGGAGATGTGTCTAACCAGCTGGTAAGAAGGAGCAGTCCCAGGGGCTAGCGGGGATGCTGATTTCAGATGCCAACGGCCTGAGACTTATCTATACCAGGGACTTGTCTCCTGGCAAAATCCCTCCCCGACAAAGTGGTCCGCCCCTCAGGCGCAGGTGAGAAGCCTGCGGTGACCGCCCACCCACTCTGCCCCCTCCCCCAGTACGCCTGCTATGCCATCGGGAAGGATGTGCAGGCCATGAAGGCAGTGGTGGGGGAAGAGGCACTTACTTCGGAGGACCTGCTCTATCTGGAATTCCTGCAGAAGTTCGAGAAGAATTTCATTAACCAGGGTGAGGCGCGCAGGGGGCGGTCAGGCAGTAACCCTCTTAACGAGAGACAGACAGACAGACAGACAGACTCGTGCTCTGTCCCTAGGCCCCTATGAGAATCGCTCAGTGTTCGAGTCGCTGGACCTGGGCTGGAAGCTGTTGCGCATCTTCCCCAAGGAGATGCTGAAGCGCATCCCGCAGAGCGTGATGGATGAGTTCTACTCCCGCGAGGCGGCGCTGCAAGACACCACCACCGACACTGCCTTCTAGCCGAGTCCGCAACCGGTCCTGGAACACGTTTCTGGGACCCTGCATTATGTCCGCGCATCCCTCCCCATCCTCCATGGTCCCATATCCCTGAGCCAACTGCTTCTGTGCCCACCCTCGGTCCCTACCAGCTATGGGGGCCCCGCATGCCCCGTTCTTCTTGCTGGCTTCCTAGTGCTGGGAAAGAACAAATCTGTATTCTATGTCTTGTTCTGATGGGAGTATTTGTATTTTTATTTATTTTTATTTATTTTTTTTTTAACTTTTATTTCATTATTTTTAGAAAGAAGGGAAGGGAGAGAGGCAGAGAGGGAGAGAGACATCAATGTATGGTTGCGTTTCACCTGCCTCCAGCCACAGACCTGACTGGAGACCTGGCTTGCAACCTGGTTATGTGCCCTGGCTGGGGAATCGAACCTGTGACCTTTGGGTTCGCAGGCCGGCAGCTTATCCACTGTGCTACCAGCCAGGGCTGTATTTTTATTTTTTAAAGCCTCCCAGATGAGAAGTAATTGAGATGAAAAATTTATCTTGTATGAAAACAAGATTGGCAAAAACATTGGTAATTGTTAAAGCTGGGGATGATGGGTACAAGGGTTTCATTAAACTATCCTCTCCACTTAAAAAAAAAAAAAAAAAAAAGCAACATTAGTGTCTTAAAAGCTGACAACAGAATTTCTCTTTGTGAGATATTTATCATTGTTAAGAAATATCTTGACACATTTCTTAGGTGGAAGCTGAGCTCAGCAGCCATGTAAAGGACAAGCCACAAAAATGTGTCTGACTCTAACCAGACCTGTCTGAGAGATGCTAGGGAGGAATTTGGTTTGTTCCAGACAGGAAGGGAGGGGAGTTGCTGAAGAGAGAGCCTGAGGGACATAGGGTGGGGTGAAAGGCTGAGGAGGAGCCCCCAATTAAAAATGGGTGAAGAGCATCCTAAAACAAACCCAGGATGCTGGATGTTGCTTAGAAAGCTATCTGCTCTTCTTTAATACCATCCCTCCTGTCACCTCGGCCCCATCTACAATGAAGTCATGAATGCTTCCTAAGAGGCAGGGTGAGTTGAAGGATGAAACTTCAGCAAAGGCTTGGGTTCCAATTCTGGGTCAATGTGTTGTGGAAACAGCCAGAGTTCTTGGCTCAAGGACTGATACCAAAGAAGGACCTGAGAACAAAAGTGCCACCCCCATGACAGTTCACAGCCATTTGGGGAAAGCTTTTGGGCATTCACATGGCATAGGGTTATTTTTATTTAATAGCAGTTGTATTGAGACATAATTTACATACCCTATGAGTTACCTATTTATAATTGTACAATTCCAACAACTTTTAGTACAATGTACTCACAGAGTTGAGCGGCCAGCACCACAATTTTAGAACATTTCATTGCCTTAACAGGAAACCCTGCCCTGCTAGCCATCACCCCTCAAACTTCTCTTCTGCCCCTTCCGCAAGCCCTAGGCTTTGCCTATCCTGAGCATTTCATGTACATAAGATCGTATAATATGTGATCTTCTGTGACTGGCTTCTTTCACTTACCATATTTTCAAGGTTCGTCCACATCGTAGCATGTATCAGTACTCCATTTCTTTTTATTGCCAGATAATATTCCACTGCATGGATATGCCACCTTCTGTTTATCCAAATATCAGTTTAATGGACGCGTGGTTGTTTCCACTTTGGGCTGCTATAAGTAATGCTGCTATGAACACTCATGCACAAGTTTTTGTGTGGGCATATGTTTTCATTTACCTTGGGTATATACCTAGGAGTGAAATGACTGGGTGCCAGATGATGCCTTTATGAGTAACGTTTTGAGGGACTGCCAGATTGCAAATCCACTTCCAAAGTGGCTACACCATGTTACATTCCCACCAGAATTGTATGAGGGTTCCGATTTCTCCACGTCCTCAGCACGTGTTTTTTGTGTTTTTATTATAGCCCTCCTAGTGGGTGTAAAATAATATCTCACTGTGATTTTTATTTTCATTTTCCTCATGATTAATGTTTAGCTTCTTTTCATGTTTATTGGCCATTTGTATAGCTCCTTTGGAGAAACGTCTATTCAGGTTCTTTGCCCATTTTTAACTGAGAAGGGGGTGAGAACAGAAAGTGCTCAGTAACAACACTGGTTCAAGCAACAGTGATTGTTTGACTACTGTATATTATAAAAAGTTAAAAGGCAAACTGGGGGAAATATTGACAACAAAAATATATAAATGATGAGTATCTTAGTAAGCTTTACAAATCAATGAGACACATTAAGACCCTCAAATAACAATGTAAATAACAGATAATTCCCTGGAGACAAAAACACTGACAATCAAACGTTTAACCCTTGCTCGTAATTGAAGAGTCAAATTAGAGCACCATTGCCACTAACAAATTAGCAAACATTTTAAAAAAGATTTTATTTATTATTTTTAGAGACAAGGGAAGGGAGAGAGGCAGAGAGGGAGAGAAACATCAATGTATGGTTGCCTTTCACCTGCCTCCAGGTATGGACCTGGCTGGAGATCTGGTTTGCAGCCTGGTTATGTGCCCTAGCTAGGAATCCAACCAGTGACTTTTGGATCCACAAGCTGGTGGACCCAAAGCTGCCTTATCCATTGTGCCACCAGCTAGTGCCTAGCAAACATTTGCTAAAAATCATAATATCCAGTGCTGGTGATGGCTGAAATAGTTTTTTTAATAATAGCAAATTACTCAGCTAGCTTCCTCTCATTACTCATCCTTCCCTCCTTGTAAAGTAGGGACCATTATCCCCCTTTTGCTGAAGCAGAAACTGAGAAACAAAAGTCAGGTAATGTGCCCAAAGTAACTTGTCACACCGCAGACTGGGGATGCGAGGTACCTGCTTCACTGCAGGCGGATGTGTACGTGAAGATAAAACCTTGCTGCAGGGCAGTTTGGAAACATCAACACCTAAAAAAATGTTCATTCCCTTTCACCTAGTAATTCTACTTCCAGGAATCCGTGCTAAAGAAACAACCCAAGAAGGGACATTTTGCTTTCTAGAGCACACGTGAAATGACAGCACTTCTATTCTGATGTTGGGCAATGGTTGCGTCACAAAGTAAGCTTGGTGTGTGGATTGTCGATGTAAATTAGCTCATAATGCAACGCTGAGTGAGAAGAGGTGCACACTGATATGATATAGAACATATAGACAGTGGTTTCTTGGCTGGTAGGGTTGTGGTTTTTGCTTTCCTCATTGTCTCTCTCTCTCTCTCTCTCTCTCTCTCTCTCTCTTTTTTTTTTTACAATCAGTACTTACTAATTTTATCATCAGAAACAAAAACTAAGGCCTTTCCGTCAGCTGTGTGTGCCTTGATGCCGAGTTTCCAGGAGCGTGGACCAGGGCGGTTGGGGTGGTAGGTTTGGCAGAGGCCAGGTCCCTCCCGGGAGCCGGGTCTCCGACCCTCCGCCGCTCCTGGGGCCTGGGAGGGGCCAGCCCCGCCCCCGCCCCGACGCAGCCTGAGCTCTAGCGGGTGGGCCGGAGCCTACGGGCTCCGCGGTGCCTCTCACAGCCTCCGCCAGCAACAGGCGCCTGTATGAAGCCGGCTGAGAAAGTCTCCTCGCAGTTCACCTGGAGTAACCCTGTGTCCTTACAGCCCAGGTGAGCCGGGGAATAAGTGGCCCGGCTGCAGCGTGGGAACCCGCCCAGCAACTCCCTGGAAGGTTAGGACCTGGAGCAGGTGGGCGGGGGCTGTTGAGGAGCCTGGAGAGCTGGGTTGGGGTCCGGGCTGACCTCCGCAGAGGGGCTTAGGCAAGCCAGCGCTGCGTAAACCCCTTGTGCTTAAATGACGCGGGGCCGGGACCTGCCACTGTTTCTTCCAACCACTCTTCCCTCCCTCACCGCCGTGCTGACTCTAGCCTGGTCGATGAGTGTGACCAGAGGGAGATTGGGAGCCATTATGAGTTGTTCGCAGCTGCCCTGGGCAACTTGGAATGGTTGCGGTTCTGCCTGAATACCGACCGTAGGGAAATCCCCACCGATAACAAGGTAAGGCGTTGGAGTGCAGAACTGAGGCCCGAGACCCTCCCCTCCCACCAAGAGCTCCTCACACGGTATTCACCTGGCAAAGGGCATCCAGAGGCGTCTTTTTTCTGGGTAGATCGTCCTAATTCACCTCGCCACCATGGAAGAATAAGCATATATCAGAATGGGAAAAGGGTGTTAGGGACTCCTGAGGGGGTCATAAGGAAGGGGAACCCTGAAGAATTGCTACCTAGGTTAGGTTTTGGGCCCTGGGGCCCCCATCCTTGCTCAGCCTCCTTCTGTCCTCTGGTCCCCACAGGGTTTCACTGCCATTCACTTTGCAGCCCAAAATGGCAAGTTTGAATGCCTGCAGGCCTTGGTAGAGGAGTACAAGTTTCCCGTGGACCTGCCCACCAACAATGGCCAGACACCCCTGCACCTCGTCATCCACAGGGAAAACAAGGCCATGGTCCTCCCCTGCGTTCACTATCTGCTTAAGCACGGCGTGGCCATCAATGCGTGAGTCCAACCTGCACCAGGAGACTGGCTTGGAGGCTGGGCGGATAGGAACCCACTTCCAGAACAGACAGGGGGCCTGTGGGATGACCAGAATTGGGCCCCACATAATGCTGTCAGAGAGCCCCCGGGTGTACTAGTAAATAAATTGGGCTCTGGGAGAGGACAGACTTAGTTCATGTCCCAGCTTTGCCATCTGCTGGTGCACATTGAGATCTCAGACAAGTCACTCAACCCTGAGCCTCAATGCCCTTCGGTACATTTGAATCCCTTGGGGAGCTTCAAAAAGCCCAGTGCAGACATTATAATTTAACTGAGGGGAGTGGCCTGGCCTTTGGAAGTCTTAAAAGATCCACACGTTTCTAATTTGCAGCAAAGTTTGGGAACTGTGTACTGCCTCAGTGTCTTCAGCTGAAATCCGACAGTGCCTATCACATGAGACTGTTGTGATCATTGAGAAAATGCACGGGGAGAGCATGGGTGGCATAGAGGAGCCCACAGTTCCTCAACACGTTTCTCTAGCGTGTGCGATGTACTAAGCATTGTGCCCCAGGTGAGGGACGCAGCAGTGAATATGCAGACATGGCCCCTGCCCTCGTAAAGCTGCTATCCTACCTTGTTCCAGAACAGAGAGTCAATTAGCACAGGAAATAAATAAAATGACAGAGACTAAATAGAAGGGAATAAACAAGGTGGTGGGGCAGGGAGAGGATTCATTTTGGAGGGGCAGTCCCCCCTAAGGTGGTGACATTTAAAGTACAAGTTGAAGATGGTGAGCCAACTAGGCAAAGAGCTGGAGAGGAGTGTCCCAAGCAGAGGGAACATCGTGTGCAAAGGCCATGTGCTAGGAAAGAGTGGGGCAAGGTCAGGGCATGAGGTGGAGGACGAGGCAGGGCCCAGGGCACACTGGCTTATGGACCATGACCAGGCACAGGGAAGGGGCAGGAGCGCTGCTTGATTTAACAGGATGTTAGTGGTCTCTGAGCTCCAGCCTACCAGCCTTCTTCACTGTCCTATACCCCCATGACCAGACTTTGACTGCTCATTTGGTCCTAACCCCTCTTCTATAGTTGAGGGACAGAAGGGATGTGCCAGGGCCACCCTGTGGGCTGGTGGCAGAGCAAGCCTGGAAGCTGGCTTGCCCACCTACCTGATAGGTAGACGCCTTTTGTCCTTCCTTACACTCTCTTCCCCTGGAGGGCCTCCGTAGTCAGACAGGCAACGGCTCCACACCCCTGCACCTGGCAGCCCGGGAGGGCCTGCTGAGCTGTGTGAAGGTCCTGGTGATGAGCGGCGCCAATGTCCATGCCCGAGATGCCATGGGCTGCAAGCCCATTGACTATTGCAAGATACGGAACCACCGTGTCTGTGCTCGGTGAGGGTGAGAACTGCCTCCAGCCTGCTACCCATTCTCTCTCCCAGCCCTGTCCCTGCAGCCCTCACCCAAGGCAGAGCCCTTAAGGGGGACAGGTGCGGGTCTAGGAAGCCAGTGCCTAGCAGATAAGCCTATAGAATTGGCCCCTCCCAGGGTATTATTCCCCAGGGCTCTCCACAGGTCTCACCCCTGTGGGTTTAGCACTGCCCTCCTACCCCTGGCTCCTCATCAGGAGGGTAGTGATCAGACCATCAGACACTTCCCTCTCTCACCTCACCAGAGGCAGTTAGCCAGAGGGGCCTTGGGAAGTTGGGGTGGGTCCCCTTGCTCATCTCACCTCTGGCAGCCCCTCCCACCCCCACCTAGGCTCTCAGTAGCAGCCAGTCTTCCCAGGTCGAAGCCCAGTCTCTGGGGGATGATACATCCTCACCTTGGCACCAGGTTCTTGAAGGATGCCATGTGGAAACAGGACAAGAAGGACTTTGCCTGTGAGATGGGGAAACTGAAGAAGCTCAAAGGCCAGCTGGCCCTCATGGAACAGGACTACCTGACTGAGTATCAAGTAAGGAGTCGGGCTGCCTGGGTGCTGGGCACCGGCTGCTTATCCAGTCATGTGAGCAGACGCACGTGTGCAGTTAGAGGGTAGCTAGAAGCAGTCCCATCCAGAAAGAGCCTCCCGCTTCTGACTAGAATCCTACCCTTAGAAGCCACTCCTTTAGTTCCAAAGTCTTGTTTTGGGTTAGAAAGCAAATGCAGCTTAAATGAGCAAGTATTTATGAAGCCCCTCCTAGGGCAGTGCCTCTGTCCGGTGAGGAGGAGACTCTCCAATGAGGCCCAGAGCCTGCCTGATTTAGAAACCTGCCTCTGATTAAAAAGACCCTTCCTTCCAATAGCCACTGCACACACTCTCTGCCAGGCACCTGCTACACCCTGGCTCCAAAAGCCAATGAGAGGTGGTCCTTTCACTCAAGGAGCTTAGAGTTTAGTAGAGAAGGGGGCCCCACGGGTGACAGAGGGATACTGTTTAAGAGGAGTCTTTGAAGGTGGGCAGCAGTTGGCCATGTGAAGAAATAGGGAAGGGCCGACCAGCCAGAAGGAGCAGAAGCCCTGTGGTGAGGCGCAGAGGCACACGGAGGTGTGGTATGCTGAGTGGATTGCGTACAGCCAGGCGTCCAATGTGAGTTGGAGTTTGACAAGCTAGAGATTTGGCAGGGGCCCAGATCAGTGACACACCTTGGCTGGGATGAAGGCAGTCACTAAAGGATTTTAAGGATAATTACATAGGATGCAAGGACCAGAAGACCCAGAAAAAAGATGCTGGGAACCCTGAGTTTGGGGGCCGGCCAATCTAGGGCCCCAGCTCTCTTCCAACCGCACTTCTCTCCACTGTCCTCAGCCCCTACCCTCGCCTGTTGTCAGTGCCACCCAGTTCTCAAGCTATATACAGGGTGGTGCAAAAATAGTTGCTCCTATGGAAATATAGGTAACTAATAATACAAGAATAAACTGTATTATCTGTCCCTATGGCTCTAAACTTTCCCAGCAGCACCTTGCAGCTCTCCCCTCACCTCCTGTTGGCCTCAGTTAGATCACATGTCCACTCTTGTTCCAATCCCTAGAGCTAAAGGAAATCGATGTGCTGACTGACCTAGGTCTGGGGCAAGGCTGATGGAATTAGTATGAGAGGCTTAGCCTAATCAGAGCCTGCC
Organism: Noctilio leporinus; assembly: GCA_004026585.1. Taxonomy (NCBI): domain Eukaryota; kingdom Metazoa; phylum Chordata; class Mammalia; order Chiroptera; family Noctilionidae; genus Noctilio; species Noctilio leporinus. The sequence goes on along the minus strand of PVIW01003107.1, from coordinate 105,173 downwards.
ACCAGAGCTGGGTCAATCCCCAAAACACCTGATGGCTTAGCAACGGTCTGGGAAGTCATCCACACTAAGACAAGGGAATAGGAAGGGAATAGTTCCGTATCAGGTTGCAGGTTCCACTGTAGTGGAGACAAGAACAGACAGCTAGACCAAATTATCTCCACCCAGCCTACAGACCTAGCCAACTGTTTCCCCCTACATGACTGCTCAAGGCCAACCCCTTCCAGGAAGCCCACCCAGATTAGCTCCACCCAGCTCGACCTCCCAAACCTTTCTGCTTCCTCCTTCCAGGGTCACAGATGCAGCTTGCACTTCTTGTTTGCCTTTCCCTCCCATCCAACCAGAGACTCTCTTGGGCAGAACATATCTCCACTACCTCAATAGTTTCTCTGTAGGGAAGGGACTGCCTCTCCCTCCTCAAGTTGAAGACTTCACCTAGAGCAAAGGCTTATGAAATTGGGGGTCTCCTATGGAAGAGGATGTCTGCCCCATCAGCCCAGGGGTTCCCTTTGGGAAATAGTTGTTTCCCCACCAAAACAAAGGTTCCCATAAGGCAAGGGATTCTCCCATCAGATTCAGGGCTCCCCTGGGGTGGGACAGTACCTGGCCAATGGCACCTGAGTTTTACTAGGGCTACTGCCGAAGTTTTCCCACAGAAGCAGAGGGAGCAGTCCTCCTCAGCTATGTTGTGCTTTCTGACGTTGCAGAAAAAACACCAAATTCAGAGAGAAGCTGATTTCAAGAAGTGGCTCCAACACAAGCTACTGCCCCAAGGCCAATTTCCGATCCACAACACTGAGCAAGAGCCCCAAGCCCCACACTGGACCATCCCCCTCACCAAGACCCCCAAGCCTCCCAAGAGCTTCCACCCCTCCCCAGAGGTGCTCTTGCAACGGATACCACAGCCCAAGCTGAAGCCCTTGGTGATGCCCACACCCACCTACAAGCAGCCCACACTCAGGCGGCCCAAGTCGTGGAATCTTAGCAACAACCCTGTCAGGCCCCCCACTGCCCAGATCGGCCACCCACAGGGCATCCGCCTGGGTGTGCATCCAGACCCTAGCCTGGAGCATGACTTCCATGGGTTCCTCAAGGTCAGGTCTGATGGGCACGGTGGTGCGCAGTTGCGCACGGTAGCTGGCAAAGAGGTGGCACCTGTGCCTAGGCTACCCATGGAGGCAATAGTCCGTGAGCTGTACCCTCAGGGGCGGCCCTGCCGGATGAAGGTGCCCCAGGGCTTCCACTCTGTCAGCATCAGGGACGTGGCCCGGAAGCGGTACCTGGGTGACAACACCTTCTGGACCGACACTCTGGCTATGAACCTGCGTGAGACATTTGATGAAGCCTTCCTGGCAGCAGTGCGAGTTCATCAAAGGCTCCCCGTTCTGCCTTCCCTCCAGCCCTCCCCACCATAAACTTATTTTGGTAGCCTCTCAACCTGAGGCCAGCCAGTGAAGGCTGAGGTGTGGCCATTCATTTGTAGACGGAACACGGGGAGGAGTGCCCACAGGCTTCCTATTCCCAAGATCAAGGATCGGAGCCCCTGGCCCCCAACAAAGGCCCAGCTCCCAGGTCTCCCTTCTCTCCACAAAGAAATCTCTTGGACACCCCTTGAGAAATTCTAATTAGGACAGGATCCCAAAGCTCAGAGTGGCGGGGGGTGTCAGTCTATCTCAGGCCCTTGATTTGTGAAAGTAACATTTGGTGTCCCCTTTGCTCCCCCGACCCCCAAATGGCCTGCCAGGGACAGTCTTTCAGGATGAGATACCACTGGGAAATTCTACCTCTTGTTCAGATTAAGTCCAGCTGCAGGCTCTAAGCCTCACACTTCACATGCAGATCAAGAACGGGGTGGAGGCAGCTAATGCATCATTCTGCCGTGCGCTTCCCTGCCACTGTGGTTTCTGCAGGTCAGGGAGGCACAGGTGCCATATCCAGGGGGAGGCAGGGAGGACCCATGGCTTCATGTGAGCACTTGTACTTCCCCTGGGATGCTAGCCTGCATCCTCTGCTATTTAGTGTATGAATCACTACACATCAGTCATTAAACAAACATTTATTGAATGCTTTCTATGTGCCAGGCACCAAGCCAGGCACTGTTGATACAAAAATTGAAGGACAGACTCTGCCCTCAAGGAGCTTACAGTCTAGGAGACAGACCAGCACACAGGCAAGTAAGCCCAGGGTGGTCTGTGTGGTCTGCTGCGATGGGAGGGGGAGGGGACATTCAGAGCTCCTTGGACAAAGTGAGATCTTAAGCTGAGATTGGAGAAGATGCCCAGATGAACAGAAGGAGGTCAAAGTGGCATCTCCAGACAGACGAGGCTGGGACCCAGAGTGCAACAAGGTGGCAAGTGTTGAGGCCAGAGGCGAGCAAGGAGCAGGATATCACAAGTCATGCTAAGGGGTCTGGATTTTGTCCTGAAGGTAGTGGGGAGCCATGGAAGGTTGTAGACCAAGAAGTGACTTGATCAACTATGCATTTTCAAAAGACTGCTCTGGCTGTGGGACAGAGAAGCAGGAGGAATCTGTCACAATAACCCAAGTGAAAGTTGATGTAACAGTGGGAGTAGCTCTAATTAAGAGATGTTAGAAAGGCAAACCTGACAGTTCTTAGACAGCAGATGTGGCTGGGGGTAAGGGGTGGCAAAAAGAGAAAGCAGGGATAGAAAGCAGGTTTCTGGTCTGGCTCCTGAGTGCTCTTGGGGCCACAGCAGTACCCAAAGAGGCAGGTTAGCAGAGGCCAGCAACAAGTGCCACCTGGGCCCACGACAGGACCCTGAGAAACTCCACCGAGCAGAGGGCAAGTGGAGAAGCGAAGGAGAAGCCAAAGAGGTAGGAAGAGAATGAGCTGCAGAAGTGCAATTCAAGAAGCCGGGATCAGCCCTGTTAGAGACCCCGTACTGCAGAAACCCAATAAGATATGAAAAGGGTTCACTAGATTTAGCACAAAAAGGCCACTGGCAACTCTCAGGAGAGCACGGGCAGTGCATGTCGTTGGGTGAGGAACAAAGACATGGACAGCAAGGGAGAGCAGGCCAACTACTAGCCCAGAAGCGAGGATGATGTTGGTTCCCAGTGTCCTCTACCTTGTCCCTGTTGTCTGCATAGGATAAAAGGGCCTGGCAACCTCCTTCCCACTGAGAGAAGACACAAATGTGCTGCTTCTCCCAGGAAAAGGGGAAGGCTGGTATTGTGAAAAGGACAGAAAATGATGAAGCCAAGGAAATGAAGGGCCACAGGGGAGGCTTCAGGCAGGATGTGAAGAATTTTCAAGCACAGGGGTCTTCCCAGGGGCTTAATGGTACTATATATGTGTGGCCCATCTCTGCACCTGCTACCCTCGCCTTGAGGTATAAGACATGGCCAGTAGTGGCTCTCATGGGGACTTCATTCCGATATGTACTGCTGAGTTTTGCAAGGCACTGTAGTTGGAGTGCAAGGTTAAATGCTGGTCTGTGCCTGGGACCTGGCCTGCTGCCTTAGAAACCTGAGGTCACCTCCCCAGGAGCTGAGCACACAGAAACAGAGGGCCAGCCCTATGTGCTCTCAGAGTGACAAATGGCATCTCCCACGAGTCCCATTTCTTAAAAAACAGACTATAGACCAGGTTGCCTGGAAGCCAAGTTTTACTTTGTTTCTCCTTGATCCTGATATAGAATTCTGCCAGAAACCACTCCTTTTCTCCAGGAGAAGACTTATAAATAGGATATTATAGATGTTGCTCTGAAAAATCTAACCCAGTCCCACCCTGTCCTCTCTCTGCCCCCAGCTTGACAGTCATGGAGCCTTAGGGAAAAAGAGAGAGAGAAAAGAGAGGGGCATTAGAAAGGCTGCCTACACCTGCTGCTCTCAACCCCCTGACCAGGTTCAGCTCCTCATCTCTGCCCTCTTCCCACTAAGGGCCCTAAAAACAGACCCTTCAGGAAGGCAAGACTCAAACCCAGAAAAGGAACCCCTAGAGCAGAAAAGCCCATCCAATCCAGGGCAGAAGGGCAGAAGGAAGAAAGGAAGATGAACTTTCAGGATATTAAGGCAACAGTGCCACCTAGAATGTTTATTCAAACAAGAATCAGACTTGGACAGAAATCACAGTTCAATAGCAAAAACTTTGTCTTGGAAGTGCCAAGCCATGGCCCCACCCCACGGCCATTGCCCAAAGAACTTTCCACTGTCTGATCTCCAGCTTCATGGCCCCTGCCCTGCCTGCCCTGACTGAGCCAGAACCTCCTGACCCAGCGTGGAAGGGGGTGGGGAGGGCCCAGGGAGCTCAGCTTCTACACAACCAGGTGGCCCACGGCCTCTGGCTATGCAGGCTCGGCCACCCTTCCTGGTGTCCTCTGAAGTCACAGCCTCTAGCAGCATTAGGTCTGAGCCAAGCTGAGCATCCCAAGGAAGGCGGGGACAGGGCTTAGGGGGGAGGTGAAGGAAGTTAGGCCAGGGCTGGGGGAAGGTACGTTCCAGGCTCAGAGCCCTGACCTAGTACAGAAGCCCAGGGGCCTGACTCTCCTGCTCTTGCTCCCTCGTCCCCTCCCCAAGGGGGTCAGTATATCTTCTGTCGACTGGGTAGAATGGCCTCTTTGATGAAGGAGAAGACAACCAGGATCCCTAAGCGCTTGCCCCGCTTGCCTTTGGTGAAGTAATTGGAGACCACGTCATCTGTAGAGACACACGCAGGGAGATGAGTGTGTGTGTGTGTGTGTGTTTGAAAGTGAGCCCAGCTCTCCCCACCAGAAGCCCAAGGGCCTCCAGGACTGGGCAGGGCTCCAGCTCCCCCAACCAACTCAGGCCTTCCGGTATCCCCCCACCATGACCCCTCACAACCCCTCCTCACCTCCTGGCTGCATGGTAGAGGGCAGGACGTTCTCCCCAGCCGTCAGTGACACAAAGAACGCAAATGGGATTATCCACAGACAGAAAGTGAAATAGGCCAGGACCTGGCAACAAGAGACACTGAGAAGAGGGTACCCCCGGAGGTGCCAAGAGTGGGCTGGGCATGGCCACCTTGTATCTTAGAGAGGGCTCAAGTGTACCCAGAAGACCCCACACCAGATCTCTGAAGGGGGCCCAGGACATGGGGAGCAGAGACAGGACATCCTCAGACATGAAGAGAGTCCTGTGGCGAAAGGTGGAGGCTGAAAACGACTGTGGACACAGTCCTCAAGTCTTGGTTGCTGGGACAAATAAGTCCCCTGTATAGATGGAGAGTGATGGAAGGCAAAACCATGACTGACCCATACCCACCAAAGAAGTGACCTTGTTCTTCCCCAGGGGTCCAGACTAGAATGGCAGGGCATGAAGAAATCCTGAAAAAAGGCTTGGCTACTGGGAAGAGCCAGGGCTCCGGGCTGCAGCCCATCCCACCTCATAAACTCTGCATCAGACAAGGCCACTCCACTGACCCTTCCTGAGCTCAGTGTCTTAGGCTGGGTCCTGGGTGACCTGAAGGGCTCACTGGGGGAGAGCAGTGTCCTTCCCATCTCAGCCAAAGGGGTCCCTGCTCCTCAGCCTCACTGCTTTCTAGAATCATCTATACAGAGGAGCTTTTAAAAAGGTGTTCTTCCTATATGGACTCAGTTTCAAATCATAGCTAGGTTCACAAGCAAATCATGCAAATCCCCATTATTCCTTCTGTCCCTGCTAATAGTTTGATGTACTAAACACTTCTTACCTCTGAGAAGGGATAATATTCCTCTGCAAAAAACTGAAATGCTAGGTAATGATTCACCACCACTAGTCCTGTTAAGGAAATGAAGAGCCAGTTAGTTCAGGAGAATAATGTAAAGCTGGACTTTCGACCTTCAAAAGACCCCTGCGAATTGGGAGCCCTGAGTTTTAGCCCTAACTTTACACCTGACTCACAGTCTGGCTTTGGGCCAAGCACACCACTCTAGAGGGCTCAGTCCTCCCATGTGTCAGAATGGGGGAGTGAGCCCCCACCTGCCCCTGCACAGGGCATTTACGGGTGAAATGAGAGGACAGGTCAGAAAGCCCCTAAAACATTATAAGAAAGAGACTTCAGCATTACATCCTCCAAAGTCCCATGACAATCTGGGTTTCTAGTGGACGTAAATCCTGATGAGAGCTCTCCCAGGGGGAGTGGATGGAGGTCATGGGTAAAAGTCACATACTCCCAAGAGGTGCCCCTCCAAACAGGGCAGCAGCGAGAAAGATTCCTCAAATAAAGAGCATTCCTCAAGAATAAAAGGGCACAACTTGCTATAGATGTTTTAGGGTGGTCTTAGGGTTCCTCAACATTCTGGGGGAGGGAGTATTATCCTGCCCCGAGGTAAGACCCACTGGTCTGAACTGGTATGTTCTGGACCCTACACATCTCCTCAGTGTGCAGTTGAATTTATAGGATGGAGCAAGCGAGCAGATCCTGGGGACAGACTGCTCAGAGATGGGCACCCTGCCTGATCCCATGGGGAGGTAAGGAGCAGGCACCAGGACAAAGCCCCCCAAACTGAACACCCATCATGTACACCTCACAGCCAACCGCCACATCTCTTCCCCTCTCCTGCCTCTCCCTTGTAAGAGACCACAGCTCTACTGTGCCTACGCACACTCTGACATTCGCAGATACTGGAGGATAGGATGGTGCCTATGCTGACAAAATCTTTAAGGAAAACTCTCAGGCATCTAAAGGGGAGGGGAGGGGAGCCAGCTGCTGGGAGGATTGGGGTGCAGTGCCCTCTTCTCCAAAAAGATGCATAAGGGGCCTGGTTTCCAGGGAAGGGCTTCCCACATCTAACCTGGGTGAACAAATCCTCTGGCAAAATCACACTAAGGCACGCAGAGGAGAGAGACGAGGTCTAGCTTTACCACTGCACTCTCCGTGCGGATAATATTCTCCCCATGTTTTCCCATAGAAATAGAGAAGTAGCTCTGCAAAACCCCCAATCCCATCTGATATCCTGACCAATGGTACGGATGACCAGTAACAATTAATGAAAGAAAAGGCAACCCTGGTAACCAAATACTTTCCAGGCCTTTTCTGCAAATATCTATTAATATCTCTAAGTACATACTATGTGCCAACTTAATCTCCTAAACATCATCTTTGAAGTGATGGAGAGGTAAGGCCCAGAGAGGGTCTGAGAGCAGTGGCAGGGCAAAGGTAGGAAGACCACGGTCCTCCAAACACCAAGGCAACTGTCTAAAGGGCACCCATGGTCCAATGAGATTCTAGTGTTAATCATTACATTGGGCTAAAGGACTCGATAGGGAATTGCCTGCCAGCCAGAAAAGGGCTTTGGGCTTTCCTGGGCAAGTGGTTTCTTAAGGGCTCTAACTATGCAGCCAGTCCACTTCTGTCTTCCCAAACTCATACTTACCTCTTTGAGAAAGCCCTCCATGTCTGAGTATCCCACCCCTGTCCTCCAATCCCACCAAACTCAAGTCACTTGAGCCAAAGTGGGCTCTAGCTTCCTCACATGTGGGAACCCCACCTTCCCAATCAGCCTGGCCTCCTGGAGGACCTCACTGGTTTGCCTCTTTTTTTTATAACCCTTCAATGCCATGGACTGAGCTGGGCACATTCAACATCTCAGCTGCCTCTTCAACTCTGCCCCCTCTCACCGCACGACAGGATGAAGTTAGGCGAGGTCAGCATGATGAAGGGGAAGGTCTGGAGGAGGCCAAAGTAGACGAGGTTGGTGAAGAGGCCCACGCCAATCATGCAGGTAGGGAAGCGCTCAAAAACGTAGAGGCCAATCAGCACAGCTGTGGAGAACTGAAACAACCAGAAGCACACAGTGCAAGGAACCTCTTCCAGGCAGTCTTCCTGGGTTCATTAACCCCCAGCCCACTTGGAGTGACACCAGATTCATGCTTCCATCTCACTTGTTTCAGCCACAGATCTGATCTCGATCTCCCCAGCTGTCTCTCAGCTTCCAAAAGGTTGCATCTTTAAATGCCATTCTTAAAATGTTTGACAGCAACCCACAGCAACAAAAAAGTTTACACTGTAACCCCAACACACACACACACACTCACACATATATGATCTAGTTCAAATTTCAGTTCTAGTCTTTTCCATTCCATTTTTTATGCTGATCATGACCTAATGAACTGATAACACAACCCAATAATGATGCATACCTGAAGTTTGAAAATGCTATTCTAAAGGACTTACCAGTTGTCAGTGCTTAACAAATGACAATTATTTAAATGAAGGTCAAATTCCTGTACCAATACCCATTAGCTGAACCTCTGGACCCAGAGCTGAGGGCCACCACTTATCTCCACCACTACCTCAGGCCAAGCCCAGAGTGGAAGCTGCTGCTGAATCCCAGTGACCTGAGAGGTACTGGGCCCCTGTCCAAATGTGCTCCCACCCCAACCCCCAGCCTTTCCTGCTGGCAGAAATCCATCCACCAGCAGTCACTCCTGCGGCTTTGACATCAGTGGCAAAGACTGTGTCTTTAGGAGAGAAGCCTTCCTTCCATGAGACCTGGGGAGGACAGGGCCTGGACCAGGGAAGGTATCTCCCTCCTAGGGTGAATCACTTGATCCAATGAGAAATAGGGTAACAAATAAGTACTCAGAACTGTCTTCAGGGCTTCTCTCACTTCTAAATGCTGCAAGCAGAGCAAGGGACTAGAAACAATGGAAGACAGCCAAGCAAAGGCAAGCCATGGTCCTGTCAACAGGGAATGTGCCCTTGCCTGTCACCTTAAGGAACTGAGAATGGAGTCTGTAGTGAAGCAATACCACTTGCAGGAGGTGGCAAAGAAAGACCACAGCTGAAGAGAGCAGACCCAGAGAGCAAGGTACAGGGCAGGAAGGTAAGGGCAGTACCCTCAGGAAACAGCGGGGACAGAGGTCTCATCATCCATGCTACACATTTCCCACTTCTTTCTTTTGAGGCAAGGCAAAAGAGGGTGAACCCTGGGGGAAGTGGTCACTTACCCAGATCATGTACTTTATGATCCTACTGGTGGCCACTGTGTATTCTTCTATCAGTTCTGCCAGGTAATAGAGTCCTGCCGCTGGGGGCACAATAAGAGAAGCAGAGAGAATATCAGCCAGGGTCACTCCCATGATCATGGTCATCCCCTTCTCTGCAGGGAAAGAGGTCCCCATCCCTTTCACCCCTCATGGACTCCAAAAGGCAAGTCACAAACCAAACAACCCATCAGACCCTCCAAAGTCTGAAAGTAAAATTTTATCAAGGCCACTAAGCAGAGATTTCGTAGAAGTAGAAACTTGCATCTGATACCTCAGTACTCTTGCTCATCTCTGACCCCATGTATGGAAATTTCATTCACTCATTGAATAAATATCTGTTGGGCACTTAAAATGGGCCAGGTGCTAGGCTGAGCGCTGAGTGCTGAGAATAAAGACAGACAATGCTCCTTCTCTGACCCAGATGGAGGTCGAGGTTGAGGTAAGGGGGAGAGGAGGGAGAATCAGGCCATTCCAGTGTGACAAGTGCTATTTTAGGGAAAGTAGGGGTACTGATGGACCATCAAAACCCCGCGGGGAGGGCTTCCTGGAGGAGGTGAGATCCTAGCTAAGATTCACAGAAGGAATTAGCCTGAAAGGAGAAAAGCGTGTCAGAGTAAGAAGTTGGATGGACTGCAGGCCAAAGGGAGGTGGTAGTTGTCCGGGAAAAGTTTGGCGCTGTCAGGCCCTGAGGGTGAGTGCCGCAGCGACAGGCGACTAGCAGGCGCTGCGAACTAGAGACACTCCCCGGCACTGCTGGGGCGGACTTTGTGACACCTGGAAGGACCCGAGGTCAGGCTGGCCAGCTGGGGTCAGCAGGAGGAGTAAGACCAGGTGAGACAGGAGAGGGGATGCGAAGGCCGGGAGCACGGGGCAGAGGGAACCGAGCAGGTGTCTCCGAGTCCCTGCAGCGCTCCGTGCGACCCCCAGCAAGCAGAGATGCGGAAGTGGGAGCCCGGCTCTCTCACCGACGGCCAGTGTGATGAAAGACACCTGGATGAAAAGCGACAGCCAGCTCAGGAGGTACATGAACCACATGGCGACCGTGCCCGGCCCGGCCGCTGACCGCCGGGACGGGCCTCCGTGCTCGGGCTCCGGCAACACGGAGCTGCCGCCACCGCTGCGGTGTCCCCGCCCCGCCGACCGCTGGACAGTCATGCGCCGCGGCCAAGAGGAGCCGGGGCCAAGTGCCACCGTGGTCCAGTCTTGACTAGCGCCACCTGCCGGGTGGAAGGACCAACCACTGCTATCACTCGAGGCTCACGCTGGTATACCAACCATCAGGCTCCTGGGGCTGCACCCAGGAGATGGGCCGGTGATGCATCCCGAAGGAGGCAAGGCGATCCAGAGCGGCGAGGATGAGGCACCACTACAGGGGCCCCTCTCTTTGCACTCCTGCACCAGCTGGAATTGTGTGCTGGGCAGTGGAGGGCCTCCCGCCCCCTCACCAGCAATATTGGAAGCCTCCAGGCAGGTTTCCTTGCAGCTAACAGGGACAGAACCGTTGGGTACCTAACATGCACAAGACACTGTGCTAACGTACAAGGTGGTACATTTTGATGGATATTGATTCGATGATGTAGATCATTTCATGGATTGGGAAGCTGGGGCCAAGGAAAATGGCTGTGACTCAGACTACCCATCTGGGAAGCGGCACAGGCAGGAGTAGGGGTGCCTTGGGTCAATCATTCTCAAGCCTAATTCTTCCTCTGGCTGAGTTGTTTTTAGAGTACAGTCTGTAGCTCCCTATTGCCTACAACTCACCCAGCGCAAGGCACTCGAGGCGCCCCCTGGGCACCTCTACGTTTACTACACCTCTGGGAGAGTCACTGAAGGAGCCCGGAAGCCCTTGTCAAGAAAAGAAGTCCGGCAACTAGTGGCGGAGGCAGGCATGTAAAAATAAGAGTATGTATAATGGGAGCCTGGTGTGCTGCTCATCTCAGTGTAATACTTTTCATGAATAACAATAAATACATATCCCTTAAAAATTAAGCATAGAATTACTGCGTGATGCAGTACAGCAATTCCCTAGTTGGTGACACAGAGCTTCTAAAACCCGGGTAGTTTCCTCAGTCATGGAGGTGAGATAGGAGCGCCTAAGGCAGCACTCCTAAAACCCTTGGAATTTCCTGGGTGATTGGAGCATCTTTTGTTCTAATGAAGTGACTCTTAGTGGGCTCCTGAATAGCTTCAGGGTGGGGTCTGGTCACCAGAACCACCAAGCCGTGATTAAAAGCTTGGAACTTTCAATCCCATTTCCCATCCTCCAGGGAGGCATAAGGGGCTGGAGATTGAGCTAATAATCAATCATGCCTGTGTGATGTAGCCTCCGTATAAACCTCCAAACCTACGAAGTCCAGAGGCCTTGGGTGGTGAATGCATACACATGCTGGGAGGGTGGCACACCCCAACTCCACGGGGACAGAAGCCCCTGGGCTCACAATCGTTCCCCAGTATCTTTTCATCTGGCTGTTCAACTTTATCCTTTATCATCTCCTTCAATAAACTGGTAAATATGAGTAAGTGTTTGCAAGTTTTGTGAGCCATTCTAACAAATTATTGAACCTGAGGGGTTGTGTGGGAACCTCCGATTTGTAGCCAAATCAGGCAGAAAGGTACCTCAGGGACCCATGACTGTACAGTGAAGGCAGTTTTGTGCAACTGAGTCTTTAAACTTGTGGAGCCTAATGCTAACTCCAGGTAATTACTGTCAGAACTGGCTATAATTATAGGACTCCTAGTTGGTGTCTGGAGAGTTGGAAAATTGGTTGATGCAGGGGGAAAGTGCACACCTTTGGTGATAGAAATGTTATGAGTAAAGAAATAGTTTTCCTTTACTACCACAATGACAAAGTGGGAATGAATATAAATATTTCAAAATATCTTTTATCGCGTGAGATGAGAAAGTCACATACTGCTAACTACCGTGAAGTTATTGCCTGCATTTATAATGGAAGAAAACATTGAATTTCACTTAGAGGTTAGTGAAAATAAACATAGAAGGTTTTTCCCTTCCTGAGTCCCTGAGTTTGTCTCCCTGAATTTTATATCTGCTGATTTCTAAGGGATCCCAAGGCCCTGGGTAAGAGGCCCTGAGAGAGATATACATATAAGGAGCAGTGGCACCTTCAATGACTGTGTGCTGATTTACAGAATCTTCACTGTAACACTGGGACAAACTGAAAACAATCTAAATGCCCATTAATGGGAAACTGGATAATTATATTTCGGTACATTATAAAGCAGAGCCATAAACACATTTGAAGATGTTCTTTATATACCCACATGGTAAGATCTCCTTTTGAGAAAAGCAAAAGTAGGGGGAGAAAGAAGCTACATAACTATGTTTTGTGGTTTTTTTTTTAAGATTTTATTTCATTATTTTTAGAAAGAGGGGAAAGGAGAGAGGCAGAGAGGGAGAGAAACATCAATGTATGGTTGCGTTTCACCTGCCTTCAGCCACAGATCTGACTGGAGACCTGGTTTGCAACCTTGTTACGTGCCCGGGCTGGGGAATCGAACCTGCAACCTTTGGGTTCGCAGGCTGGCACCTTATCCACTGTGCTACCAGCCAGGGCATAATTATTTTTTTACATTGAGTATCTTTGGAACGATTCATTAGAAAATGGTAATTTTGCTTGCTCCTTAGGAAGAGAAGGGTAGAATTTGAGTGAGAAAGAACATTTCTTACAGAAAGAACACTGTATTACTTTTATTTCCATAAAACACTAAACTGTGTAAGTATATGTGTGTATACTACCTATTTATAAATTAAGTATAAAATTAAAAGGTATGCTGGACCAGCCAGGATGCCTCAAATTTCCTGCTGGTACTTAGTACCTTGGTGAGGAGTGCCACTGCATGATGACTCACAGATAAATTCACAAACTTTGGGTCATGCGACCTGGCCATCCCCTCTTTAGCCCAATAGGAGAATTTCATGCTCTGGTCTCTTCTACTGGGAAATTTGTATTTGAGTCACGAAAGCATCAGTAAATGGAGGCACATTAAGTTCTTAGTTGGCCTCACTTTTTCCTAAATATTACCCTCTTAGACAGGGAGGAAAATATAAAATGTTCCTCCACACCTCCCAAGAATTATAGATAAGGAAGACTGGAGGATCCCAAAAGTTAAGTGCGCTTACCTGTGACTGAGCCAGGATTGTAATGCCAGGACTGGGCACTTTCACTTCCCCAAAGACTTGGAGCCAAACTGGCCTGAGGAACCAGTGCTGAGGACTCACACCTCCGCCAAGAGCAGGAAGGGAGAAGCTGTAGCTTGCTGAGAGCCCTGAGAAGCTCTGGCTCTTACCTGCCCCATGCACCCAACAGGGAAGGCTCTTTGGGACCGATGCGTTGGCAGGAGGTCAAAAGAGAGGGCAAATCCAGCCTCCCTGCAAGGAGGTACCTTAGGGAACAGGAAGGCTCCCAAGCTAAATTTAAGAAACTTAAGATGAAAAGGGTTTATAGAGTCAAAGTTTTGTTGATTTGCCTATTGGCAGGCTTCAGTAGCTATATAACCTTCTTCTTTTTTTTTTTCCAAACTATTTTTTCTTTTTAATTCATTAACTAATTAAGAGAGAATGGGAGGAAGGGGGAGAAATAGCAATGTGTGAGAGAGACATTCACAGGTTGCCTCTTGTACCTGCCCCAACCAGAAATCAAACCCACAACCCAGGCTTGTTAGGGTCACACAGCTAGTACTTGGAGGCACCAGGGTTCGAATCTAGGAAGTCTAGCTCCAGAGTCTGGTCTGGTTTCCTCTGGTCTCTTAAAGGCACCTGCTGTTGCTGTCAGGGTGATTCTGCCTGCCTAGTCATCACGTGCCATTTCACTTGTGGGCTGCATCCTGCTTTACCTCCCTATAGACTGCTTGCCTCTTCTCTTCCTCTTCTCCTGCTACCTTTATCCTTACAGGAGCTAATAAGTACACCTCAGCATTCTAGCCTCCTTCTCACACTAATTGATCGCAGACTTACACCTTCAACTGTGTCCACAGCCAGGGACAGATAGATGTGTAGTTGGTTCTGTGGTCCCAGTGGCCTGCGTGGTTGGGTCTTGTACATCCCTAGGAGCTGGGAAGGCCGGAGATGTTTGGGTGGGAAGGCTGGTGAATGCAGAAGAGAACAGCTGAAGTTCTCTGGGCCTGGTTGTGTTGGCTGTGGCCCTCCATTGGTGACCAGAAGAGCTGGACAGAATCCAAGCCTGGGTGGGTTCAGAGCCTACGGGAATTTTGAGATAATTGGTGACCCCACTGCCAGTGAGGGCCAGAAGGACAGGCCCCAAAAGCACATAAACACACATTACACACAGTTGGAAACAGAGTCCAAATCAACATCTGGGCCTCTGTCACCCTGCCTGGCCTGGCTGCAAGCAAGGGTTTAGTGTGAGACACAATGAAATCAGAGACAGATAGAGACAGACCTGGAGACCCAGGTTTCTTCTTTTCTCCTCATCCTCTCTTCCCGTGTAGCTCTTTCCCTGCCAGGTCCCCAGCCCTCAGAGAAGCCCAACATTGGGGTAGGATGATTTAAGGACACATTACCTCCTACCCCACTCCACCCCAACATGTACAGTGTTCCTGTGAGAAATATGCTCACTCAGTCTGTAAAACAAATGGACAATGAGGCCAGGAGTATACAGAAAGCTCATCGTTATTTGCATTCTTAAAAGAGCAGGTGCCTAGTGGTATCTGGTGGGCAGGCACACCAAAATGGGAGGACCAGATGAATTTCTCCCTGATGTGAGCGATTCTTCCTCTGTTTCCTCATTGGCTGAGTACTTTGGAGTCACAATCTGGTGAGATCATGTCTAAAGAGATGATTGGGCGGTTTAAAGCCTCACGCAGGTAACTTTTGGCATGAATGTGGTCATTCCGTTTTTCCTTTGTTCCCAGAGGTATCTGAGATGGGCTGTGGAAGTCCCTAGCCCTCCGTGCTAACTGTCACATCCTCAGTTGTGTACCCTAGGCCCTTCTTTGTTATTCTATTTATTCAGAAACTTCCTGATTCATTTGCTGTCTGGCCTAGCCATTAATAATTATTCACTGTTGCTTAGCCTGGTTTGAGAGTCGCTTACTACCTTGTTTCTCACATTACCACATGGTGTCACCTCTCTAAGGTGCCCTCATCCTAGCGGGGGAGTCTTCCTGTGATGGTCCATGTAGTCAGCAGGTTTACTGTTTGTATCTTAACTTCTCAGGTCTCAGTTCTGCAGAAAATTAGCCACAGCAAAGTTCTAATAAGAGACAAGCCACAAACAATGAAAACAATGACCACTGTTTTGGCCACATAATCTATTTGTCCTCAACCCGGTTTCTCTGCGATGCCCTGCTTCTCACCCAAGCAACTACCATGGGGTTCCTGGCTCCCCTCCCCCATCCCTGTCACATGCCTGGGGCCCCAACTCAGGTGGCTGAGCTAAAGAGCTTTCTGGTGACAAGTCCTCAAAGGGCTCTATTAATTGCCTCAGCATTGTCTTCAGCTAAGCTGCTAGGCTTGAGGAGAGGGTGTGAGGCTGGGGAATGACAGGAAAGAACAAGGTGGGAGAAGGGAAGCAGTCTGGGACTTCACACACACACAGATGAAACCCTTGCACAGTGCCCTCCCTCCCTCCCTCCCTCTCTCTCTCTCTCTCTCTCTCTCTCTCTCTCTCTCTCTCTCTCTTCTTCTCCAGCCACAAGTCCTCTCCTTGCAGCCATTCCTCACATGGAACACCGTCAAGTCCCTTTGTCTGTTGCCTCTGCTTTGCAAACCTCTCAGGCACGTATCCATCACCCACTCCCCTGTGCACCTGTGGTGCGGAGTCAGGTGCTTACAACAAAGGCTGATGAACATGGCGTGGGTTGCGGGGCTGCTGTCCAACCTCCTCTTCTCCTTTTCCCTTCCAAACCGAAACTCTGCTTTGTTTAGAACAGCATTGGGCCCTGCTTTTCAAAAACAAAACAAAACTCCCTGTCATTAGCCTCAGCCCAATCTTTGGAGGGGTGGGTGGTGGCAGTAAAAGGAAGAAGTATGACAAATAACAAATGCAAAACACTTGTTGCCTGTGCCCCAATGGGAACCCTCTTGCCTTGGCATTCTCCTTCTATTTCCACAGAGGGTTGGCCAGTTCCTTCTCCGTCTGTGGTGTTCTTGCCTCAGACTCAGACTCTGCAGCCTCACCCACTGCACTTTGCCCCACCATTCCACCCTGCAATTTCCTACTCGTCTTAAAGGCCATGGAAGTTTGCTTATTCCTATCTGCCCAGAGCCCAGCATAGGGCCTGGCATGCCAGAACCATCTCATCTACAAGGCTGACCCCCGCAGCTATATTTCTCCCAGATCACACCCCACCTCTTGGAGGGGATTTGGGTCCTTGACCCCAACTGGTCAAGCTGATTCTCTTCCCCAGGACTGGAAAGGGCTGGAAAAAGAGCCAGAGAGACAGGGGGTGGGGAGGGGGGAGGGAGGGAGGGAGAGAGATAAGCTTGTATGTAGTACATGTTTATGGCACTTAACCATTAAGATGTCAACTTGTGAGACCACATGTGGATGACAACAGAAGTCCTGGGCTGATGTGTGAGTAGGGTTCACATCCTGGGGTCCCAATTCAAGTGACTGAGTTAAAGAGGTTTCTAGTAACAAATTCTCATTAATTTCCTCAGCATTGTCTTCAGCTGATCTGCCAGGCCTTCTAGGACTGTGTTAGGGGTGGAGGGGGCAGTGAGAAGAGGGTGTGAGGTTGGGGATATGCGAGTGGGATGTGGCCTAGGCCATTCAGATCCCAGTTCAGGTCCTTCCTATCCCCACTTCATCCCCACCCTTGATTTCTACTGAGTTTCTGTCTCTTGAACCTCAAGAGTTCTAACTACCCCAGGGAAGGTTCCTAAGGCTCAAAAGATGCAGGGACAAGTCCCACCTGTTCCATTTCCCGCAACATGGGCTCCCTACTTGTTGTCCAGCCCTGGCTGCACAATGTAATGACCTCAGACTAATGGAATTAGACTCTCTGGGCTGGGACTGAGACAGCAACAGTTTTTCAAGTGCCCAGCTTACACAGGACACCCCCAGTTTACACAGGGTTTCCTTAGGGCAGCCAGGATGGGTCCACTGCCCTACAGGAAAGAAGAGCACAGGACAGCAGGGGATCACTAGAGTCCTGAGTACCTACCCCCACTTCCTTCAGAGCTGCAGAGATGTTGGAATAGAGGGACCTGCACGTGTGGTCAGCCCTGCCCAGCCTGCTCAACCTGCCCAGCCTGTCCTTCTTTCTCCCTTCTCTTCCAGCCCCTACCCAGCCAAGGGCAAATACAGGGAGCTTTCCCAGCTCTAGGCCCATGCAAGACACTCTGAGTTGTGGCTCAGGAACCCTAAAGAACCCTGTTCATCTGGCCCCCTGCCCTGCCATAGACCCTCCTCCCTGAGCCCTTGCTTCACTCACTCTTCCTGCCTCTTTCTTCTTTCTGCCCATCCCGTTCCTACCAGTCTTCTAAGAACTACTTAACATCTCTCCTCGAGGAAGTCTTTTCTGGTTCCCTGTTTGCGCTCATAGTCCAAGTTTACTGCCTCCTCATGACTTCTGTGCTTCTTACCGAACTCTCCAGGGGTTGACACCTTGCCCCCCAGCCAGTCAGTGAGACCCAGGTGTGCCCACCCCAGCCTGGCCAAACCCCAGGCTAGGCGCGTAGAGATGCTCAGAAGCTGGTGCTGGTGGTGCTGCTTTCGGTCCCCCTCTCTAACCTCCCCCCCCCTTACTCCTGGGTTTCGTTGAGGGTCTTGAGAGAGTCAGGCTCAGTGGGAGCAGGTGCCCTCTCACACAAAGAGTCTGAGGCCACTGGAATGGATAGATTGGGCAAGGGGGCTAGATTATTTCTTAATTTCCTCCCAAAGTTGAAACTCTGGGCCCAACACACAGACGAGCTGCCTGTCCCCTTCACACTGCCCATACCAGTCCACCTGTGTGCCTCGCCTCATCACCACCTTCAGGCCCCTTCAGGTGGGGAGCGGCAGTGCTGACAGTCTGAAACTACAGCTAGAAGTCAGGAAGAGGCCAGAAGCAGCAGGCGACTGGTTTGGGGGCCAGTCTGGCCCACCATACAGCAGCAGGGGCGGGTATGTGGGTGGGTAGTGAGAAGAAGGCAAAGCTAAGTGCAAATCAAGAGCCGCTCCATCTCCTTGCCAACTGCATCCACAGCCTTGATGAGAGTGGAGCAGGCAGCTTCTCCCCCGGGAGCCTCAGCTCAGGCTGTGGAACAATGTGTTACAGACTTCAGAGGCTGACAGGCAGCCAACCTCGGGCTCTCTGGTGCATTCACACCCAGAAAGGCACGGACACAGAGAGGCCCCGTGCAGCCAGCGCGTGCAGGGCCACAGAGGGGCCCACAGGCAGACAGACACAGGCACAGAGGCACATGGCTCACTCACAGATGCGTGAACAATGCAGAAGCCACCAGATCGACCCAGACACCAAATGCACAAGCAGACCCACAGACCCGAGACACACAAACACAGGCATCACACCTGACATCGTCCTGAAACATCCAGATCAATCTTCCCTAGTTGAAGGAAGCCTTTGGCTGGTTTGACATGGTGACAAGAGTTTTCTCCACTCATCTCTTTCATTCACCCAGTTTCTCCTGGAGGCCTCTCGAGGCCGGCCAGCTCAGCTTCCTCCCGTCCTGAGCCTACAGGCTCTCTGTCTCTGTGTGGTTTGGGAAATGGAAGGCAAAGCCTGACGTGGGCTTTCAGCACATTCACTGGGGGCTGCAGTCTGCCCCTCAATGGTGAGGCTATGTGAAGGGCATGGAGGCCCACAGAGGTCTCCAGCTGTCCCAAGGCTCTGCCCTGGTTGCTGCACCATGCCAGGCCTTCCAAAGGAAAGCCGAGAGGAAGCCTAGTCCCAGGTCCCCAGTGTCCTCCTCTGGCCTCTCAGCAGTCCCACTGCACCATCGGCCAGCAGGTCCTACACGTCAGGGCACCTGAAGGCAGCCTTGCCTCTGGCCGTTAGGATGCAGCATCAGGGCCCATTTCAGACACTATTTTCCATGGTCGAGCCCGGCTGCCAGAGTTCAATTCTCTCTCCTCTCTTGTTGCTGGCTGAAATGTGGACACAGTTGGACTGGCACAGCTGAGGGTGCCCATGGGGGGATGGCCCCAGCCCTGCACTAGCAGGGGAGGCCTCTGTGGGCTGGACTGTGGGATTGGGTCTGGGGAGGGGTCAGAGCTGCCCCTTAGAGCTGAGCTGGGCATGTGGGTTCTTCCTGAGAGCTGTCTTGCTGTCCAGATTATCAGTGTCACTCCAGCTGTGGCATCTCTCTTTTCCTCCTATCCATACCACATCATGAGTAGCATGGTAGAATTCCAGCTCCTCTCACTCTGGCTCCACTCCTTGTCCTCAGTCCATAACCCTCCTCCTCCTGGTATTCAACAGGCGCCTTCTCATTGTTAGGTCAAGGTTACCTCCTCAGAGGGGTCCTTCTAGATCATATTCTAAAATAGCAACGCCACCCCATTTCCTGATTTTTGTTTTCTCATAGCACTTTCCACTACGTGTCAATATAGATGTTTATTTCTTTTTTGTCTCTCCCACTAGAATGTAAGCCCCATGAGGGCAGGGACTTTGGCCTGTTTGGTCCCTAGCACTCACAAAGTAGGCATGAAGTGGACACAAACTACAGACTAAACATGCTGAATGAACATTAGCAGGCATGCACACACATACGACACATGAGTCCTAACTGATGAACATGTGCATGAATACATGCCCCCCACATGTACACACACACACACACACACACAAGCTTGCAGGCAGAGGCATGCATGCCCATGTGTCTCACTTGGCCCAGCTCCTCAGAGCCCAGGGGGAAGTGTTATCACCCATGTTCCCCTAACCAGGAAGCCTCCAGATGGACTCCACTCAGCCTTCCTGGTGCTAACTCAGCCTGACACGGTGGTTGCACGTGGGGCTTCCTGTGGAAGCTACAGCAAGGCCACCATTGTTGTGGTGGCTGCTAATTGGCTCTGTGTTGGGCTGTAGGTCACCGCTCGGTCAGCCATGGCTGATACGTTCTTCCCACTTGTCTCAGGAAAGGCTCTGCTGTCCCCTCTGCTTAGGCCTCAGCTGGTCACTGAACCGCACATGCGTGGCCACATGGGATGGACAGTACCAGTGAAACCCTATGATGCTGTCCCCACCGCACTCACTCTTGGGAGAGAGCAGAGATAGCTCAGCAAACAGGACTGGCCTTAGGGTGGGCATTTATCCAAAAGGTGTGGTGTGATAACAAGGGTAATATACCTGTTACAATGCTTAAATGCCATTGTTAGAAGGACAGTCCTTTAGGTCAACCTTTGCTGTCCTTCAGAGTTTCTCTGAAAGTGCACATCCCCTAATTTGGGGGTGAGGAGGTCCTGACGGGCAAGAAGAAGAAACACCACTAACTGGAAAATTACACTCGATCCTTACTCGCACTATGCCAGGTAAGCTTGACATTGTCGTGCCTGTGACACCCCATTTCCAGACATTTTCAGTGGGTTACTTTCAGAGTAGGGGCGGCTGCCTTAGCTGATTGGCATCACACACTCATATCAGAGATATTAGGGTTCCAGGGAAGGTTAAGTGGCTTTTCTTCAGCCAAGTGGGATCCTCAGTGAGCGCTGGTGTATGTGACTTTTTTACCAGTGCAGCTTGAGGGCAGAGAGTGAGGCAGTGCCTGGGCCACAGAAAAGGTCAAGATCCGGCTTCCTATAAGTGGTTGCTTACCTTGCTCTCACGCCTCCTGCCTCCAGAGTCTAATGCGTACCCCTTCACAGTTTTGTCATGGCCTAAGCCTCTTCCCAGTTTGGAGCTAGAATATTTCCCACTTTCCAAACCACCCTGAAATCCTGCCTCCTCCAGGAAGCCTTCCACCACTGCTGCTCTGGCCTGGTGTTGCAACCTGTGGCTATATTCTTGCCCCAACTGCCCCATTCAGGGTCCTACAAAGGTCAGGGCAGATGTGGGCGCAGCATGCCTCTCCTGCCTTTCTTTCCCCAGAGGCTCAGCTGGGAGGGCTTATTACTATAAACAACCCATCTGCTCAACCGCTAGGGTGGCCTCCTTTGATATATTCCACCATGCACAGCGAGGCGCGAGGCCGGGCTCAGGGAGACCCCTGGCCGGGTCTGGTACCTCCTCTGGGTCTGGAGAGCTGAAAGCCACCTCGTTCTTCCTCCTTAGAGGCTAGAAAAGGCTGGGCAGGCCAAGGTCTTACTGACCCAGAACCTGGGGAGAATTCCGGCTGCTCCAGGAAATGAGGGAAGAGGAAAGAGGAGTGGAAGAGGGTCAGCAGGCCTGCGAGGGCAGGGCTTTGTCTGTCTTCCCCAGGGTTGGGTCTCCAGCTGGGACAACCTGGGTCCACAGAATGGTCTGAGGCTGCTGATGGTTCCCACCCAGAGGAAAACAAAGCTCAGGCCTGAGGCTGTAGGGTGAGATATCTTGGAAAATTGGGAAATCCAGCACTTAAAAGCCAGTGGATTATTTTTTAAAAAAGAAAGAAAAAGAGAAATGGAACAAATAATAGAAATTACACTTTGAGCTGGGTTATTCTTAAAGTCTATCCATGGGACTATTGGGTTGGTATAGGGTCTCTAGGACAACAAAGTGGGTGACCCTGTAGACATATAGTCTTTTCCAGTTTTCCAAACTTGATTTTAGAGAAAATTTGCTGTGTGTACTAGAGGGGACAGGGCAGAGGGCAGGTTGGTGGGAAGGTCTATTGGGAACTTGATATCTCTTGAGAGACAGGCTCTCTCTGTGCAAATAACCTTGTTTGTTGTGCCATTCAACAGGATGAAACAGGTTTCTGTCCTCATGACTTCTGGGCTTCTTACTAAACTCTCCAGGGGTTGACACTGTGCCTCCCAGCCACTCAGTGTGCCTACCCCAGCCTGGCCAAACCCCGGGCCAGGCATGAGGAGATACACAGAAGCTGGTGCAGGGTGTGCTGCTCCCGTCCCCTCCCTCTCACCTCCCCACTCCTGGGTTTCTGTGAGGGTCTATCCTCAGGAGGGTCCTGGGGGAGTCAGGTTCAGTGGGAGCAGGTGCTCTCTCACACAAAGATGCAGCCGAGGCTGCGGGAATGGATAAGTTAGGCCATAAACCCTCAGGGTTCTGGAAGGAGGGAGCTCAGGCATTAGTGAGTTTGGGGTACTTGGTAGGGAGTGATAAAGCCATTCAGGGCAGCTGCCTGCCCTGGAGCACATTTCCCAGCCTCTGCTTCCCTTACTCCCCTCCCTTTCCCAGACTCTAGGGACTGAGGGACTGTCCCTTTTTTAGCATGGCCTCACCCAGAAGCCCTGACCTAGCCCAAAGCTTAGGATGCTTACCATATGACTGAAGGTAGACACTTGGTACTTGCTAAGGGGGTCCCAGGCAGGCTCAGCTCCAAGAGATAAAGCCCTAGAGGTGTCCATCCTGAGTTCCCGCTTTCTCCAGGAAGCCCTTCTGGCAGAGATCTGTGTGATTCTGGAACTGCGCTGGTACTTGTCCCTTCCCTGGATAGCAGCTGGGGCTAGAACAGGGGGTGTCTTGCTTTGAGCGGAGTCCTTGACAAAGTTCTACCAGCAGCCACCTTCTCCAGTCTCTCCCAGCAAGCAGGCTAAGCATAAAGCAAGGCCCTACACTGGGCAGGTACATGTCTGGCCTAGGGCATGATTTACCTCCTCTCCCTTTCCAGGGGTCCCCACACCCCAGGCCCAGAAGGCTAGATTCTCATTAGCCGCTTTCTCAGCAGACAGTCCCACCAAGCCTGTGAAAAGATACTGATCTGCAAGGACTCGAACGTTGGTGCCACCGAGTTTCTTCTTTTTCTGCTTTTTTCTGCCCTGGCTGGTGGCACAGTGGATAAGGCGCCAGCCTTCAAACCCAAAGGTCACTGGTTCGATTCCCCAGCCAGGACACATAACCAAGTTGCAAGCCAGGTCTCCAGCTAGGTCCATGGCCAGAGGCAGGTGAAAGGCAACCATACATTGATATCTCTCCCTTCCCTTCCCTTCTCTCTGAAAATAATAACTAAAATCTAAAAAAAAAAAAAAAAAATCCTCACCTAAGGATATTGTTTATTGATTTTATAGAGAGAGGAAGCAGGGGTGGGAGGAGAGGGAGAAAGAAACATCTATCAGTTGCCTCTCATACATGCCCCAACCAGGGATCAAACCTGCAACCTTTTGGTGCATGGGAGGATGCTCCAACCAACTGAGCAACACAGCCAGGGTTTCTTATTTTTCAGGTTTTTCTGCGAGACTCCAGCGTTTTGAGAGAAGGAGCCACAATAAACATAGATTTTTGTATGTGTGAAATACTTTACTAGAAAGAAATACACTATAGTCACACCATGGAATGCTACTCAGCAATGAAAAGTAATGGTTGACACATGCTCCAAGTTTGATGCAACTCCAGAGTATTATGCTGCTGAAAAAAAGGGTACATGCTATTTGGTTCCATTTATATCACATTCTTGAAATGAGAACATTTTATAAATGGAGAACAAATTAGTGGTGTCTATGTGTGCATTGACATGCATGTTTTGGTTCGTGTCAATTTGTAGGTATATGTAGATGTATTTGTGGAAGCCCATGAAATATATCCCGCTGGCTTCATATGTCACAGACTTCCTAGGGGAGGCTCAGCCTCCCAGACCGCCCTTCACACACACTTATGTCTGGGTTTCCTGCTATACCACAGTGTCAGAAGAGGTGACAGGTGATAGAAGTGGGAATTCTAAGACTATTTGAGCACCAGTGGCCTAAGTCGTCATGACCAAAAGCATGTACCAAGGGCCCATCATCAACAGAGACTTGGTGTGGCCTAGAAGAGTGGAAAGGCTTTGAGAGTCAGAGCGAACTGGGTTCAAACCCCAGCTTAGCCCTCTCTGAGGACCCTGACCTCTGGGAATTTCAGCCTTTATAAAATCAGAGTGGAGTTTATCTTATAGGGTGTTGTGTAGTTAGGTAACATGATCCTCCTTCTTTCTCCTCTGTTTCAGATTCCTGGGGATGACAGCCGGGAGGGAAAGTCCAGGAGCCTGGAAGCGAGGAGACATAACCCGCCTCCTCAGATACTTGGCAAGGGTACAGGTTCCCCAAATGGCAGTGCGGACTGCGCCACTGGAGATTTTATGGGGCCTAAGGAATCTCAAGAGATGTCAGGAGACTGGAAGCAGATGAGCAAAGGCTCTATAGAGAAACTGCACGTCTCAGAGTTTGTGGGTAGCTGCCCTTCACCACTGCTGCAGCTGTGTGTGACCCCAGCCCTCAGATGCACACCTGGGTACCAAGGGAGAATGTGTTCAACCTAAGCTGAAACCCGGTATCACTGAGTTCATCTATAAGTGGTCAGATCAGGAGTGGGGGATTGAGACAAAAATTCAGTTTAGTTGTAAGAAAATCATTGCAGTTTTGCATCTCTGAGCTTGTGGTCTATAAAAAACTGGACCTGTTACACAGGTACCCACTTTCATATTGTACGT
The DNA here is from genome assembly GCA_004026585.1 of Noctilio leporinus. Taxonomy (NCBI): domain Eukaryota; kingdom Metazoa; phylum Chordata; class Mammalia; order Chiroptera; family Noctilionidae; genus Noctilio; species Noctilio leporinus. The sequence continues at coordinate 80,740 of PVIW01003107.1, read as the reverse complement.
CTACACTGATAGACAGACCATGGACCTTCTCACATCTGTACAACACCTATCCATTGTGCGCTGGTACATGTGTAACAGTCAGCTTTCCGCAAAACAATCAACAACCTGATTTGATGATTTCTGTGTTGCAAATATTCCCACCATGGCAGTTTCAAGCTACCAACACGGTATCACCAAATGGAAGTCAGAAGGATGTGGCTTCCTCTGGCACCATGCTGCAAAATTACACTTATACATCTGTGTATCTGCTCAAATGTGCCCAGCATTGAAATTGTAATTCTGTATATAACACTAGTATAGAAAAATGCATAAAGACATTATTTCAAATACATACACTGTAGATACATTTAATTACTTAGAAACATACAGAGACAAGTTCAAATATACAAATACATCTACATCTACCTACAAATTGACACAAGCCAAAACATGCATATAAATGCACACGTAGACACCTACATGCTCAGAAAGAGGAAAAAAAACAACCTGATTTTCTGGGGTTGCTGGCCGGACGCTGCACACCTTTCAGAGCCATTTTGGCTCAAGGAAGAGATTTGGGCATACTGTTTGCAGCCAGTGATCTATACCTGCTCCTGGACTCCGGGGTCCCATGCAACCCTGTCCTTTCTGAGTTGCTCCTGTCAGTCCTGCAGTTCTGGGACAGCCCTTCCCTTTTCTTATAGGTATCAGCCCCAGAAACCCGCTCCACCCTTCTTAGGAATGCAGTCCCTCACTTCTCTTTTTTTCACTGTGGGAAAGCCAACTCCAGCCTATCTCTGCCCTCATCCCAGATCAACAGAGCAAGAGGCCAATGTGACCCTTCATTTGGCTCCCTTCCTGTGACTTCTGCTCTTCCTTGTCCCTTATTACTTCCTTGTTTAGTTCTTGCCTGGGCCATTACTCCAGCCTTTTAAGTGGCTCCCTGTTCCAGGTGCTTCCCTCCTGTTTGTCTTGCTGTAACAAACCTGCCAGGTTAATTATCCTAAAGCTCAGCATGGGGGTCACACATGTACTGGCAACTTCCGCATTCCGGACAGATTAGGGCTAGAGCCCTTTGAGGTTCCCTAACCATTTGTTAAACACCTCCTTCTCCAGTTTAATTTTCAGTTCTGTTTTCTTCAAACATACTTCCCCAATCTGGTCCACAAATTGTCTCCGCTGTAGAATCCTCTAGCTGTCCTTGGTTCATATGGTTGTGGTACAGTGCTTTATAGTTTATAAGCACTCTTATTTGTGGACCTCCTATCACATGCCCTGTACTGAGGTCAGTGTTGGAAATACGGTGGTGAGAAAAAACAGATGTGGTCATGATTTCATGAACCAAGTCAACGTAGCCCATGGGAATCCTCTGCTCCAAAAACATAAGTGGAGTTGGAAGGAAAGTATTTTTCCACTGTCCCTCTTACCCACTCCCCTACTCCCATGGAAAGATGGCCTCCCTGAAGTCGTGGCAACAAAATAGAGAAGACTAAGAACAAGACTTTGGCTTCCAGATTCTTACAGCACTTTACTCACCTCGTGAGCACCACAGGAGCAGCTGCTGGGATATTGCAAATCCTAGGCGAAGGGTACATTAAACTCTTACAGGCTGTATAGAGGTTAACTCTAGTTTGCATTGCAACAACCTTATTTCCTTCCCATTACAGTAACTACTCACACTAATAATCAGCAATGACTATTATCTGGGTGAGCCTTGGATAATTACTTTGACTCAGAGCCTTAGTTTCCTCACTTGTAATACGTTAGAAATCTGTCATTCTCATAGTGTTGTTAAAATGATCAAATGAGATAAAAATATATTTAAAAAGTTTTATAGAACTATAATGTATAACAGTATTATTTTATTCAATGCCATTTCTTCTTTAAATCAGTCCCATGCCATTACTTATTTCATAAACAAGCACTCAAGAGACCCGAAAATATTCTGGTCTGGATGGATAGGAAACAAGGCATAGGCTACCACTGGACAATAAAAATATGTGAGCCACAAATATGCATCACATGTATAATCTAAAATTTTGTAGTAGCTGCACTTAAAAGAGATAAAAACAGCCTGGCAAAATTAATTTTAACAATGTATCATTTTAAGCCCTGGCTTGTGGCACAGAGGATAAGGCACTGGCCTGCGAACCCAAAGGTCGCTGGTTCAATTCCCAGCCAGGGCGCATAACCAGGTTGCAAACCAGGTCTCCAGCCAGGTCTGTAGATAAGGCAACCATACATTGATGTCTCTCTCCCCCTCTGCCTCTCTCTCTTCCCCTCTCTCTAAAAATAATAAAAATAAAATCTTTTAAAAATAAAACAAACAATATATCATTTTAACCCACTATCTCCAGAACATTATCAACTCAAAAAATGTAATTCACATAAAATTATTGGGGCTATTTTACATTCTACTTTGGTACTACACCTTTGAAATCCTGTGTGTATGTTACATGTACAGCATATCTCATTTGGACTAACCACATTTCAAGAGCTTGGTAGCCACATATGGCTGCTGTGTTGGACAGCATACACTAATTAATAACATATATAAAAATTAATGGCCTTTGTAGTACTTAACAGTTTTCAAAACTCTTGATAGTTCAATCCCATCTTGACCTACAAGGCAGATGTTTATCATCTCCATTTTGGAGATGAGCAGAGGCAGCAGCAACTATGTGTAATGCACATGAGGTTTTCAGCTAGAAAATGGTGAACTCAATCCCTATCTCCAAACTTGATGCTTTCTCTTTTGCTTCCTTTTCTAAACAAGCAATGCAAAGGGAAACTTGAATGTTACCACACATACACATCTTAAGATTCATTGCAATAGTGCATGAAAAGGCACGGTTCTTTCAAAATCCATGTACAATTTCCTCCCTTCAAAAATCATGCCCAGTTTGATGCCACCATAATGTTAGCACCATTATTCTAAAAATGTATGTGTGCTGGATCAAGTACCTTCAGCTCTGATGTGCTATAATGTAAATGATGTAAGTGGCCATTTAAAAAATCCTACCCTGTTCTCTGGTATTCTCTATGATGTCGTGACTTAACTTTTTAATTACGCTTGAGGATGACATTGTAGATTTCAGCATTCCAAATAAGAAATGAAGCAAAGACTCCTTTCTTCTAGTTTAAAAAGCATATAAGTGCCAAATGCTTACACTCAAGCATAACTAGACCCAGGTGGCTATCAAGAAAAGAGATTTTTAGTGCAGAATTTCTCTATAAGAAGACAACAGGCATGTAGGGGGGTGGGGGGCAGAGCAGGAGACAGGCCACCTTGAGAACTGCCCTGCGAAGGACTGACTAGTCCCTAGGCTGTTTCCAAAGAGATGCCAAGGGCCAACCACCCTCCTGACCAGCAAAGCTGCCCCTCACCAGCCCAGGACCACCAGCAGGAGCCCCAGCTTGACTTTCAGACCTGGCTAGATTTTCCCCTTTGGCAGGGTGGCGGCTGGAGGGCAACAAAAGGCTTGCTAAATTGTATATGCTAGCTTGCCTGGTAGACTAATTTCCATAAATGCCTCATCAAACCCACTCAAAAAAAGCCTGGAGGCTTTGCTAGAAATAAATTACAGAGACTTATTCAAGGGAAACACAGCTAGGCAACACTCCAGAAGTGTTCCAAAGAAGAAAGGTAAAAAATTCTCCTAGTAAAAAAATATATTCTTGAGAATGATCAGTTCTGCATGCTTAGCCCTAGGATTGTTCCAGGATGGTTATCAGACAGCTGTCCGGTAGTCAGAATGATAGATGCCAGGTGGTCCAGAAGGTGGATGTCAGGAGGTCTGGTCACACCCAGTGGTCTGGATAATGGGTGTCCGGTTGATATATATGCGAGTCCTTCAAAGGTAATTAGAGGATTATCTGGAAGTCCAGATGTCTATTCAGACTCTGACGCAGGATTACAAAATTCCAAAGTTTAAGTTTCCAGAGTAGTCTGAATAAGAATGAACTCTTAGCCCTGGCTGGTAGCACAGTGGGTAAGGCGCCAGCCTGCAAACCCAAAGGTCGCAGGTTCCATTTCCCAGCCAGGGCACATAATCAGGTTGCAAGCCAGGTCTCCAGTCAGGTCTGTGGCTGGAGGCAGGTGAAACGCAACCATACATTGATGTCTCTCTCCCTCTCTGCCTCTCTCCCTTCCTCTCTTCCTAAAAATAATGAAATGAGATCTTTAAAAAAAAAAAAAATGAACTCTTATGTCTCAACCTTCATTACTAATTTTAGCAGCTTGGTTAAAATGACTCTCTATTTTATATATTTCCTATTTTCACACCCCTCCCCCATTCCCCCAAAACTAAACTGGGCGGGTAGTGAAAGCTAAAGGCCCCTGCCCTTCTCTGGACCGAGGACTAAGGCAGTCTCCAGGGCTTTTCTCCTTCCCCAGCCCACTTCTCGATGCTCCTGGTCACGCATATTCACACAAGCGCAGCGTGCAGCCTGCGTTGGGGTTTGCGTGCACGTGTGACTTTTGCCATCGCCAGACAGGCGTTGGGTTTTACACTAGTTTTCCTGAGCCCTTGCGATGCCCCAGGCCTAGGGACGCATCTACCCCATGCCGTGCCCTGCGGGACGGGTGTTCCGTGCCGCTCGCCTCACTGCCCGTCCCAAACCGTCCACGTGGCTCAAAGGCAGCGCGCACTCGCGACGCGAGGCTGCCAACAATTTCCGGGTGCCGAGGGGCGGCAGTGCGTCCGCCCCAGACACCTGTCTCTGGCACCTCCCCTTGGGGTCCGGCGTGCACCTTTGGAAACAGGGGCTAGGAAGCGGGGCGAGGTCGTCGGGATCCCAGCGGGCCGCACCAGACCGCGGCCGCCCACCCCGGAACACCTGCGGGGCGGGCGCCGGCGAGCGGCGGCCGCAGGGCCACGCCCCCAGCGCGCGCGCACTGGGCTGCGGGCGGGCCGCGCCGCCGGTCACGTGACGCGGGGCGGGGTCGAGTGGGCGGATGGGGGCAGGGAAAGGCCAGCGGGAGGGAGGCTGACGGCGGGATCCGCAGCAGCGGGAGCAGCAGGATGGCCGCGCTCTACGGGGGTGTAGAGGGGTGAGTGCAGCCTGGCGGGGGGCGTCTGGGAGGGGCGTCCTGGAAGCGGCCTGGGCCTAGCCGGGCCCAAGGGCGGGCGGAGAGAAGGCCGTGGGCAGGCGGGTGGCCTCTCGCCTCCGAGTCCGGCCGCTTTGGGCTTTAGGGCTGCGGGGCCTTGTGGAGCTGGGCTCCGGCCTCTGCGCGCGGTGTGTGCCTCGCGGGGCCTCTCCGTGTGTCACGGCCACACCTGGGTGGGGGGGTCCTTTGTGTTTCACGGCGGAACCACGCCCCCTTTTCCCGAGAACGACCCAACTCCCCTGTCCCCCGCGTGAGATGTCCCTTTTCCCCATTCCCGACCCCAGAGAGAGTTTTGCAGAACAGGTGTCAGGTGTGAAGTTGCTGGACTGAGGGGTTGGGGAGAGGGAATGTGGTGGAAGCCCGGACAGAAATCTTTACCGGAGGGAACTGGAGCAGCTTCAAGCCCATCCCGATTCCTGAAACTCCTTCATTCTTGTCAGCACTCCAGTCTCCTCACCCTAGATAGAATCTTTTTATTCTTGCATTTTTCCTGCTCAGAGCTTGTCCACTGGACTTTCTGTAACCGCTCTTACCCTCAGCGTGCATATGGGTGAGACTTCTGCCCAGCATAGGTTTCGGTTACCACATGTGTGTAAAGCAAGAGAAGAGATGAGATTGGCAAGTCCCTTGGCAGTGACAACATTCTGTGAATCTGGGTGTGTCAGGTCAGGGCATATTGGAGATGGCTGTTGTCTCATCCTGGGCACTTTTAAGCCTGAGATTGGATTACTTGTATGGCAGCCACATCTCCCTGCTGACTCACAGACCCCATCGGTTTTTTGCCTGCATTGTTAAGGTTGATCTCTCCCATCCTGTAACTGTTGCCCTTTAAAAAAAAAAACCTAAATACAGGAGTTTGCGTTCATCCCTGTTATATGTGTAAGAGACTCTTTTTGGTGTTGAATCTCATGTATTAACTATCTCTTGAAACTTGTCATTTTTCAGTTTGGTCATCAGGTTTTCAGTGCCCTCTCCTAATTATTGTTAAAAGTACTGATCAGTAAGGAAACATATGTCACACCACCGCAGACCTCCCTCCAAACCATAGTCTTAAGCATTTGACTGTTTAGTTGCCTAAATGGATATGAACTCCCTGCCATCTGATCAGTGCTTCTCTCAAGAGTGCCTTGAAGACCTCAGTAGCTGGAGCTGGATCTTGAAAGTTAGCCTTTAGCTTTTGGGAGAAGCAGAGAGATACACCCACTGTTCTCTTCAGTCACATTTACTGAGTGTAAACCTGTATTAGGCATGAATTGGAGAAATGATCTGGAACTTGCAGACAGGAAAACAACTATATACTCTTAATACAGAGGAATCTTTAAAAGTTACAGGGGCACTGACTTGGCATAATTAATGCTGCTTTGTGGGTGGGCCACACATCAAAAGTTTCAAGGAGTAGCTGGTGCATAAGCAGGGCCTTGCGGAATAGATAGGACGTCCCCAAGGGAAGCTGTCCCAGCAGCACAACAAACACCAAACCACAGATGGGTTTGGGAATGATGACTGGGTTTGCCAAAACAGTCTCTGTTGTACTGGGCTCTGTGACAAGGATTGAACAAGTTTGGCTGTCCCTTCAGGTTTTTCCGAGCAAGACTGAGTGCCTCCTTGTGTTCTGTAGGGGAGGAACAAGGTCCAAGGTCCTTTTACTCTCAGAGGATGGGCAGATCCTGGCAGAAGCGGATGGACTCAGCACAAACCACTGGGTAAAGGCCACAATGAGGAGACCAGTGGGCTTGGTTGTGGTTTTATGCGCTGTAATTCCTATGGAGGTGGTGGCAGGGGCTCCTATAGCAGCCTGTAGGGGCAGCAAAGGTTGTGCAGGCCTTTGTAAACCACCCCCCTTCTCTTGATTGGGGCTAGCTGATCGGGACCGACAAGTGTGTGGAGAGGATCAACGAGATGGTGAGCAGGGCCAAACGGAAAGCAGGGGTCGATCCTCTGGTACCTCTTCGAAGCTTGGTAAGTCTGGGGTAGAGACTAGGAATTAAGTTTCAGCAACACTGAGAAAGCGAGTTCAAACTAAATGAGTCTGGTGACCTTGACTGCAGAGGGAAAGACCTTGGGGGCTTGGTCTCTGGTCTAGAAACTCACATGCTCCATGTAGTCTGTGGCTTCAGTTGTCATCTACAAGTCACAACAATTGGAAGAACATAGGGCTTTGGAGAGTTGGCTTGTCACTATAATCTGTGTGACCCTAAGCAAGTTATTTACTTTTTCTGAACTTCAGTTTCTTCATTTGGAAATTGCAGATAACAGTAGCTACCTCAGAGTTGTTGGGAAAGTAAAATGACATGACACATCCTGAAGTGGTTAGCGGAGACCCTCACCCATAAGCGCTCATTCAGTGTTCACTGTTATTCCCAGCTCCAGCCTTTCTCCCAAGTTGCTGTGGCTCTCACTGCTCCCTGGACATGTCCTTAGGGAGATGTTCTGCAGGCACAGCCAGACCCCACATATTCCAGGCCACGTTTCTCTCTCCTCAACTTGCTTCCCTGTCTGGTTTTTCTGTTAATGGCACTCCTATTGTCCTAAGCTCCAAACTTGGCAACTCTTCTGCATTCACCTCCAGGCCAAGTTCTTACAGCCACAGCCTTCCGAGGGATCATGATGTGAGGTGGAAGGAGGACTGGGCAGGATGAGCTGGGCAGGATGAGCAGGGCAGGGCACAGACAGCAGGAGGGGAGATGGTGGGGAAAGGAGCTGGGTCTGGGGCCTTGCTCATTTGCTCACTTCCCTCCTGGCCTAGGGCCTATCCCTGAGCGGTGGGGAGCAGGAGGACGCAGTGAGGATCCTGATGGAGGAGCTGAGGGACCGATTTCCCTACCTGAGTGAAAGCTACTTAATCACCACTGACGCAGCTGGCTCCATCGCCACAGCTACCCAGGATGGTAAGGAGAGGGTGAGGTTGAGAACTATTTTTCTTGGGAAAGCTCTTTAGCTATAGTTGGAAGGACATATCTTGCAAATATCTGGAAGGCAATAATCATCATCATCATCCCCCCCACCCCTGCTTTTAATTAGCTTAAGTCCCTGCCAGAGTAAGGACTCAACAGGAGGAAGGACAAGAGGGTATCTTTTTTTTTTTTTTTTCTTTTTTTTTAAGATTTTATTTCATTATTTTAAAAAGAGGGGAAGGGAGAGAGGCAGAGTGGGAGACAGACATCAATGTACGGTTGCGTTTCACCTGCCTCCAGCCACAGACCTGACTGGAGACCTGGTTTGCAACCTGGTTATGTGCCCTGGCTGGGGAATCAAGAGGGTATCTTGATGAGAAGCAAGGAGTGGAGTCAGACTTCAGGCTCTATCCCAAAGGAAGGAGGGCCTGAGGCTGGCTGAGGAAAGCAGAAAGTGCTGAGAAGCACGTGGGAGGAGCTCTGATAGGAGCATAGAAAGCAATAGTACCACAAGGTTGGCCTTTGACTATCAGTTCCTGTTTTCCAGCTGTACTATCTTGGAGAAGTTACAGAACTCAGAGTTTCAATCTCCTCATCTATTAAATGGGGGTGATTATATTGACAAGGTGGTTTAGGGTATTGCGTATCACTGAATAAAGCCTAGCACCGCCCCTAGCCAATAGTAGGTACTCAGTAAAGCAGGTAGTCACTTGAAGGCTGGCAAGGCAAGGAGACACAGGCTCGGATTCCTCTTTCCCCCAGAGGAGGGCTGTATGTGAGTTTCTCTGGGAGCTGCCCCCCACCTGCCCTTCGGCAGGAGACTGGCTCAATTTTGAGCCAGCTGCAAGGCTAGGTGGTGATTCCTTGGCCCTCGGTTGGTTTCTGTCCTGGCCTTCCTCAGTTGGAAGCTGTGTGCTCACTCCGTGCAGGGTACACCGAGTCTCCTGTGCTCTTTCCCCAGGTGGGATCGTGCTTATCTCTGGGACAGGCTCCAACTGCAGGCTCGTCAACCCAGATGGCTCTGAGAGTGGCTGTGGTGGCTGGGGCCACATGATGGGGGACGAGGGCTCAGGTGAGCTCATGCTGATTGGGTCGGGCCTGGGGTCCGGGACCCTTCCCTTTCCGCAGCTCTCCATCTTCTCTCCATTGCCCTCAGCCTGCTGACCCCTTGGGACTTTCTGGGGACAGTTCCTGAATCTGATGGTCCTGAGTAATGACTGAAAGGTCATAGAGATGCAAATGCTGGACAGGCGGCTGGCCTTGCTCTGCAGCAGTGATTTGCACCCAGGATCCAGATTCATGCCTCAGCATAATAGCTGTTGACTTTTGGAGCCCTGGAGAGGAATTGACACTGTGAAGGTTAAGGTGACAAGAGGCCAGGAGATGCTGTACTAGTCTGCTGGTGGGAAAGGGGTATAGAAGCTTTTCCTGATGTCACCCCTTGATAGGCAGCATGTGATGTTTTCATAGGAGCCCTTAGGGTCCAGTTCATCAGTGATCCAGTGGTTTGTGTGACAACTGACTGACCTTGTCTTTAGTTTTGGGTAGCAGCTGGTGTGACACTGTTACCTTTTCTGTCTTCCCCTTCCAGCTTTCCCTTATGCGGATCAATCAGATCAAGTTTAATTAGAGGCCCCCAGGCTGGGAATTGGGACACCTAATTTGCTGTAATATACAAGCTGATCATTAACCCTGTCTAGATTTGACTTTTCTTCCTTGTAAGCTCAAGGAGATACCTCATCTCGTAGCTCTCTCTGCCCCCCACAGCCTACTGGATTGCACACCAAGCAGTGAAAATAGTGTTTGACTCCATCGACAACCTAGAGGCAGCTTCCCATGACATTGGCTTCGTCAAACAGGCCATGTTCAACTACTTTCAGGTACTGCCCTCCGTGCCCCCCGTACGCCCCCCCCCTCCAACCCCGTGCCCCCAGTAAACAGGCGCACCTGGGATAGGGCAGTGGGAGAAGGAGCAGAAGTGAACGCAGGGGAGGGACTGGGTGAGCCAAAGGAAAGTTGGGGTGAATCATGGGTCAGAGCTGGAGGGTGGAGAAGTCACAGGTGAGGACAAGATTCAGATGATGTGGGTGGTGCATTCTAGGAGGGTATCAGGGATGAGGGAGGGGAGGCTGGGGGCAAGTGGTTAGCCAGGTTTCATTCTTGCAGCTAGCTCCTGCTGGGAGGTAAAGTCATATGACATTCTAAGCTGGACTGAGAAGTGCAGGGTGAGATCAGGAAACAGTGCGTACAGACTCAGAGACAGCAGGTAAAGTCACCAGATGTGTTAGGCAGCGAGCTGCTTCTGGCCTGTATGGGTCAGGGAGGAGAACCATTCAGAACCATTGAGTTTTTTCTTTCTTTTTTTTTTTTGAAGATTTTATTCATTTTTTTAGAGAGAAGGGCAGGGAGGGAGGAAGAAAGGGAGAGAAACATCAATGTATGGGTTGCCTTTCACCTGCCTCTAGCTACGGACCTGGTTGGAGACCTGCCTTGCAGCCTGGTTATGTGCCCTGACTAGGGGAATCGAATGAGTGACCTTTGGGTTTGCAGGCCGGCGTCTTATCCACTGAGCCACCAGCCAGGGTTGAGTTCTTTCTTAAGGAGGTGTGGGCTCCTATCCAGGGTATCAGGGATTGACTTTGCTTCCTCTCTGAGCCATGCTTATTTGTAGTGGATTTGGAAACAGCTGTCTTGATCTGAGCCAGAGGTAAAATGTGGGAAGAGGAGAAGGAAAGGAATGTTTATGTGATAGACATCTCGCTGATTGAGGACCACTTAGGCGAGCTGAGGTTGGGACAGGTGAAGATCAGAAATGCTGGGAAATAGGACCTGTATTCTCAAGACTCAGAGGTCGATGATTATAGAAAAACTGGCCTGGGCCAAGCTGAGGAATAGGGAGAAAAGTCACTTCCTACAGCAACTGCTACAGGAAGTGGAGTTAAGGTATCCTGATACAGCAAATTGGTTCTAAACCTTAGTTGTATGTCTGCCACTCCCTGTCTTATCTTTTGGTCATTCTTATAAGGTCATTACAAAGTGTAAATGAGATAGTCTGTATAACATGCTCATTAATACTGCTTTGCTGTAGGTGCTCCAATTTTAGTCCCCCTCTTCCACCTTAGTAACATAGCTGGGGAATGAATCACTGGTTCCTCAGGACCTTCAAAGGTGTCACTAGTGTGTAAGTTTGTTGCGGTGGAAGGACCTTCTGTGGTCAAATAAATTTAGGGGAAACATGTAGATTTCTTGGTTCAGGACTTTGCAGAGTTTAACTTGTTAATGTGCATTGTGAATCTCTAAGAAAGAGTTACAATGTGCAATACTCCTTAGATTTCTTTGACCAAAGAAATCTTTTCAAGAACACCTCAAGGAACTATAGAACATGGCTTTGGTGAACAGAGATCTGCCCTCTGTCCAAACTGATCTGTAAGGAGCAATGTAGTTCATGTTGGGGCAAACAAAGAGCTTGTCTCTAATGAGAAATTGCAAACCCTTGCACTCTGGAGCTTAAAAACAAATACATTTTTGCAGCTTTTCAAACAATAGAGGCATCAGGAAGGCCAACTTGGGTAGGCCAGCTGGGAATTTTGCTTTGCTTCTAATGACTGCCTTATACCCTTTCTCTTCCTCACAGGTGCCAGATCGGCTAGGAATCCTTGTACACCTGTATAGGGACTTTGATAAGAGCAGGTTTGCTGGGTTTTGCCGGAAAATTGCAGAAGGTACTAGAGGTGGGGCAGGGTTTTATTTGTCTTTCTTCCCAAAAGACTTCCCAGATGGGAAGGGGGTAGTGGAGTGGAGTAAGATTCAGGTGGGGACTGGAAACCAATTCAGTCTCCCTTTGACCAAGTGACCTATGTTCTCTGCCACTATGGGCCTTAGTACTAGTGGGCCTTGAGGTGGAAGCAGAAGGACACGTGGGTTGTATTGGTGGTTGTTTTATACTATCTATATTTCTCTTCTTGTGGTTTGTGCAGGCTGTGTGTCTGTGGCTGAGGTTTATGAAGCAGTGGTCCTTTGGGCAGACTTAGAACTTTTCTTTTTTTAACCATTGATACCCAAAGAAGTAAAGGATCCTGGAGAGGTTAGGCATATTTGGTTGGGTGTCAGGAAAAGCTGAACCATAGGCCTTGTTTGCACATGGCTCTTTCTCCATATGGTCCATACTCCCCTAATTTGGGTTTTGTAGCCTCAGGGCATTGGAGGGTCCTTTTAGGTCCGTCTGGTCTGAGGCCCCTTCAGAGCAGAGCTGGGAAGGCACTGAATAATAGCAGACTGTTGGAGATGGGTGGGGTCCCCGACAGGAACACCAGTCAGCTGCTGAAATAGGGCCCTGGGTCTCCAGAGCCAAGAGGCTCTCAGGAACCGAACTCAGTAGCTCAGTGTGAGCTGGAGTATGAACCAGTGTGCTGCTCCAGTGGGGGGCTTCCCTTCTCAAGTGCATGGAACAAGCGACCTCCATACAGAATGCCCCTCCTAGAGTAGAATGCTTAGTCGGGGTGGGGAAGTAAGGGTAGAGTGGCAGCTTTGGAGACTGGCTTACCCATGTACTGTGTGGTGGGCATCTGTCCCTGATGGAGACCTAGTTGGTGCTGCCCCCCACCAGAGGGTGAGAATAGCTAAGCACTGGCAGCTCCCTAGGTTCTCACCACCCCCTGCCCTCTTCCCTGTCCCAGGTGCTCAGCAGGGAGATCCCCTTTCCCGTTACATCTTCAGGAAGGCTGGGGAGATGCTGGGTAGACACGTTGTGGCCGTGTTGCCTGAGATTGATCCGGTGAGTTGAGGTGGGAAAGGAAGGCTGGGAGCTCCTGGGCCAGGTTGTCCCTTTCCCATGAGGGGCGAGACTACCCATCAGACTGTAAATTGGATATGATTTAGTTTTTAAGAGTCTTTTTATTATTTTTAGAGAGAGGGGAAGGGAGAGAGGCAGAGAGGGAGAGAGACATCAGTGTATGGTTGCCTCTCACTTGCCGCCAGCCACGGATCTGGCTGGAGACCTGGCTTGCAACCGGTTATGTGCCCTGGCTGGGAATCGAACCAGTGACTTTTGAGTTCGCAGGCTGGCACTTATCCACTGTGCCACCAGCCTGGATATAATTTTAAGTGAAAACTTAGGTTTGAGAAAGTCTTAAAAAAAATTCTGGTACAATGCTTCCCCTTGGTGTCTAGTGTAGTCTATATATACATAGTAAATTGTTTTCGTGTGGTACATGTTTATGCCCATTTTCCTCTCTTCTGGATCCTCTGTTGTTCAGCACTTTTTCCTTTCCCCTCTCTCCCTTGTCTTTATGAGTCTCCCTATTTTCCTTCCTTTCTTTCTTTTCTTCAATTCACCTTCTGGTTCTCAGCTAGAGGGAGTGTAAGTGGGATAGGGAGTGCTGGGCTTAAGGAACTGCCCCCCTTCAGCATTGGAGAGACTTGGTCACCCCCGCTATCCCTTTCTGCTCTTTGCCCAGGTCCTGTTCAAAGGGGAGATTGGCCTCCCCATCCTGTGTGTGGGGTCTGTGTGGAAGAGCTGGGAGCTGCTGAAGGAAGGTGTGTGGGGTGAGGGCAAGGGTGGGTAAGGAATGGTGCTGGGAAAGAGGTGGCTCAGGAAAGCCACCTGCTCCAGGGAGGACTTGGGACCTGAGGCCTGGACGCCGGGCCACTGATGCCTCAGCCTAAGGCCCTCAGCCTTCGATCTGCCAGGAAGCCCTTTTACAAGGTCCCATCCAGCTTCTTTTGAACTCTTAAAAAGATGTTCTTTTCCAAAGGATTTATTAAATACCACTTTTTAAAAATAAAAATTAAGACAAATAACTTAAAATTAGAGCTTCTGACTAGCATGTAGTGACATCTCTAGTCAAATAGTCCTGGTCAGAAGGAAAGAAGTGGGCTTCCTTTGCCTTGCTACCTGGTTTTGGCCAACTGTGGTTTCCAGTAGACATTCCGAAGTAGCCTGAGGACCCCTGTGGCCACCTTGGAGTTCCCAGCACTGGGTGCTGGGGGACAGATGGTTACAGTACTGGCCTCCTGTACTGTGGTGCACCACCTGTTGGGAATTTAGCACATGGGTCCCTCCGGGACCCCTACAGGAATACCTTGGGGCCTGGGCCCCACCTTTCCCTGCTCTTTGTCCCTGCCCTGGTCTCTGTCACAGGCTGCTGGTCTTCTCATCTCTGTCCTCTGCATTCTTTCCCTCCAGGTTTCCTTTTGGCGCTGACCCAGGGCAGAGAGATCCAGGCTCAGAACGCCTTCTCCAGCTTCACCCTGATGAAGCTGAGGCACTCCTCCGCCCTGGGTGGGGCCAGCCTAGGGGCCAGGCATATCGGGCACCTCCTCCCCATGGACTATAGTGCCAATGCAGTTGCCTTCTACTCTCATACTTTCTCCTAAGGGGGCTGGCCCTGGCTCCACCCCCTCCGTGCCCAGTGGACATTGGGTGCCGGCAAGGAGGGGGGCTTTTTTGTTTCTTTTTTTAAAAAAAGAAAAACACATCCAGAAGAAAATAAATGCACTTTACCCGCTCCATTGGGTTGTGTTGTGAAGCACATTTGCTGTGAGCATTCTCAGTGTACCTACCTGCACGTATCCCCGAGGGTTCAGGAGTGGTTTAGCCCAGAGTTTAAAGGCCCCCAACCCGCCTCCGCCAGGTGCTCGGCTTGTGGATTAGTCTGCTTGCCCCACAGTTGGATGTGTAACTATCTGTGTGCCACCCCTCCCCACTGTGTTGGCACACTTATGCTGCTGCTGCAGTTAACCCGTAACCTCAATTTCCTGTCAAAGTGGGTAAGGATCCCTGCCAGAGCATTTTTAGTAGAATTAAATGTCATGCTACACATCCCCAGGAGTAACTTTAGACACACCTCACTTTCTCGTTTAGTCCCAGGTAGGATTTAGGGGACAGGGTGCAAATCTCATCTGGGAGAATTTTCACCTTACTAGAATTGGTACGTAGGGGTAAGCAGCAAAGGTACAAAGGGGTGAGCTTTGGAGAAGTTTTTTACACGATGTCAGGATAAGGATCAAACGGTATTTTGGATTTAGAGTCTAAAATTTTATTGGTAAAGGCTTTAAAATAGAAGCTTATCTTCCTTACCACTATTGTCTAGGTTCTATTCCAACTGGACAGTGGAGGATTTAGAGCAGAGCAATCATGTTTTTAAATTTTGTACTCTTTCTGTATGAATGAGTTTTTGGAAAGGTTTTGGGGATGGCTGAGATCCAAGGCCCACTAGATACAACTTAACTGTTATCTACCTATTCCGGGACTCTAGCCTGGCTCTGGTCACAGCGTGACCCTTTGCATGTGTTGTGTGGCACTGGGAAAGATGAACATCAGAGAAGAATAGACATGATTTCTGTCCTCTGGATACCATAGTTTGATTACATCAAGCCCAAAGCTTGCTGTTCTGCTGCCCATGCTGCTTAGTGAAGACCAAAGCCAGAGTCTTCATTGGTAGTGGCTGTTCTCTAGGTGTTCAGAGTGTAAGCTGTTAGGAGACATGGATTATTTTCTAGACATCAGTTCTCAATTTTATATGTATCAATTATTATTATATTTTTTAAGATTTTTTTATTTCCAGAGAGAGGAAGGGAGAGAGGCAGAGGGGGAGAGAAACATCAATGTATGGTTGCCTTTGACCTGCCTCCAGCCACAGACCTGGCTGGAGACCTGGTTATGTGCCCTGGCTGGGTAATCAAACCAGAGACCTTTGGGTTCGCACACTGGCGCCTTATCCACTGTTCCACCAGCCAGGGCCTTACATGTATCAATTATTGTACACCGTGTGTAAACTAAGATTTCTGTTTTCTTCTACCTCTGTAAGGTGCCTTGATTCAATAGGTTGTGATATGGGGAACTTTCATTTATTCTAAATATCCTGCTGCAGAGAGCCAGGATTTTTTTAGTTTGGATGAGGTCCTTAGATATTTGTTGTTCTAATCAGGTAACACTTATATCAGTAACGGCAGCAGCTCTCGTTTTATCAGTTCTAGCCCAGCATAGAAAGGTGAAGTTTTGAGCAGTAAGAACCTAGCCAAGTCCCTTCTAAAGGGACAGCCACCCACCTTTGCATTTAGCTATGGTCCAAACCTCTAGGGGCTAGCTCTCAGCAAGACCCTAATACATTAAAAGGATGGCGAAGAATGTAGGGAGGCACCTTTGCTCTATTTCTTTTGTCCCAGTAACACTTGATGAGCAGTGAGCTTTGGAGAAGTTTTTTACACGATGTCAGGATAAGGATCAAACGGTATTTTGGATTTAGAATCTAAAATTTTATTGGTAAAGGCTTTAAAATAGAAGCTTACCTTCCTTACCACTATTGTCTGGGTTCTATTCCAACTGGGCAGTGGAGGATTTAGAGCAGAGCAATCATGTTTTTAAATTTTTTTAACGCCAGCACATACAATGAAGAAATGTTTTTCAAGTACACAAGCTCGGATATGTTCCTACTTACTTTGGCCAAAGGAGCCGTGATGAGGTATCTTGCTCTCTGTACGTAAAGCTCTACTACATGGAGGTAGTGCAGAAAGAAGTGATTTTTGATGAGTTTTTCCCCATCTTGTAATCTTAAAATCTTCCCTAATCAAGTTAATGGGATTCTGCATTACTGTGACATTGGACATATCTCATCTGAGCCTATAATGCCTCTGACAAGACAAGAGTTAGAATAAGAAACAGTCCTCTGAGGCCAGCACTGTCTTAATCCACCTGGATCTATGGACAGCACAGCCTCATCTGTACCATTCATTCAGCAAACATTTATCAAATGTCTTCTAGCTGTGATGGGTGCTCTGAGGATTAAAAATGTACATCCTTTTCCTTATGCCAACTGAAAGCTGGTGAAATTTATGGGACTTCATGTTTACAAGATCTGCTTTTTGGAACATAATTAAGTTCAATGAAATGTTAAAAACATACGCCATTCAAATCTTCAAGGATGTGAATAGTTTAGTCCCTGTATATATGTACATAACTACAGCATCCCAAAGGGTTATAAATTGGCAAGTCAGTTCCTCCTGGTTTTAGGAAGGAGGCAAAGAAATGACAGCATTCTAATCAAACTAATTTCCACAACAGCTGGGACATTTCCTTGTCACCCACTAGCACTGGTACCTAGGACAGTGTGTGGGACCTAGCAGGCTGTCAAACTTGTTTAACAGTTGAAAGATACAGATTCCTTGTATTTTAGAGAGGAGTTCTGCCCAGAAACAGGAAAAATAAGAGCTATCCAATTTCACTTTAAACCCAAGGACTATTTTTTTTTTTTTTTTTAAAGATTTTATTATTTTTAGAGAGAGGGGAAGGGAGAGAGGCAGAGAGAGAGAGAGAGAGAGGGAGAAAGACATCAATGTATGGTTGCCTTTCACCTGCCTCCAGCTACAGACCTGGATGGAGACTTGGCCTGCAACCTGGTTATGTGCCCTGGCTGGGAATTGAACCAGCGACTGTTGGGTATGCAGGCTCGCACCTTATCTACTGTGCCACCAGCCATGGCATTAAACCCAAGGACTGTTTTTACCACATCTTTCTTCAAAGCTGTAAACATTATTGCCACCATGTGTTAAGTGTCTATTACATGCCAGGCAATATTTTGAAATTAAATTCAGCCCAATTGTCGCATTAGCCCCAGAAAGGAGGTGTGGCAGCTTTACAAATAAACAGGTTCAGACTGAAAGCACAAAAAGTGGTGGAGGTGGAATTCACTCAGGTTTGTTAACATCCAGGCTAATGCTTAATACCTCCTTGTAACACCATTTAAAATGGAAAATTATGCAACTAAAATTATGATCAATCTTGAGACAAAAACATGCCAGAAACACATACCACACATACCCCACCAGTATGATATATAATGACTTAAACTTAGAAAAAAGGGTCCCACAGCCAGCAAATGCATTTATCCTCATTTTTATTGAGATTTTCAACAGCTGCCATTTGGTTTGTATAGCAATTTTTTAAAGTAATTTTTTCATTTTTGATCTTTTTTATGAAAATGCGTTTTATTTGTTTTTTCCCATTTTAAAGCCCTACCCCTTCCAAAGAAGTATTAATGACTACTACCAGGTAATGTTTCTTTAGGGAAAAGAGGGAACAGAAACAGCTTTTAAACATTTGTGAACTAGGGATAAAGGCCCACAGTCGAAACCTGGGCCTGCTGGAAGCGCTGGCTGCCTCTGCACACCATCACCGCTTCGCATTCCACACCAGCAGGAGGTGGGCTGTGCGTGGACCCTGCAGTGGGCTGCACTGCATTTCTGCTCTGGACCCCTCTGCTGGCGGTCCTCCTTCCCCCAAAATCTGTCCAACAAAGGCAGCATGATCTTTAATAAAGGTTTAGCTTTGTGATGGAAACAATAATGTATTTAGAAAGTTCAGAGGCTTCCCGTCCAGTTGGGGAGGAAAATATCTCCAACAGAGTATTAATGATGGTTCATTTTCTTGTCCACTCAAACACATGCTCATACTTTAGAATAAATGAATTACCGGATGCTTCAAAAGTCCTGACATGTAGACAAGCAAAAGAGTTCATTATAAAAAAGAAGTTGCAAAATTATCATAAAAATTTCTGCAGCAGTTCAGGCTCCTAATGTTGAGCTTCTGATGACAAAGCTGGTTCTGATAAGCAGTTCCTTTGACGTACACAGTACCTTACTCTAGAGTCCTATGTTCTGAGAGTTTAAACCACGAGAGGTTGAAATCCAAGTTTAAAAGATGCCTTGCTAAAAAAAGCTGGTATATCTCAATATGCAGCAATAAAGTACTATGCAGCAACAAAGAGGAACAAACTACCAACACAAGTTAATCATGGATGAACCACAAAATGTGCTAAGTGAAAAAAGCCAGAGGCAAGAGACAACATTTTGTATGATTCCACTCATATGCTGTTCAGAAAATGGTCTCTATGGAGACCAAGACTGGTGTCACTTAGTGCTTGGAACAGGAATTATAATAAATTAAGGATCTTATTGCAGAGGATGAAAAATGGTCTAAAAATGAGTTAACAGTTATGGCTGCACCGCTCAGGAAAGTTACTAAAAGCACTGAATTTAATACTTGAAATGGATGAATTTTATATGTAAAATATGCCTCAAGGTTTTTTAAAAATAATTTAAAAAGACCCTGCTTCCCAAACCACCCACCAAGCAGGATTATCACTTAGTGTTGCGTTACAGAGTGAAAACATTGTACTATTTTATACTAAATTGCCTAGAATATTTCTTCATTATTTTAAAATAAAAGGTAGTCAGTAAGAAGGTAGTCTCAAAAATGAGACTCCTAGTAACAAAATCTAAGGGGGTTTTTCTTCTGGAATAAAGGTGGTGCATCTGCCACTTTGCAGATTTCTCTTCTACCTTTGGGGTGACTCTTGGCTGACACCCTGTGGAACTTGGTGTACTCAGCTGTCCAATATTCATATGACTCAAAAACTAGACTGACTGGGGACAACAGTAAGGTGCTGGGCAGAAGGTCCAGTAGCAAGCAAAAAACAAGTACTGCCTTCGGTCAGCCTCCTACTGCCCTGGACCTTGTCACCAATGACAGCTGCAAGATAGGACAGATAAAGACAAGATTAAAAACAAAGAGAAAAAAATACTTTTCCAAGTTGTGACTAACCAAGTCTGTGGATGAAGTTCACACAACAGCAGAGCAGTGGCTGCAGAAAGTACTCTGTGCACTACACAGGGTGGCAGGACCAGAGAACTAAGGATCCTGGTGGGCAATGAGGGAGAAATGACTCACTTGGGAACTGTGAGCAGAGGTAGAAGGCAATGAAGTTTCCCGATACAGGCAGGATCTGGATCAACCCTTCTGTTCTTTTGACCCACCTCTTAAACTAATGAGGTTTGCAGAATCCTCAAGGACAGTGCTGGAGGATATATAGTCTTTCCCAAAAGATGGGTATTTCCAAATTGTAGTCAAACACCAGGTGTCTGCTACCTATTCCCATACCTCAACATCACCTAAACCATGAAACATTAACCTGTGATGCTGGAACACTTATCAAAGAACATTTGCCCTTCCAATCACAGTAGGTAGATTCTTGGGCTCCTAATGTTTTGGGGAGCATGGTGGTATTTGCAGCAGCACTAATGTAAGAATATTCAGTCAAGCTGTTTCCTTCCGCTACTTCAAACAACTTTTCTCTGACATGAAATTGCTAGAGTATGTCAGATGACCTTACTTTCCAGACTCCGAAATTAAGACAAAACTTTGACATTGTAGCAAACACGTTTTGAAAAATGTTTAGTATTTCACTAAAAACATTTTAAAGCCATAGTTAGCATTAGGACCTTAAAAGATCCCAGCTATTTTGACTTTGGAAACTGAGGTGCTATAAAAAGGTCCAGCCTTTTATTTATGATCTCTTTTGGGTTGACCTTTTATATCCCAAAAGTCAACTGATGCATGCAGAAACTGGCCCAAAGACTCAAAGTGGCAGGTGCTTAGGCCTAGGCTGTGCCTATCAAGTTTTCTGCTGTAGTTCTGAGACCTGGAGAAACTAAAATGGCATTTTCTTTATTTTAAAAATTTATTATTTTTCTCCTTAAAGAGCAAGAGAGAAAATAATTTTCATCTTGGAGTTGTTGAGTTCAAGAATCACAAAAATCAGAGATCAACCACTAATAAACTCACACTGGAATCAGCCAGAATTGGCAACTGTTAAAAATACATCTTCTGTGTTTACACAAATTCTCAAACTCCAAGTTGCCAATTAAAAAGTCTCAACAGAATAATGACTTGAATTCAACATTATAGTGATGAATTATAAATACCAGCCTCACCGTTAAAGGGTCAAGGTGCCAGCCTGGCTCGCACCCAGGCCCTCTCCTATGATGAAAAGTCTGAGATAGAGGCTCCTAGCCTTTCTTAGCCAAGGTCCAATGAGACCCAGATGCATTTTCTATCAAGGAGTTGGCAAACTAACCATAGCTGAGCCTGTGATTGGGGTGACAGCTCTGCTCTCACCTCACAACAAAACACATGGAAAAAAGTTGGGCTATAAGAGGAACCATTGGAAGCATCCGCTGAAACATTAAAATAGGGTCATCTTGTTAACTGCTTTCTTATCCTGAGTTTAGCACTCTCTGCGTCTGAATAGGACTGGAAAGTCCAGCCCTAAAATTTACTGCTCAATTGGCAGGAAGATTTCTTAAGACCCGATTAAATATGCCTTGGGAACCCATGCTGAAGACTTATATCCAAAATGGCACCCCACGCCAGACAGGCTGTGGCAGAAGAGCAAGGCTTCTTCAGGATGCAGAAATGACTCATCTAGATGGATCCCTGTAGCACTTTCCAGACTGGGGGCCACACAAGAATACGCTGTACTCTGTGATGGAGATATCCAGGATCTAGAAAATAACTTTCTGCAATCACAATACACTTCCAACCGTCTTTGTAATTCTGAGCTGGGACAAGCTAATGGAGACTAAAGAAAGAAAGGCAGTCCCAGAGAGAAAGACTTGTGTTCCTGCACTTCCAAGGCCCTCTCCTTGTTTTAAGCAACAATCTTAGCTGAAAGCTGAAGCTGGAATAAAGAAATTTCTTTATTCAGACATCTCCCTCAAAACAGGTCAGAGTTCCACTGTCCCGAGGTACAGTCTTCGGGAATTAATGGGCACATCTGGCAATATGGTACAAGCTCCTTAAGCTACTTTCCTATGATGTATGACTGAAAAAGGAAGGCCAGTTTTCAAATAATGTCTCCAAATAGATTCATATGAGAAAAAGACCTGGGTTCATATTTTTAATCTGACCTTAGGCTGTGGCTGTTCAAAAAGTCAACAAAGAACTCCTAAGAAAAAGGAGAAAGTCTTAAGCTTTCCAGACACTAGTCCTTTCCTTCCAACCTCTATCCCACCTCCACATACTGAATTTACACTTTACTTCAAGTTACATGATCCTTTCCTCCACATACTGAATTTACACTTTATTTCAAGTTACCTGATCCTTTCCTGCAATGCCTCTCACAAACACAGCAGCAGTTACACAGAAGCTACTGTGCTCAGGCCTCTGCAAGTCCTCATCCTAGGAGAATGGCCAGGACTTGACACATTCTCTTTTAGACCCAGGTCTGCCACCCACAGCTCTATCACACGAAGGCAGTACCTGGTGCCCAGTTTAGTTCCTTATAGGCAGGAAAGACAAAAGCACCCAACCTAGAACACCTGCAAAACTGGGCAGGTAGGAACAGCAAAATTTGGTAACTGCTGAAACTATCCCAGTGGGTCACACAGTCACTTGTGTCAAGTGGAATTCACTCTACTAGGCTTTTTAAGTTCACTTGTATAATTCTATAATGTGGGAAAAGCATTAAAATTGTGAACTGAGCTTCTGGCTGGTGTCCTGAAAATATATTTACTTGTAAAAGTGCATAAACCTTTCTAAGGAAAGTAAGATACCAAAAGGACAAAATCTTAATGGGTGTGAAAAAAAAGTCAAACTTAAGACACAACCAAGAGGGATCAAGGATGACTTCTCCAGCTTGAAGCTGATGGCCAGCACAGCACGCCTCTCATACACCTTTGGTAACAATATTTTTTCTTAAAATCAGAGTAGGGTAGGGGTGGGAAGGGATAGGGGCCTAGGTACCATGAGAGACAAAGAGGCAAATCTACCCTAGTGCTCCTGTACCTTGAAATGATGAGTCCAACAATATCTGTAAACAGAAGTTTAAGAGTAGGCCAACAGTAACTGTACGACTCATGTGACAATAACCATCACAGTTTTCCCCTTGATTTACAACTTTCATGAACCATCAGATGAGTTACTATAAACCAGTACTTTAAGTCCGTGTTTTCTTAGATGGGGTTCAAGGCAGGAAGACATGGGCTCAGCAGGCCATTGGCAAGCCCAGTTCATTGCAAGAAGCCCCAGGGGTTTGAAGAGCTGAGTTGCATACTCTTCACAACACCTGCTTCTTCAACTCATCCCTCTTCCCATCCAGCTTAACAGACTCAAGAGTAGTTTTCTAGGTGTTCACTGCCTTTGTAGGTATGCAGCAGGGTGAGGGGGCATTTGTGAACACCCAGATTTTCTTGGTCAGCTTATTTTTTTAAACACACATAATAGAACATTCCTGATGAAGTAGGAAAAAAGATTGCAATTTCCTTAACTCAAAAAGCCAAAAATCAATAATAATAGGAAACTGCTCAAAATGAAAGTCAGTAGAACAAAAGAGAACTACTCAGGCTTGTAGAGTAAGACTGAGCACATTAGCTACTCCAGTCACAGTGTCAAGTTAAACCACTAGTCCCCTACCCCGCTGTGCAACCCAACCCCCTCCCCCCTTTAGCTCTGCCATTTTATGCAGCGCTGTCCCCACATCTGGGGACATACAAGTCCTCAAAGCTTTTCTGTCAGCTCAGTACTTCACTCCTGGAATAAATTCCTTGGCATCCGGGTTCAGGTTACTTTTACTCTGAAATAAGAACCAAGAGATAATAAATCCCACAGCAAGCTGCACTTCAGAACTTATTTTCTCCCTGCTTCCATTATTACAAGTACCCTCCTTTCAGTTTCAAGGAGAGAAAAAAACAGAATTCTTTGCATGCAACTCAGGCTGTTACTGCTGGGCTGCTCTCAATGGCTCCTGACATACCAAGCTCTAACCAGCCTCATTTTCTCCTTCCTGTTTCAGACCCCTGATTCCTTTCTGATGCTTTCATTAGGGACTTGTAAGTTTGACTGCAAAAATAATTCAATTCATTGAATACCTTAACTCAGTGAATATCAGAAAACTCCATCAAACCAGTTTGGTACCACAATCCCTGTAAACATACATCTTTTTTCATCTTGCTGTACTCTTTGATTGCCTACTCTCTTGGGAATACCCAACACCTTAGCAAACTACAGGGTGTACTCATTCAGAACATGGGCTGTGTGAGAACTAATTCTGAGTGCAGAATTCTATATGTAAAAATGGAAGGCAGGCATTCATTGATAAGGTCTGGTCTTCTAATTTTAAGTAGAAAATGACCTCTTATGAGCATGTTCCTTCCAAAATGAACAATTCCTATAACAGCATTGTTCAAAAATACACAGATTTGAGGGATAGCAAAAGGATAGCAACAAATGATAATTTGAAACCAAACCTTTTCCACGTTCAATTTTTTATCCTCAACCCCAATTCAACTTTGAAAAGTTTACTGGGGAAAGTGAAAGTTGGTGATGCTGCAACATTAATGTTTTCACAGTGCTTTATCAGGTGAAATACATCTTCGATGTACTTGATTATTATTATTATTATTATTATTATAGAAATGGGAACAAAGGAAGAAAGTGAGGGAGAGATACATCAATCAGTTGCCTCTAGTACACACTCTGACTGGAGAATGAACCCACAGCCTAGGCATGTGCCCTGACTAGGAATTGAATCAGTGACCATTTGACTTGCCAGATGATCCCAACCAATGGAGCCACAATGGTAAGGGATAATGTATATGCTTATCAATGCCCACATGATAAGTGAAAGGCTCCAGAGATCTGCCCAAGGTTATAGGGCCAGAAAGAAAGTCTGAGACTCCAAATCCCATATTATTTTCACTATGTCACAGGTAGAATTATTCATGGCTCTTACCAAAATATCTTCAGAACCATGACCATCGCTGAGAGACAATCCATTTAATTGATGTTGCAACTGTCCCATGACCTGAGGCAAGTCTCGAGATGGGATAAACCAGTCTTGGTCTTCTTCATCCAGCATCTCCTGGAAGCACCGGTCCAAAAAGTCCTGCTCCTGCAGCTCTTCCTCCACCTGGGGAGCAAAGGTGTGGAGTTCAGACTACTGTCCCAGTGGCACTCATCCCTCCCAGGTTTATCTCCACCTCTTTCTTCCTTCCTCCTTCCTTCCTTCCCTTCCCTTCCCTTTTCCTCCCTCCCTCCCTTCCTTCTTTCCTTCCTTCCTTCTCTTCTATTTAATCTACCTCTTTCTTTCAGAGGTTTTTACTCCAAGATTAAGAATGATCGTATAAGATCTGCTAAGAATTAAAGACTCTTCCAGTGACTAGAAGAAAATTTAATTTTTTATTTTTTTCAACCAAAGTCCATGAATAATAGGACTAAGGAAACAGTTATTCAAAATAGCAAAAATTCTTCACAGATCTTCTAAGATCTCTAAATATGTGGCACAGATATTTCCCAATTTTATGGCCCTTACAGAAAGTCATCTTTAAAGCCTAAAATTCTTTTCTCAATTTTGTTAAGCAACTCTTTCTAAATTTCCCATTTTACAACTATGAAAAAGGTACAGGTACTATGTAACTAGACTACTACCCACATAATGTACATTATATCAAAACTAACTCTCAGCTGGCCCAGTTTTCTGGTAATGAGGTCCGTAAGGATGAAAAATACTCAGAGAAACTTTGAAAGAATAGTATTTTGGTATGTCAATACAAAATGATGTCGTTATGTAGTATTCTTTCACAAGAAATAACATGAATATTTAAACAACTCCAAATATCTTAAAGATTGATCTAAACTAAAGCAATATATATCTAGGGTATTTTATACCTGTTTGAAGTCATTGTTAACTTTTAAAGAAGAGTTCATTCCATAGACTGTGTGATTTTAACAGGCCTCTTGCTTCACATTTGGCCATTCCCTTTCCCATAGCCAGCCTGGTGATAAATTTACAGCTCATTCATGCCACAACTAGAGGTTCCAAGCAAAAATAATCACCCAAACTAGCCAATACAGTTAATGTCATGAATTCAAAGGAAAAGATACTGGTAGCAAGACTCAAAAACAGTATTTCAATATTATAAACAGAAATACTTTTTAAATTTTCAAGCAAAGCCCTGGCTGGAGGCACAATGGATAAGGTGCCGGCCTGTAAACCCAAAGGTCGCTGGTTCAATTCCCAGCCAGGGCACATAACCAGGTTGCAAGCCAGGTCTCCAGCCAGATCCATAGCTGGAGGCAGATGAAAGGCAACCATACATTGATGTTTCTCTCCCTCTCTGCCTCTCTCCCTTCCCCTCTCTCTGAAAAAATAATAAAATCTTTTTTAAAAATTAAAAAAATATGTATTTCAAGCAAATTAAAAAGTTACAAAGTACTTAAAATAACAATAAGCACATATTTCCAAGCCACAAGATTTAATATGATTGATCAAGAACTGCCCTGACTCTCCCCAAAAGCATCACAGTGTGTTCCCCTTATTAAACCTATCCTTATCCACAGGTACAACCCTAGAAAATGTTTACCTGGCACAAGGTTGCAACAGAAGCATGGTATATGTGCTGTTCACACAAGTCAAGACACAGTGAGCCACCTGGAGTGGACCCTGCTGGCTGCATCCCCAAAGCTTGTTTTCTTCTTCCCAAGCCACCCAGTTAATACCTTATTTCCTGTCTCCCATTCTATATATGGCCATATAACTATTTATCACATAATGTCCCCAGAAGGCATGTGAGCACTTTGCATCTCTTGGTTAAAAGGAAATCCCCTGCGTTGGCCTTCAGCTCTCTCCCTTTCCCAGTGGCTAGACATCAAGTTATCCTTCAGCTGATAGGTGCTCCAGGGATGGCAAAGCAACACCACAGAAGGGACAGTGCGGTTCCCCCTATCTACCTGGAGTGGTTTACTATGGGCTGTTAATGTTACACATAAGAAAGCAATGAATTACAGGTGAATGTTTGTTGAAGCAGTCCAGCCTTCCCGCACCCTATTACACTCTTAGCTATCTCAGACTCACATTCTGCCAGTTCCTGAGTTTCTATTTGGGACATGCCAGGCTGGCCTGTCTGCACAAAACTGCTGTTTCCCAGAAGTCTCCACCAGATCACCATGGCATTAGATCCTCTTTCAATCAGTGTGGCGGAAAAATACCATGTTCTTCTTCCAAAGTACTGTCTGGTCTCTTACCAGTTGAAGGTGCTTCTTGGTCAGCTTAGACCAGAGCTCCATCTATTCAAGTTTTTCTAGAGCTAATGACCCATTTGCTGAGTTATAGTCATCACTGTCCTTCAACTTCTTTACCTGTCTGTTAAAATCCTCTTCATTCTCCATCCACATGTACTCGGCAAATGGGTTTTCCTTCTCATCGTGCCCATTTAACCCCTGATCCTCTTTGGATTTTACGCTGGGTGCTGTATTCACCACACTGGATCCATTCATTATGATAGAACCTAAACAGAAGCCAGAGAAGAATCAACTGTTACAAGGATCAAGAAAATTCAGATTCCTTCTGAATTTCCAGAAGTAATTCTTTCTGAATATCCAGATTCTTCCAGAAGCTTCTGAAGTTCTCAGCCAAAGTTAACTATAGATGAACACAAACTGCTAACATGTATGCGTTACAAAACTACCACATCTTGTAGCTATCAACTATACTGATGTACAATTCTTTAAAAGTTTAAAGAAAAAAACATGTCCTCTTTCTGCTGTCTTGGAGCCTATGGGCTCCTGTTGGGAACAGGACTTCTATAACAACAAATATGTCGGGGAGGCTGTGGTCTAAGGCCATTTTTACCGGCTATACATGGGTTCTCTGGAACCAGAGGGAACAAACAGCTCTTCTCAAAATTATAGGTATTTATGCTTGAGATGAAACTGAATTCTGCCTAGGCATGAGATGTGGTTACATGAACATAGTGAAGAACACCACAGTGACTCCTGGTGCCAAACCCAACAAAACCAGAGTCATCTGGGGACAGGTAGCTCATGCTCAATTCTGAAGCAACCTTCCTGCTAAGGCCGTTGGAAGCAGAATCTGTATAAGGCTATGCCCTCAAGGGTTTACACTTACTAAAAAATAACTATATAAGCCCCACCAATCAGAGGGGCAGAGAAAAAAAATAACTAAATAAAATGGGTTTGTTCGCTTGTAGGAAGGAAGGAAGGAGGGTAGGAAAGAAGAGAGGGAGGGAGGGAAGGAGGAAAAGGGAAAAAAGATAACAAGTCTAGGGTTATTTAGCCTTTGGACATAAGTGGAGGAAGGGATCTTTTCAAGGCAAATTCGGTAGGCTCTAGAACCTAATCAAGATCACACAGCTTCCTCAAAGTTTAAACAAGAAAATGCTTTTTTTTTTAAATTTAATTTTATTGTTGTTGTATTACATCCATCCCCTTTTTCCTTCCGTCTGCCCCCTCCCCACCCATCCACTCCCCACTAAAGTCAATCCCACTTGTCCATGTCCATGGTTCTTCCATGCTAGTTCCTGGACTAAACTGCTCTCCTGAAAATGCATTCTTAATGAACATTGTAAGCAACAGTCTCTTATTTTGATTCTTGTTTTTCTTTAGGATGTATTTCAAAAAATAATACATTCATTGTATTGATCAGCAAAAAGGAGAAAATTAAGATCACCAGTTGTTCAACTAACCAGAATAAAGAATGATAAATGATGTGGTGCACATAATCTTCCTGGCATTCCAGCTGTATTCAGATACACACACACACACACGCACACATTTTCAAATATTCCATCTTTAAAAAAAATTATTATTTTTAGAGAGGGGAAGAAAGGGAGGAAGAAAGGGAGAGAAACATCAGTGTATGGTTATCTTTCACCTGCCTCCAGCCACGGACCTGATGATTGCTTTAGGATAACTCCTAGGAATAGAACTTCTAGACTGGAAGGTATGTTTCTTTTTCTTTCTTTTTCTTTTTTTTTTTCAAGGTTTACTTTATTATTTTTATTTTTTATTTATTTATTTTTTAAATTTTATTGTTGTTGTATTACATCCATCCCTTTTTTGCTCCCCTTTGTCCCCCTCCCCACCCACCCTTTCCCCCCAAAAGACTCTTGATTTACTGCCACACTGCCATAAGAATTTAAATTCCCATCAGTAGTAAGTGCCTGTTCCTCTGCATTCATGACTATTATATTTTTAAACCACTGCTAATAGCATAAGAGAAAACTTCCAATTTATTGTTTGCACATAGATTTTTTTGATTTTTAGTGAGGCTGAATATTTTGAGATATACTTACACCCTTTATATTTCTTATTTTGTAATTTTTCTGCTAAAGTACTTTGCCCACTTTTCTATCAGAGTATATATATTTTCCTTATCTTTTGAAGAGCTGGTATTACATTTTTCATAAATTTAATTTTTCATTAAATAACTTTAAATTATAATATTTTATTTATTTCCTTAATGTTTTGGTGGCAGTATTGCCAGCCTTAATTTTTGTCTATAGCTTGTGTGAGTGTCCCTTCATAGCTCTTAAAATAAGTACACTTTTTAAAAGTTGTTTACACTTTGGCTTCTAAATCTATTTTAATATGTTTGTTATCATCTGTAATGTCTTCTGTTCTTTACTTAAGCCTTAACCATTCTTCAAAAACCACTGCAATCTTTACTCAACCTCTTTCCTCCTTTACACCTTGTACCTAGCGCACAGAGTGTTATTCTACTTTACTGTTCTGTTTCATATGCATAATTTTTCCCTTTCTAAAGAGATTCTCAATTCCTGAAAAGCAAGATGGGGGTTTATACATTTTGTAATTCACTTCAATATTAGAAACTTTATAAATACCTGTGGATCACTGTACTTAGGTAACTTTCCCTTTCTACCTCATTTTCAGTTTTCTTTAACAAATTATTTCCTCATTCATTTCCATCTTGGCAGCATTCAAGAAAAAGTTCTCTGCTCTGGGTACACTAAAAAATTACTGCTTACTCCTTTTTAAAATTTTTTGCAATTTTCTAACCTGTTAAGAACATTGGGTAGAACTGTGAAGAGTAAAAAACAACTATTGATAATTTTTAAAGTATTTCATTTAAGACAGAACACATTTAATTCACTGTTGGCGTAATGGCCCTATTATAAAATGTACCAGTTTAACAAATTTTATTTTAAAGTATATTTTATTATGTCATTATAGTTGTCCCAGATTTCCCACCTTTGCCCCCATCCATCCAGCACCCTCTTCCCTCCAGCAACCCTTACCTCTTAGTTAACGGACATGGGTAGTGCATATAAGTTCTTTGGCTTTTCCATTTTCTATACTGTTCTTAACATACCCCTGTCTATTTCATTCCTATCAATTACGCTTCTTGATCCCTGTACCATTTCCCTCTTTTTCCCCATTCCACCTCCCAGCTGATAACCCTCCAAATGATCTCCATACCTATGATTCTGTTTCTACTCTGGTGATTTGCTTAGTTTGTTTTTGTTTTAATTTTTTTAGATTCAGATACTGATAGTTGTATGTTGTCATTTTAATGTTCATAGTTTTGATCTCCTTCTTTCTCTTAAATAAGTACCTTTAACATTTCATATAATAAGGGCTTGGTGAGGATGAGCTCCTTTAGTTTAATCTTGTCTGGGAAGCACTTTATCTGCCCTTCCATTCTATATGATAGCTTTGCTGGATAGAATATCTAGGTTGTAGGTCGTTACTCTCCATTATTTTGAATACTTCTTACCAGCCCCTTCTTGCGGGCAAAATTTCTTTTGAGAAATCAGCTGACAGTCTTATAGGAACTCGTTTGTAGGTAACTCTCTGCTTTTGTCTTGCAGCTCTTAAGATTCTTTATCTTTAACCTTTGGCATTTTAATTATCAGATGTTTTGGTGTGGTCTTCTTTGGGTCTATATTGTTTGGGACTCTCTGTGCTTCCTGGACTTGTATGTCTATTTCCATCACCAAATTAGGGATGTTTTCCTCCATTATTTTTTCAAATACATTTTCAATTTCTTGCTCTTCCTCTTGTCCTCCTAGCTCCCCTATTATTCAGATGTTGGCATGTTTAAAGTTGTCTCAGAGGTTTCTAAGCCTCTCCTCATTTTCAGTTCTTGTTTCTTCATTTTGTTCTGGTTAAATGCTTATTTCTTCTTCATGTTCCAAACCACTGATTTGAACATGGCTTCCTTCCCATCACTGTTGATCCCTGTATGTTTTTCTTTATTTCATTTTGTATAACCTTCACTTCTTTTATTTTGTGGCCATACTCAGGTTTTTGTTTTTTTTAATTTTATTGTTGTTGTATTACATCCATCCCCTTTTTGCTCCCATCTGTCCCCCTCCCCACCCACCCATTCCCCCCAAAGTCAATCCCACCTGTTGTCCATGTCCATGGTTCCTTTATACTAGGTTCTTGTCTAAGCTGCTCCCCTTCCTTGCCTCTGCCTCCCCACTCCCCCCAACCCCCTTCCCCCTGACCACTGAAGGCCTATTCACTATATTCATATATCTGGTTCTGTTTTGCTTATTGTTAGTTTTGTTCATTGTTGTCCTGTAATGGGTGAGATCATATGGTATTTGTCCTTCACTGACTGGCTTATTTCACTAAGCATAATACTCTCCAGTTCCATCCATGTTGTTGCAAAGGGTAGGAGTTTCTTCTTTCTTTCTGCTGTGTAGTATTCCATTGTGTAAATGTACCAAAGTTTTTTGATCCAATCATCCACTGATGGGCACTTAGGCTGTTTCCAGCACTTGGCTATTGTAAATAGTGCTGCTATGAATATAGGTGTACATAGGTTCTTATGAAATGGTGTTTCAGGATTCTTCGGGTATAGTCCAAGTAGTGGAATTGCTGGATCAAAAGGCAGTTCCATTTTTAGTTATTTAAGGAAACCCCATACTGTTTTAATACTCAGGCATTTCTAACAGCATCCTTATCACCAATGTTTTGAATTCTGCATGTGACAGGCTAGCTATCTCCTTTTCACTTAATTTTTTTTCTGGAGTTTTTATCTGTTCTTTCATTTGGACCATATTTCTTTGTCTCCTCAATTTGGCAGCCTCCCTGTATTTGTTTCTGTATATCAGGTAGAGCTGTTTTGATTCCCTATAAAAGGCACCTATAAATTGTGTGGGGTAGAGGCTTAGGTAATGGCCAGGCCAGGGCCACCTACTTCACCATGTTGTGGTAGTGTGCATGTGGAGGACTAGGAGAGGAAACTGTGCCACTGCCTGGCTCCTGGGGGTCTTCCTGGCACTCACCCCATTTCCACTCACTTCAACCACTCCTCATATGCAACTGGCACCCTTCTAGCTGTTGCTCCGGTGTTGAATCCCAGAGTGGGTGGGTCTGTGTATATTTTAAGACCATACAGGCCCTTTAAACAAAGTTTCCTGAAAATCCTGCAGTTTCTTCTGCCACCTCAACCCCACTGGTTTTTATAGCCAGAAGTTATGAGGATTTATGTTGTTGTTGTTGTTTAATTGTTGTTGTATTACACCCATCCCTTTTTGCTCCCTGGGGATTTATCTTCCCAGCATTGGAACCCTCTACTGTCTGCTGTGCCCTAGGGCTGGGATCACTCACTCCTAAGTATCCCTCCTAATTTTTATCCTCCACATGTGAATGTGGGACTGCCCATGCCTGATCTGCCACTGTCTCACCTGTATCCTTGCCTCTTTGCCCCTCCTATCTGTCTGGATGAATATGGCTTCTTTAAATCCTTGGTTGTCAGAATTCCATACAGTTCGATTTTCTGACAGTTCTGGGTATTGTTTTGAGATTTAGCTGTAATTCCTTTTTGTAATTGCACAAGTAAAGAAAGCATGTCTACCTATGCTTCCACATTGACCAGAAGTAGTTTAATATATTTTAAATAGAGATAAAAAGAACATCACTCACAGAGACTCAGAGCTGTTTTCTAAAATATCTGTCTTTGCCAAAAAATAAATCCATAATGAAGAAGGGAAGGCAGAGGTAGAAATAACAGAATTATCCTTCCAATTCAAGAAGAAGATGGAACACAGAGAGCAAATTATAGGATGTACTCATTCATGGTAATAGAAAATTCCCATAATCTCAACATGGGAATATTCCCCAGATTAACACAGTTTAGAAAAGTTAAAAACACTGAGATACCATCTAGGCAATGCTATAGTAAAAACAATGAAGGTACAGATTCAGGGGTTAAGCAATCTGAGTTGCTGAATTAGTTCAAGAACAGCACTGGTTTGTGGGCTTACTGGGTGACAGTAAATTAGTGCTTAATGTCCCCTTCAACTTTAGTATAGGGTGAAGGGTGGAAATGAGGAGACTTTGATTAAGACTAGAGACTCCCAGAAGGTATGGCATTTGAGAAATGCCTTCCAACCTGGGAAAGACAGCAGGTAAGACAGGTTCATTGCCTGTAACATCACTGACTTTCCTGCTGTCAGAGCTAGGTGTAACCTTCTCTTTCTGTCCCCAGCTCCTCCAGTTAACCATCTACCATGCTCACCTGCTAAGGGCACAGTGTTTCTCTAGCCATCATACTTTTCGACTTTTCATGATTATTATTTCACTTGATCCTCACCCACGCCAATGCACATCACTGAGATACTATAGTGTATCAGGGACAAAAAAAAAAAAAAAAAGAAAGAAAAGCCTCCAAAGCTTCCAGAGATGGGGGAAGTGCTTATTTATATAAGGAAGATTACAAATCAGAAGGCTGCCAGGCTGTCAGCTATGCTATGGAGAGGTGCATGTGACCAAGAATTGAATCCTGTTAACGGCCATGTGAGTGAATTAGAAGTTGATCCTTCCCCAGTCAAGCCTTCAGATAAGACAGCCACCCCAGCTGACTGTTGGACTATAACTTCCATGAAGATTCTGAGGTACAAGTACCCAATTAAGCTGCTCTCAAACTCCTGGTCCACAGAACCTGTGAGTTAAGAAATGTTTGTTGTTTTAACCTAAGCTTTGGGGTAAATAGTTACATAGTAACAAGTAACTAATACGGGTATTCAATAAACAATGATAACTAGTTCTGCCATACAAAGATCAGTTGCCATATCTTTTATCTACTGAAAGGGCAAATATTCAGTTTAAAGTGGGTCATTGCTCAAGGTGTTCTTTAGAATTATATCAACAGTAGATTAAAGGGCTGATGTGTGGTCTATGTCTACATTATAGTATGAAATCAAAGAAGTACTTAAAACTTATTCCCCCTCACCTCACTTTCCCTCTTATATACACAGCAAACAGGTTGAAAATAGAAAATAGCTGTCATTTTGGCTGAAGATAGAAAAACATGTAGCTCTGTTCACAGTCAAAATAGAGGTGCTAAGGCCTGCCAAGCATTTGATTTAGCACTTTACTATAGTCAAGGATCCATAACTAAAATGGCTTAAAACAGGGACTTTGGGTCTCAGCCATAAAGAATTTTAGGGCTTTTAATATATCTAGGATATTTCTAGAATATGTGCTTCATCACTGAAACACTTTAAACGCCTACAAATTTTTAGATCCAACATGCTCACAGCAAAAACTAGCTATTCTTTACATCTAAATGAGATTTGGGACTTTTGACTGAATTGCCTGGAAACAGTTTATTGAGCGGTGGATATAAAAACTAGTCATTACTATTTCCTACAGTTTTGTTCATGTCATTTAGTCTGGTTAAAATCTTTTTTTTTTTTAAGTATTGTGAAAAACAATTTTTAATTTTATTTTACTTCAAATACTGCCACTAGATTCAGGTTTTGTCTATTCTTACTTATATCTAGACACACTCACTCATCAATATCTGAATGCCTATTTAACTTAGCCAAGTATGTAGCCTTTCACAGGCTACACAGTCCTTGCCTTGGTAGTATTTACATTTTCTCAGAAGAGAATCAAGCAAATAATTAAGAAAAATTATGACCCCTGTTACAAAGGGAGAAGTAAATGGGACTATGAGAAAGCAAGAGAGGGATTCAGTTAAGTCCAGGAGTGGGAGATGGTTAGGAAAGGTTTCCCTGAGTAAGCAAAACATTGATACCTAAAGAATATGAAAGTCAGGTAGTAACAGGAAGAAGAGGAGAAAGGATGTGCAGACTCAGAGGCAGGAAAGAACTTTCAGGAACTAAAAGGAGGTGGGTATGCATATAGCTGGGAGGGTCAAAGCAGAACCAGTGAGAGAATGGTAAGGAAGAGCAATGAAGATATGGAGGCAAACAGGGCCAGATCATGCAGGACATTAGAGGCTACGTGAAGGATTTTGGATTTTATCATACAAGCAATGAAAACCATTAAAAAGGGTTCTAGATAGCATAGCAACATAATTCAATTTATATGTGTACATAACTCAGGCTGCCATATGAAAAGTCGACTGGACAGACCAAGAATGACTAATGGGAGACCAGTAAGGCAGCTAATGTGCTAATCCAGGTGAAAAAATGATGGCTGCTTGGACCAAGATAATGGTAGCAAGAAGAGAGTGGGAAGATTCCAAAACTATTTTTGCTGGTGGTGATGAATTTATGTGGGGAAACAGGATAAGAATAATATTAAGGATAACTTTGGCATAAGCGACTTGGTGGATGGTAATGTCATTCATAGAACTAAGGAACTCTGTGGGAAAGGAAAACTTTCGTTGGGTGGTGATGGGGAATAGGGATAAAATGGGTGATGAGTTCTATTTTGGACATGTTAAATTTGTAATGCCTCTGAAACACTTGAATGGTGACGTTATGTAGGCTGTCTATATGTATCAAGAACAGAAGAGGTCTGACTAAATATTTTTAAAAATCTGGTAACGAGCTATGGGACTAGAAGATATTGCCTGGGGACAAAGGACAAAATGAGATGAGAAGAGGGTTCAAGACCCAGACCTGATGTGTGTGCACATTTTATTTATATTGTCCTTTTTGCTTATTTTATGAAAAATTTTTCATTGTCAACACTATTACAAGTGGTGTGTGCACATTTTAAAAAGTCAGGTAGAGGAAGAGGACAACACAGAAAAGGAGACTCAGAAGAAGCCAGAGAATTGAGAAGGAAAACAGAAGAGTGTGCTATCACAGAAATCAAGGGAAGAAAGAACCCCAGTATAGTGAGTTGAATGGTAGCCCCTTCCCCGAAATCCCCGGAACTTGCGAAGCCTACTTTATGTAGAATAGGAGTCTTTGCAGATATAACTAAATTAAGGACCTTGAGATAATTAAATCATGGATTATCCCAGTAAGCCCTGAATCCAATGATAAGTATCTTCATAAGAGAATAGCAGAGGGAGATTTGAGACAGAAGGAGGAAATGTGATCATGGAGGCAGAGTTTGGAGTAAAGTGGCCACAAGTCAAGGAATGCCTACAGCCACAACAGATGAAGAGACAAAGAAGAGATTTTCCCTCTCCCACCGCCTCCAGAGGGACTGTAGCCTGGCCACCCTTTGATTTTTGACTTCCAGCCTCCAGAACTGCCAGAGAGTAGGTTTATGTTTTTTTAAGCTACAGTTTGTGGTAATTAGTTACAGCAGCGACAGGAAACGAATACATCCAGTAGATGGGTGTGCTGAAGACCGCTGAAAAGTCAAGGGGAAGGCTGAGGAGTACCCACAGAATTCAGGACCATGGAGATCTCTGATGAGCTTTAAAAAGGGAGTTCCCCACGAAGAGAAATGAGTTAGTTATTAAGAAGTATGTGTATGGAGGGGAGTAAAAAGGGGATGGATGTAATACAACAACAATAAAATTAAATAAAAAAAAAAAGAAGTATGTGTAGGTATGTGTGCACCACGAGGTCTGTCCTGAAAGTATCGATCCAATGTCAATATAATTAACACTTTGCACAGTCGATACTTTCGGGACAGATCTCGTACGTCTTTTTATGTGTATGGGTAGGTATATATGTGTGCACATCTAACTATCTATTTCTTTACTGCTGTCTCCTGTATCCAGTTTCTTTCTACACCAAGTCTATGATTTTGGCCTACCTTTTTTATCTGCAGAGGGTATTACCTCAAACAATGCAAAACAATTGTTCCAATGCACTGGAACAATGAAAAATTCATAACACCTCTGCTGTTATATGCAGCAGAAATATTCTCCAACATTCCAGAAGATAAAATAATTCCAGTGATTTCTTTTTTTGGAAGCAGTTTCTCTTATTCTTTTATATTACTGTTTTTAAAAAAACCTTAAGGACATCTTTTAAAAACACAAAACTTTTCACTTAATAAGCACTCAAAGTTATATAACATTTTTAAAAAATTACTGCACCCTTCTAAAGCAAGGCTAAAAGGTAAGTGCTGGGGGAGAGAAAAGGGACATATAATTAACCCCTATTTTCATGGGATTAATCATTACATCTTATCTCACCAGAGTCCCCTAGTCTCCAAACCTTGATATTGATATTTGGCTAGGACTTAAAATTATGAAAAGACAATTGTGCTGTGTTACTGTGAATTACTGATTACCTGAACACAACACTATGCTGGCAGCAGATGGCTGAATCTTTCACAATTCATTCCATAACATACACTCTCCCAGACCAAATACTCCACAATACTCCCAGACCAAATTCAGCCTTTAGAACCAGATTTCTACTATTTACAATTAGTATACATACATTGGTGGTTCTCAAAATATAGTCCCTGGTCCAGCAGCATCAGTATCACCTTATATAGGAAATATAATGCAAATGCAAACTCTTGGGCCCCACTCTAGACTTGTTGAATCAGAGATTCTGGGAAGGGCCCAGCAAACATGTTGTAATAAGCCCTCCAGATGACTGTGAAGCCATCTAGTTTGAGAACCACTTGAGCAAGTAGAAAAATGTGTTTCCTTTAGTGGGTCCAAAGCTAGGGGTACTGCATAGTCTATCTTAGTATGAAATAAAGATATCTAATTTAAAAACATAACCTCCTCACAACTCCTACCCTCAATCAAATGTTTTATTTACTTATTATTTATAAATTGATTTTATTATTCATGTTCCCTTGGAGCCTTTGTCCATAGGCATATTATCCTTTATACATAATTATACACAGAATTCAATTCATATTAGCATTTTACATTCTTCTCAAACACTCTCTTATGAACAATTCTGAGTTTCTTAAATTAAACAGACACCCAGGTGATGTGCTTCTATAGTGACCCTCCCTAACACATCCTCAGGGCATTCAGCACATTTGTTTACTTCCCTCGCCACACTGTCCCCACGCTTATGTTTTATTTTCATGAGTTAAATAAGAAAACAAGTTGCAATGAGACATTTCATTTGCAATGCATGCTTAGGCATTGGTACCCATCCTGCCTGAGTACATACATTTTCATACATTTAACATTTTTTAAAAGGATCTTTATAATTTGAGCCTTGGACACTTTAGGAATTCTATAATAAAACATCAACTAGGTATGAATATACCCAAGTTACTAGACAAGTAAAGTGTGTTGCTCACTTCAGCAGCACATATACTAAAATTGGAACAATACAGAGATTAGCATGGCCCCTGAGCAAGGATGACAAAAATATAAAAACTAAAAATGAAAAAAAAAAAGGGAATTATTTGCTCCATTTTACAACTGCACTCAATATAGAGTTAAAGTTTAGGATTTTTCTCACCTTTATACTTACAAGTTAATAAAATTAAACCAGAATACCCCATTCTTCCAAAGCTTCTAGCACAGCAAAGTTTTACTAAATAACTTTTTGCTTTCAGTGAGAATAAAGCAGAGCCCCGGTAGGCACACTGTGTATCTTTGAGACTGCAGAACTAAACAGTTATATCTGTTTAATTAAAACAAAGGTCCTGTAAACCCTCAAATAATGTGTGTAATACCACAGTACTAGAATTGACAATAAAAAGACACCAACAGCCCTGGCTCGTGGCTCAGTAGATCAGGCACTGGCCTGCGAACCCAAGGGTTGCTGGTTCGATTCCCCAGCCAGGGCACATAACCAGGTTGCAAGCCAGGTCTCTAGCCACCTGTAGCTGGAGGCAGGTGAAAGGTAACCATATATTGATGCTTCTCTCCCTTTCTTCCTCCTTCCCTGCCTTTCTCTCTGGAAAAAAATGAATAAAATCTTAAAAAAAAAAAAAAAGACACCAAGAACACCGCTATCAAACTAAAGTCAGCTCACACTAGATACATTCTATTCTGCTTCTACATAAACTAAAATCATTTAGATGATGGCATTTATTTTAAAGATTTTATTTATTATTCTTACAAAGAGGGAAAGAGAGAGAGGCATAAAGGGAGCGAGACATCAATGTATGGTTGCCTTTCCCCTGCCTCCAGCTATGGACCTGGCTGGAGACCTGGCTTACAACCTCATTATGTGCCCTGGCTGGAAATTGAACCAGCGACCTTTGGGTTCACTGGCTGGCACCTTATCCACTGTGCCACCAGCCAGGGCTAGATGATGGCATTTTAAATGTTGAGCAAGACTAGTCTATAGTTCTACAGTTCCTACTTTCAAAAAGCAGGTAATTCCTAAGCAACTGTTCCAGAGCACAAAGCAATGAAGAGTCCTCAAATGGTTAGTATACAGGTAACTCAACACATTAAAAAGAACTAAATTTGCACAAAAGAAAACCACAGACCTGTTTTTATGCTACAAACATATTAGTTCAAATAAAACATGAGCAAATAAAATCAAGCCATTTATTTACAACAAAACCACTTGGATCAAATAGGGTTCAGCCCAGAAATACAAGATGGTCTAAAACTAAGAAATATAAAAATAAATGTATTTTATCATATTAGGCAAAGGAAAAAAATACAGGAGTATCTCAATGTCAGCCAGAAATATATTTAAAAAACACATTAAAAGAATTACTTTATTTTATTTTTTTTTAAGATTTTATTCATTATTTTTAGAGAGAAAGGCAGGGAGGGAGGGAGAAAGGGAGAGAAACATCAATGTACAGTTGCCTTTCACCTGCCTCCAGCTATAGACCTGGCTGGAGACCTGGCTGGAGATCTGGCTTGCAACCTGGTTACATGCCCTGCCTGGAAATCGAATCAGCGACCTTTGGGTACACAGGCCTGTGCCAAAAGAATAATTTTAGAGCCCTGAGTTGCTGGCCAGGTCTCCAGTTGGGGGCATGTGAGAGGTAACCAATTGATGTTTCTCACACATTGATGTTTCTTTCCCTCTCTACCTCTCTCCCTCCCTCTTCTCTACAGATATAATTTTTTTAATGACTTGAATAGACATACTATAAAATATTAACTCTTTCTAAATTAATCAAAAGCTTATCTTAAATTCAGATAAAACCTTCAAAAAGAATTTTCTGAAAACTGACCAATTAATTCTAATTTCAGGTGGGTTAATAATTGCATAAAAAGTCACTAAAATGTGTTGAAAAGAATAAGCACAAAAAAAAAAAAGAAAAGAAAAGAAAAAGAAAAGAAGGAAAAAATAAACTTAATTAAAACAGTATAGAACAAATATGGAAGTAAATGTATTAATGGAACACAAAGCTCAGAAATAGGAATTTGGTCTATGTTGAATTTCACATAGTGGAGAAAGAATAAATATTGAGACAACCAGTCAGCCACTGAAAACTGAGGGTAGGAGGGCAAATAAAAAACAAACCTGAATTTCACATAGTGGAGAAAGAATAATCATTGAGATAACCAACCAGTCAGCCATTGAAAGCTGAGGGTGGGAGGGCAAATAAAAACCAAACTGACTACCTTCACACAAAAATAAATTACATAGAGATTCAGTTTTAACTCTGGGGTGGTAAAAGTCTTTCTTAATAAGCCACTGAAGTAAAAAGTCACAAAAGAAAATAATAAATGGATAGATGTGAGCACACTACAGAAAAAAAACCGCTTTCATTTAGAAAGAAACAAAAATAAAGTTAAATGGTAAATTACTTCCTGGGAGAAAAAGTATTTGCAATCTGAATAACAACTAAAATGATGTTTATATCCTTAGCCTATAAAAAAATCTTAAAAATTACTTTAAAAAAGTCAAATGCTTCAACAGAAAATAGCAAGAAACAGACAATTCTTACAGGAATAAAAATGGCCAATAAGCATATAAAAAGTGTCAAAGTCACTAGATCAAAGAAATGTAAATTAAGAGTGAGATTTTTCTGCCTAAAGACCAGCAAAGATAACAAATGTAGGAAGGAAACTTGGACTGCTCACTCACTGTGTGGGAATATAAATGTAAGCAATTTTTCTATAGGATAATTTGAAATTTTATGTTAAAACTGTCTTGTACTCTTTTCCTCAAGAAATTCTACTTGTAGGAATTCAGTGCAAAAATACTTGCTCAAGTCTGCTAAAATGAATGTACAAGGAATTTCACCACAATGGTGGTATTAGTTAATAATGTATATCCAGCTATTAAAAATGATGCCAAAATGTACAATAATCCCAAATTATAGTAAGTGAAAAAAAAGACTATATATTATGATTGTACTCTTTAAAATGTTTATATGCAGCCCTGGCTAGTGTGGCTCAGTGGATTGAGCACCAGCCTGTGAAAAAAAGAGTTGCAGGTTTGATTCCCAGTCAGGGCACATGTCTGGGTTGCAAGCCAAGTCCCTAGTTGGGGGTGTATAAGAGGCAACCACACATTGATGTTTCTCCCCCTCTCCCTATCTCTCCTTCTCTCTAAAAATAAATAAATAAAAACTGGTCCCTAGTACCAAAAATGTTGGGGACCTCTGCTATTAGTAAATTTATCTCACAAAAATAAAGTAACTAAACAAACACCCAAGATAAACCAATTTCTTTTTTTTTTTTTTTTTAAGATTTTATTTCATTATTTTTAGAAAGAGGGGAAGGGAGAGAGGCAGAGAGGGAGAGAGACATCAATGTATGGTTGCGTTTCACCTGCCTCCAGCCACAGATCTGACTGGAGACCTGGCTTGCAACCTGGTTATGTGCCCTGGCTGGGGAATCGAACCTGCAACCTTTGGGTTCGCAGGCCAGCACCCTACCCACTGTGCTACCAGCCAGGGCCCAGATAAACCAATTTCTAATATGAAAAATGCATATAGTGGAACTTCAGTTCTTGAACTTAATTCATTCCAGAAGGCTGTTTGAGAAGCAGCTTGATCAAAAACTGAATATCCATTGTCGCCTAAGAGACACATGACTGATTATACAGGTATCAGCATGAAAGGGCTGTTGGATGGTGAATCCGTTTTTCTGACAACTGAGACATTCTTTCCATGAACAACTTGGTCGAGAAACAAATTGTTTAAGATGGGAGATGTCTGAGAACCGAGGTTTGATAGTATATGTCTCCATATGCACAGACAAAAATAGGCATAGAGTATA
This sequence comes from Noctilio leporinus, assembly GCA_004026585.1. Taxonomy (NCBI): domain Eukaryota; kingdom Metazoa; phylum Chordata; class Mammalia; order Chiroptera; family Noctilionidae; genus Noctilio; species Noctilio leporinus. The sequence continues at coordinate 38,861 of PVIW01003107.1, read as the reverse complement.
AAATATAACCATCAAAATGTTAACCATTGTCTCAGCATGGTAAATCTATGAGGGTTTTGTAGTTTTCTCCCAATTTTGTCTACCAATGCTTTTGAATTTTACATACTATTTTTGTAATATAAAATTTAAAACTAAAATTAAAATGTTAATTCAAATTAAGCTAGATACATTTCTGTAGTGCTTCAGAATTTATAAAGTATGTTTATGTGCACCACTTAATTCTTACCCTAACCCTATGTATCTTCATTTTATCAAAAAGAAAATTGTTAGGTAGCTGTGCCCAAGGTCATTCAAATAGAAATCGGGCAGAGACACATTCAAACTGACATCTCCTGATTTCAAATTCAATGAGCTATCAAAAACATGATCATTGGTCCTTAATTTTAACAATTCCTTGGGATTTACACAATCAGAATTGGCAGATGAATGAAAACTACATAATATAAGGCCTCAGTCCCTAATGCTCATGTAGTCAGATGTTATTGAAAAGACAACATTAGCATACAACCCCGCCAAACTCCAGTCAGGAGAGGGCGTGTATTTTCAGACGGCTCCTAAATGAAATACCTGACTAGTAAACATGTATATGTCTAATATGGCCTAATATGAACATACAATAAAAGTGGTATCATCTCAGGTTGGAAAATTCTCACTTTCAAGACAACCTTTACCTTTGCCCCCAGCACTGACTTATGTTCTGGTTTTGCAACACCCCAGGGTGTCTTCGATGACATTTGAAAATATAAATAAGCCATACTTCTTTAATGGGATTTAACTTGATGTGAATATATTCTTTCTTTTCAAATGTCTCTCCTTCTTTCCTATAAGATTATACAGATTATTATACAATGCTTATGGAGAGTATTGATAAGTCATGGTTTGGTAAAATATATATTAATTCATCATTCCTCAAACTATGTCTCACATACTTCTGTTGCAAAAAATCTTTAGGTATGCTGTGGAGGTGAGGGTAGGAGGGAGAGGGAGGAGAATTCATGGTTAAAGCAATGTACCCCTTTTGGAGATTCATAGTTCACAACGTACAAAAATATAATAAAGGCTCTAGAGAAGCCTAGCATTACAGAAACTTGTGGTAAAACCAGTTTATTTTGACACAAAATTCTTCTACTATGATGCAACTATTCACATTTTGTGTTCAGAGAAACAGTTTGAATAAATATAACTATTAATTAAAGTTCAAAACAGATATAGCAAAAATAGATAATTGTTAAATTTCTCCTACCACAAAATATGAATTCAACAAGTCCCTAACTTCAGTCTAGTGAACTCCTTCTAGCTCAATCACCACCTCATCTGAGAAAATTTCTGAGTGCTAACTACTCCTTTCTCCTTATAGCATTTTATTCATATATTACCTCACTTATCACATGATAAATCAGTCCATCCATCTGTTTCCTTGCTAACTTGTGACCTCTTTGAGAATAAAGTTTGCTTATATTTAGAGCACCCTGAACAGTGTGGGACACATATGAGCTTCATGATGAAGTCATTTCACTGCAGTGTAATAGTTCCCACAGTTCAACACTTCCATTCTAAACTATCACTGATACCCTGCAAACAACTTGGGAAAGTTTCTCCCTAAAATTTACATTCATAACTGAGTAGCTATAGTCATGGTTAACTCAGTTGCTCACTAGTAAAATGCTCTCTAGCCAAGCCCACTCAAAATTTTTCCTTAGGTGTTTTTTGTTTGTTTGCTTTTTTAAAAAATCTACTAGGAGTGTTCAGTAACCTTCATTTTCTTTTCATATCTCTGTGCCTTTGCACCTGCTGGTCCCTGCTTAGTATGCTGTCTCAAGATTTTATTCACTGGGAAGACAGACATTACACTCCTACTTACCCTTTAAGAACCAGCTTAAACAGTACCTTCTCTAGGTACACTTCATATCTTCCCATCCGTTCAGGAAGAGTTAGAACTCCTCAAGTCATACATTTGTACATCTATTTTTTATAAAGATTTTATTCATTATTTTTAGAGAGAGAAGGGCAGGGAGGGAGGAACAAAGGGAGAGAAACATCAATGTATGGTTGCCTTTCACCTGCCTCCAGCTACAGACCTGGCTAGAGACCTCACTTACAACCTGGATATGTGCCTTTACTGGGGATCGAACCAGCGACCTTTGGGTTTGCAGGTCAGCACCTATCCACTGATATTTGTGCATCTATCAATATATAACAAGCACTTTAAGCACCAAGGATAGAAGAGTGAAGATGTGGATCCTGCCTTATGGGGCTCAGTCTAAGAAGGAAGACAGCCATATGAACAAAATGACCACACAAAAATAGTATTAAATACAATGCCTAAAGGAATGTTTATGGAATATTGTGACATGTGTCAATTACTTTGAACATTAGCTAAGATCATGTGATACGCATTGAACTGGACAGACATTTAGCAAACTCGAAGGATTACTCTAGTCTCAATTGTTTTCTGAAAACACTGTCTCCAAGGGGTTTCTTTTATATATACTAGAGTCTGTGAGACAGATAATGCATGAAATCATTACTTTGTGGCCTACTTCTTTGGCCACAAAATACTGAACCAGAACTCAGAGCCCAAACTAAGGACAAGTTGAATTTGAAGGAGACCACCTAGGACATGGCTTGGCTCAAAAGGAAGTGTTTATGCACAGAGCAGAACAGAAATGTTCTGGAAGCCAGTATTTTAGGGGGTATGAAGTGGAAGGGGGGCACACTAGGTTTCACCTGGGTCAATTAAAAAAAATTTTTTTTTAAGATTTCTTATTATTTTTAGAGAGAGGGGAAGGGAGAGAGGGAGAGAGATATCAATGTATAGTAGCCTTTCACCTGCTTCCAGCTACAGACCTGGCTGGAGACCTGGCTTGCAACCTGGGTATGTACCCTGGCTGGGGAATCAAACCAATGACCTTTGGGTTCACAGACTGGTGTCTTATCCACTGTGCCACCAGCCACCTTGGTCAATTTAATCTATAATTCCAACCTGGACCTCTCCCCTGAGCTCTAGAATGCTAGATGTCTGTCTTTCTTATTTGCATATAACATCTATAAGGGCAGGAGCTTAATCTCTAATTTGTTCACCACAGTCTGGAACAGATCCTAACTTACAGTTAAGTGTTTAATTTAAAAACTGTTGAATAAATGAATACATGAACAAATTCTCAAAGAAGCTAAGGAATCTTGTGCAAGTGTTTGGTAATATTGCAACTGATATTACTTTAAAAATTACTTGAACCAAGTGAATTAACATAAGCATTTTTAAATAATGAAAACTTTGTATTCATAAGATCTGAGAGGCTGGCAGTAATTAAATGATGAGTTGTCTGGATGTGAAAAAAAAAGAAGTACACATTGGTAGTTACAGAATAGACAGGGGGAAGTTAATAATAATAAAGGAAATGGAGAAGCCAAATAACTTAAATGCATGACACACGGACATGAACTAAGGAGGGCACTGACGGAGGGAATCAGAGGTACTAGGTGCAGGGGGGCAAAGGGGAAAAAACTGGGACAACTATAGTAGCAAAATCAATAAAATGTATTTAAAAAAACAAAAAAGAAGCTAAGGTAAAAATAAAAAAAAAGAAAGAAAGAAAGAAAGAAAATGTAGGATATGAATGTGAAAGATAGAAAGAAAGAAGCTAAGGAATCTTAGCACAGTGGATGAAGGGTCAGGGTACCAGAAAATAGACTGTAGGGATCATTTACAAGTACAGTTGATCCTCATTATTTATGGACCCTGTATTTAAGAATTTGCTTAGTTGTTAAAATTTATTTGTAACGCCCTGGCTGGTGGCTCAGTGGATAGGTGCCGGCCTGCGAACCCAAAGGTCGCAGGTTCGATTCCCAGCCAGGGCACATAACCAGGTTGCAAGCCAGGTCTCCAGCCAGGTCTGTGGCTGGAGGCAGGTGAAAGGCAACCATACATTGATGTCTCTCTCCCTCTCTGCCTCTATCCCTTCCCCTCTCTCTGAAAGTAATAAATAAAATCTTGAAAAAATAAATAAGTAAAATTTATTTGTAATCCTAAAATCAATAATTGGGTACTTTCAGAATCATTCAGGGGATGGCAAAAATTTTGAGTCACTCCTCACATTTCCAGCTAAGGTAGAACAAGGCAGTGTTCTCAGTTCTCCTTCAGCTCTCCTACAGAGATGACTAAAGGACATAAACGGTAGGGGGCAGTGCAGTGCAGTGCAAGAAGCTTTAACTCTAGCACCTGTTAGGGGGCGGCCTGAGATAAGTCAATTAACAGTTAACACTTCTGAACCTCATTTTCTCTTTTGTGTTAAAAAGAAAAAAAAGAAAAGAAATAAGTAAAAGAACCTACCCAGATGAGTTGTATATTAGTACCTAAAATTATAATCTATGTGAAATATAAGAGGGCTGTCCCTAAAGTATCGAGCCAATGTCAATACAATTAAAAGTTTGCGCTGCCAATACTTTCTGGACAGACCTTGTATACTGCATGTTTTAATGTTTATGTTTATATTTATACATTTTCCCTGGGAACAATGATTCCATATTTGCTAATTTGGTGACCTAGGTACTTTATAGATCATAATTTGTACAAATAATGAGAATCAACTGTAATTATTTATAATAAAATCACAGAAAGATATAGAAAACAACTGTGGATAGAGTGGAGGCCAGTGACAAGCTTCAAGAAGATTTTGAAATAGGATCTCACTGGGCACATACACTGTAAAAAGAGAACAGCGCCTACAGACAGAAGCCAAGATATGTGAAATAACCAGGCAAGTGCAGGAAAAAGGCACTTCAGAAAGTCTAGAGCAGCGGGAGACATGACCGGGTTTTGACACCGGGTCACAGAGCTTCTCTGGGCCCTGTTTACATCCTGTACTGCAGAACCTCTCTGCCAGCACTTCATTCTTTATTTACAGGTCTTCTTTCCATTAAACCATGAACTCCTTAAAGACAAGATCTCTAGGAAGAAATCATAACTATAGTCTTTAAATTTGCAAACAAGTAATTATAAGTACAAATCTCCATGAAAAGACAGTACAAAAATAACTGGTTTCCAACTGCAGCCTTCTATCAACTCACAATAGTGACCCACCACAGATGTGCTATATGTCTAGGACTTTTCTTTTTGACTGCTAATAATTCTGTCATAAATTATTTTTATTGTTATAAACAACTGGGCATTTATTGGAATAGCTTGAAGATCTTCCTCTTTTTAGTATGATTTATTAATAGGGCTCAAACATATGGTCCATTAAACAATGTTGCCTCCTCACAAAAAAAGATTCCTTTTAATTCACTCTACTAGACTTACTTCTCTGTGTAAAAGATACAGTTTACCATACAAGGAAGCATACTGAATCTATATATATATATATACATATATATATATATATCAAATGGAATAAGAAAAAATAACAATTTTTCATAAAAGCTATTCTGGCCAAAACCCCGTGGACATGATATTAAATTCACTGCTTAAAATTCACCACTAAGAACTACAAAAACAATTCCAATTTATGCAAAATCATGAAACTAAGCACTGTTACTTGTGTATTTTCTCCCTTCTACATGCACGCTCTCATATATAACACAGCCTAATGGGTCCATCTGGCTTATCCCAATACTTCAATTTTCCCCATTCCCTCAAACAAAGTCCTCAGTTACAAAACCCTCCAATACCCAGATTAACATTTTTAAAACTCTAAAGTCTCAATAAAATCTAAGTGTGGCAAATTATTTTTCCCCATGAAATTCTTGGCATAGTTTTATTTGGGCACAACACAGTTTGCACTCTGATCTAGAACATATGGCTAGAATCAACCCTACTGAAACCCAAAGTGATATACTATGAAGGGGAATATGAATTGAGAAAGGAGAAAAGAGAATACCATTTTTAAACAGTTTCAGTGCTATATTATCCATCCATAGGCTGGGTGTGATCAAATCACATTAAAGCTTAAGTTTGTTCTAAAATTTATGACACACTGCAAACTCTGACACTCCAGTTAAGCTATTTAAAATGTAATCCAATTCTATCTATTTAAAAATAATAATACATTTTAAATTTCTTGCTACCAGTAAGTCCTTCCCAACTGCATTTTCAGAAATTATCACCAAAAGAACCGTACGGAGACAAAGGTTCTAGAAGGGATATAATGACCCAATGCCATTTTAAAGAAAACAAGAATGGATTACCATTTACAAAACCTATTAAAGTTTCCAACCTTGTAAAGATTCTTGCAGTGTAGTCTGCCTCTCCAGTGTCTGGAAGGGGCAAGTGGAAAATGTTAGTTTCTTTAAGAGATGAGGATGAAATGTAGCGGGTGGGAGGAGGGTAAAGGTTTCACTAGCGTTCGGAAAGCAGGAGAGAAGTGGTCAAGGTCCCTAACTCAAATTAGATATCAAGAACGAGGGCTGGAGTAAGGGCAGTGGAGGAAGGAATAGCAGAAACGCAAAACACGCACTCGGGGCCCGCGAGTGGGGGAGGGGCAAAATGCGCCACCGCGGGAAGGGGCGGGCGAGGGGGATGCAGCAATGGTTAATTTCCCTAGTAGTGGTGCACTGAGGTAGTAAAGGGATTCGCACGCCGGAGACTTCAGTTCGAGTGTTAGATAGGGATTGGGTCGGGGGGCTAGGGAAGTTGAGAGGTGGGAGATGAATAGTGCGCCTTGTGGGAAGAAAAGGTCTAAGAACCCCCGCGCTTCCAAGGGCGAAGGGGCACCGCAGCTGACGCGACGTGGGACCTGCGGGCTTACCCTCCCCACTGGAGCTCAGGCGGGAGAGCGCCGTCCCTCACATCCCTGAGGGTGGCGGAAAAGGAGACGCGGGGCGCCCCCCTCCAAACCAGGAGAGCGGCGCTTCCCGCGGCTACCCTCCCAGGCGGCCTGGGCGCCTGAGCCCACCTAGGCTGACCTGAAGCCTCTCTTCAGACCCTACTCCGCAGCTCTTCTGAGAGCCTTCGTCGTCGCCGCAGAGGTCGTCGACGCCAAGAGTCTCAGCCTCTAGTACCAAAACGTGAGCCACAGCACAGAAAAGCACTCTCCAGGTTGCCTCTTACAGATCGATCCTCACCCCGCCCCCGGACCCAAGCCATTGGTTGCTGGGCACCGCCCTATTCACCTATTGGGCTGAAGAGGATGCCGCTCAGTCACCTAGAAGGGCACGTGTAGTGCTTATTGGCTCAAATATGCAGTAGTTACCGCCCACTCCCTTAGAAGTTCCAGCTTCTGATTGGTATTAACAACTGTCTCTTCGCTCCCTTCGTTCTTTCCCTCCAGGTGGGGAGCTTCGTTGAGGGACACTCCGGCTCTTACTGGCTGAAAGGGCGCTATGTTAGTCCTCGATAGGCAGTGGGCCAAGGCATTGGGCGATCGGCTGGGAGGAGCCCGACGCACAGCACCTTTGCGTTTGTTTACACAGGCTCTTACTCTCTCTTCCTTCCATTGGTTGATCCAGCAGCCCCTCCTACGGTCGCGCCATTCAGTATAACAGGGAGGTGTGTGTAGGGGTAGGGGTGCGGGGCTTAGTGGGATTTCCCCACCTATCAATTACCAAGGGAGGAGGTCTGAGCAAGGCTGGCTGGGACCTGGCAACGGTGGAAAATTGGGGAGTTGGGCTCCTTGGAGGGGCTGGGAGGAAGCAGAGTAACTCTAACACATTTTCAAAAACAAACCTAACCTCTCGAGTGTTTTTAAAACATAAAAACTTATGTTACCCTTGTATTTAGAGTGTACAGTCTTTGTCTGCTAAGAACTTTGAATTCTTTCTTCTGGAGGTGGAGACTTCTTTATGGAAATCTTTTTTTTATATACCTTTCATGCTAACTATATACATAACACAAAGTAGAGGCTTAGTAAGTGATTGCACGATAAGAGAATAAATGACACAAATGAAATCAACAGTTAACGTCAGGTTAAATAACAATTGTGAAATAAATGTTAAATATACACTTCATATAAATAATATAAAGTAAATACATAATTAGGTGAATTCGTTCATTCAGCAAATATTATTGAGCATATGCTCTCAGTATATGATATGAAAAGACCATGAAGATGCACCCATGGTACTTACTCTCTAGTAGATAAGACTGACAGTTAACAAGTAACAAATAAATAATAAAATGCCATGTGATTAAATGCTACAAAGAAAAATAAAGCAAGGATAAGGAATGTTCGAGGAAATTGCTGTTTTGGGTAGAATGATTAGTTTATACACTGTTTGAAGAAGGAGCATTGAACAGAGATGCGAATAATGTGAAATGAAGAGTGGGAAGGAGGTTGATAAGCAGGGCTGGTACATTGCACAACACCAGGAAAACTAGTCATGTTGTTTCATATACTTCCAACTTGTGTTTTTAGGTATAGGTCTTTTCATGGTTGACTATTATTCTTTTAGATTTTATGAGATTAGACTTTTAAATGGGTCCTACAAGAAACATATTTTTTTTAGGAAAAAAATCTGTCTCCAAGATAACTTCCCCATACCCTCCACTACTTCTTTCCTAAGGTGGCTTTCAGATGTATAGTGCTATAGAAGTTTACATTATCTCACAATTTTGAAAAATAGGGTCATCTGGTCCATATAGTACCCTTGCACAACTAGAAATACTCTTCAAGGATGAAGATTTATGACCAGGATAGCAATGAGATGTTGATTGGCTTCTGTTGTTTTCCTTTCTACCACTGGCACTGTCTCTTATAGATTCATTACTAGATATAACCATCGATAAAGAGAAAATCTTAAAAGCAGACAGAGAGCAAAGATACATTACATACAAGGTAGGGGGAAAGGTGAGAAATACAATAGACTTCTTAGAAGCTATGGAAGCCAAGAAAGAAAAAGAAAAAAAAAAAAAAGACAAGACAAAGAGGGAAGTAGCTATGTGCATATTTAGTAGTGATATTCAGAATAAATAGAGTCCAAAGGGACAAATGGGAAACAATAATGGGCCATAAAGTTATGGGGGATGTGTCAGTTGGAAAGAGGGAAACAAAAGGAGCCCACCAACCCTTCCCCACATCCCACTGCTGTCATGGTGATAAATCTTCATCCTTGAAAAGTATCTTTTAAATTTTTATTGTGATAAAGTACACATAGCATATATTTTACTATTGTTAGCATTTTTAAGTGTGCAAGTATACACATTGTTGTGCAACCATCGACACTACCCATCTCCAGAACATTTTCATTCTCCCAAAAGAAAATTCTGCACTCATTAAACAATAACTCCTCATACCCCCTTCCCCTATTATCTGGAAATCACCATTTTCCTTTCTGTCTCTAAGAATTTGACTACTATAGGTACCTCATATAGGCAGAATTATACAATATTTGTCCTTTGTGTCTGGTTTATTTCACTAGATACGATGTCTTCAAGGTCCATCCATGTTGTAACATGTCTCATAATTTCATTTTCTTATAAAGCTGAATAATTTTCCATACTATTCATATATATTGAATAGTGTATGCATACATATATGCCATCTTTTTAAAAGATTTATATATTTATTATGTTTAGAGAGAGGGGAAGGGAGAGAGGCAGAGAGGGAGAGAGACATCGACATCGATGTGTGGTTGCCTTTCACCTGCCTCCAACTAGGGACCTGATTGGAGACCTGACTTGCAAGCTGGTTATGTTGCCCTGGCTGGGAATCGATATACCACCTTTTGATTAAGCATTCATTTGTTAATGGACTTTGACTATTGTAATTAATGCTGCTATGAACATTGCTCTTCAAGTCCCTGCTTTTGTTTTATTATTATTATTTTTAATCCCCCCATGAGGATAGATTTATTGATTTGAGAGAGAGAGAAGAGAGAAACATCTATTGGTTGCCTCCAATATGTGCCCCAACAGGGGATAGAACCTGCAACCTAGGTATATGCCCTGACCAGGGATCAAACCTGCAACCTTCTGGTGTACAGGACAACACTCCAACCAAATCAGTAACATGGTCAGGGCTCAAGTCCCTGCTTTTAGCTCTTTGGGTGTATATTCAGAAGCAGAATTGCTGTATCATATGGTAATTCCATGTTCCACTTTTTGAGGATCTGCCATACTCTTTCCCACAGCAGCTGTACATTTTACATTCCTATCAATAGTATAGAAAGATTCCAATTTTTCCACATCCTCAGCAACACTTGTTATTTTGTTTATTTTTTTAAATAATAATTATTCTGAATGTGAAGTGGTATCTCATTGTGGCTTTAGTTTGCACTGTCCTAATTAGTAGTGATGTTGAGCATCTTTTCATGTGCCTATTGGATGTTTGTATATATCTTCTTCAAAGAAATGTCTATACAAGTCCTTTGCACATTTTAAAATCAGGCTGCTGCTGCTGCTGCTGCTGCTGTTGTTGTTTTTGATTTTTAAGAGTTCTGCATATATTCTGGATATTAATCCCTAGTCAGATATGTGATTAGCAAATATTTCATTCATTCTTGATACTCAAAGAGTATTTCTGATTGTGCAAGTTCTGGATGACCAAATGGCTAATTTAAAACAAGGATTCAAAAATTGGTAGTTACAAACTTCTGGTTAACATAGTGGATTAGGTAAACATGGGTCGCCTGCCTCCTTGCACAACCACATCAAAATTACAACTGAAGTATAGAACAACCATCACTTAGAGCCATCAGAAATTGAGTTGAATGGAAGTCTGACAACTACGGAATAAAAGAAACCATATCCATCCAGAATAGTAGGAGGGGCAGAGATATGGAATGGTCTGGTCCCACATCTACAAGTGATGAATAAAAACTTGGGAGAGATATCAGGAGCAAAATCCCAGCCCCACACCAGGCCCCACAGCCCATGGTTCCAGTGCCAGGAAGAAAAGTCCCTATAACTTCTGGCTGCAAAAACCAGCAGGGAACAAGTTGGTGGAAGAAACTTCTGGAGTTCCAAGCAGTTCTACTTAAATAACCCAAACACAGACCTACTCAGACTCACTCCCTCTGAGCTCCAGCACCAGGTAGCAGCTTGAAAGGCACCAGTGGCAAATTGGGAGGAACTGAAGTGGCTGACATCAAGGTAGAAGGTGGGAGATAGCTTTCCCTAAGACACAATGGTGGGCAGAGGCCACAGTTGCTTTGCTGAGCCCTCCCCATGCAGAGCCATAGAGCTGGCAGGCGGGTGCCATATCTGAGGCTCCATCATCTAACTAAAACTGTTTGCCCCACACTGAAGATCCTCTGACTCCATCCCACACAAATTATGGACCCATACAAACTGTTAACCATGACTTTAACATATGAATTGCTGTTCTTGGCTCATGCTTCACAACTTCCTAAATCCTCTCAAACTAGCAAAAGCTGATCTCAGAGAGCCCCCTGTCCCCATACCTCTTAATAAGAGATCCAACACAAGTAGCAGCCATCTCAGATTGTTTTATAGCTCATGGGGGTGGTGCCGGGCAAAATACAGGTGGGAGCTGATCTTGGCTTGCATCACTCGGGAAACCCCAGGGCCTGAGCACCAAGTAGACAGCTACAGACCACAGCATAGCACCACTACCATGCCCCTATCTAGCTGATCCTCCCAGAGGGCAAATGTTGCTGGTCAGTGGTCATAGCCAGTCCTTGCAGCTAGCCATCCTGGGTAAGTCTCTCCCATTGACCTGTCAATAACAATCAGCTACAAGAGGAGGGTGTACTCAGTCCACACCAAATGGTGCTCCTCAAGTTCCTAGCTTGGGTAATAGGGGAGGCTGTGCCACTGGAACCTACAGGACACTACATCAGGCCACACTACTAAGACAAGGAGTCAGTGTGCTATGACTTCTTTGTCAAAGAAGTCATAGCACACAGGGAAGCTGCCAAATGAAGAGACAAAGAAACATGGTCCCAAAGAAACAAAAGAGCAAAACTTGAGAAAAAGAACTAAACAGCCCTGGCTGGTGGCTCAGTGGATTGGCGCTGAACTGCGAACCCAAAGGTCACTCATTCAATTCCCAGCCAGGGTACATAACCAGGTTGCAAGCTAGGTTTCCAGCCAGGTCTGTAGCTGGAGGCAGGTGAAAGGCAACCATACATTGATGTTTCTCTCCCTTTCTTCCCCCTTCTCTCTAAAAATGAATAAAATATTTTTTAAAAAAGGAATAAAAAACTAAAGAAAAAAAAAAAAAAAGACAAAGGACATAAAGCCCACAAAAGAGGTGTAAGAAAGAGGAAGAAATGTCCTATAAAGCAAAAGAGAAAGAAAATTTGATGGAAAATAGGAGACAATATGTCAGAAATGTTCTAGAAGTAGAGAATAGAGGGAAGAATATAAATTAAATACCAAAAATAAGTTTCATAGCTGAATTAACCTGAGTAATATAATTGAAAGAACTCAAGTGCCTAAAACTTTGAATAAAAGATTCAGTTTACAGCAGTAATAACTAACACCTGTTAAAGTTTTGTTGCATGTTAAGTACTGCTTTAAGCACTTCACATGTATTAACCTACTTAGTCTTTAAAACAACAGCATGACTGCTGTTATTATCCTCATTTTATAAACAGGAAACTGGGGTGGAAAAAATATGCAATTTACTCAAGACCATTGAGATAGTAAGTGGTGGAGCTGTGTTGCGGTCACTCTTCAGATGACGAATGGATTTGAATGTCAATACTGAAGATGCCACACATATACCAAGAAGACATGGAGAAATTTATAGTGCACACAGGAGGTGTCTCAAGCCTCTGGCTCCCAAGCAGGGCAGGGAAATGTCCGCCCTCAAATACCATTACATTGGGGATAAAGATTCAATGTACAAATTTGGGGAGGACATAAACATTCATTCTATGGAACTAGAAATTCTACCTAGCCATTCTATCAATTAAGGGTGAAGGTAGAATAAAAACATTTTTAGGTAATCAAGTTCTCAATAAATTTACCTCTCAGGTACTCTTCATCAAAAGCTATTGCAGGATGTGTACCATTAAAATTCAAACGTAAATCAAGAAAAAGGAAGACACAATTGTACCTCAATAAAGCTGGAGAAAAAGAAAAGGCGGGGAAGAAAGAATCAAGGAAGGCAGACTTAACAGAAGAGAATGAAGGGAATTCCCAAAATAACATTGAAGGGCCAATAGCCCTGCAGCAGGCAACCTGCTTACAGGGTGAGGAGTGATGTCTCCCATTTTTTTCCTGGAATGGATTTACCTATATGTACGGCCATATTGACAGGAAATTTTATTATCAATAGCTGGAGATGAATTAGCAATAAAGGCATAGAAGACTAAGAGGAAATTATAAGTGCTAGTAAAGGACAAAAGAAAAGGAATATAATCATATTATTCTGGTGGCTTAGCTGCAAACAACAGCAAATATACATATAGCACTTATTAAGTGTTAGGCACTGCTCTAAATGTTTTAATCCTCATAGTAACTCATTTTGTAGATGAGAAATATTTGTCAAAGAAGTATCTTGTTGAAGGTCACGCAGTGTATTAATTTTCTCCTGCTCCTGTCACAAATTACCACAAACTTAATTGCTGGAAACAACACAGGTTTATTATCTTCTACTTCTGGAGGGCAGAAGTCCAAGAAAATTTTCAATGAGCTAAAATCAAAGTGTCTGCAAGCCTGCATTCTAGCTGGAGGCTTTGGGGAAGAATCCATTGCCTTGGCTTTTCCATTTTCTAGAGGCACCTGCATCTCTTGGCCCCTGCTGTAGGATTTGGGGATTAGGGCATTGGCATCTTCGAGGAGACATTATTTAGCCCATTACACACAGTTAGAGGTAGAGGCAGGGTCAGCTTTATCACCAAAGTTCTTACTCTTATTCACTATGTTTTGTTGCTTCAGTGAAAATATTGATGTAGTCATACTCATTTTAACACTCAATATAGATTTAACAAAATTTGGGATATAACTACACTGGGAGGAGAAGGAGAAGGAAAGTAGGTTGTGAACAGCATAAAAGAGTTAATTTCCCCTGTTGCATGGCTGAAAGGTGATAGATTAAATCATCTAAAACTCAACTAAATGAACAAACAAATAAATAAACAACCAAGGTATTAATATACGAGGAAAGGTAGAAAAATCAATTGGCTTTGTGAACATGTGTGGGCATTACTTTGCTTCAAGACACTTAATTAGAAAACCCTAAGGTGCGGATAGGGGACCATGTTTATGGAGTTTCTATTCGCAGCATCTTCCCTGCTGGTCTTCACTCTCATGTTTCCCAGCTCACTGACCTTGTGTCAGGATCTTGTTACTCGTCTCTGGCTCCTTTCATGATGACTAGATTTGGCTGAGTTCCTTAGCCTTGGCACTCTTCCTTGGACACAGCTTTGGTATTTGTCCTCTAGTTGCAAGTCTGGGACTCTGGCTGTTTAAACATCCTCTGTCAGAAGGAGGACAGAAAAGGACTAATCTGGTTTTGGCGTTTTCCAGGTGTAGCATGTGGGCAGGGCACCTCTGTCCCATGTTAATGGTGCCTAGAGCCAAAAGACAGAGATCAGAATCAGAGGCAAAAATAGAGCATATACAGCAGGGAATTCATCTTAGGGGCAATGCAGAAAGCAGGAGCCAGGCTCCTGAGAATGTAGGATGAGTGAATATGGGTGGAGGAATGGAAGTTTTTCCAGGAACAAAGAGTGACAGAAGGGACTGGAGTACTAAGGGTGACAAGCAAATGAGCCATAACAAGAGTCTTGCACCTGTCATTAGATTCAGTACCAAATACCTCGGTATTTTTCCTAGATTCATGGTAGATTGCACTTTATGTGATTTGCTTTGGCTAGTAAAATGTGAATGGAAGCAATGTGTGTTATTTCCACGGGTATTTTAAGAACCAGAACACTAGATGCCACATCTTCCTACCATAGTGATGATGTAGCAGGTGTTTATTTATTGTTTAAAACTGCAGTTATTTGATTTTTTTTAAGATTTTATTTTATTATTTTTAGAAAGAGGGGAAGGCAGAGAGAAAGAGAGGAAGAGAGACATCAATGTATGGTTGTGTTTTACTGCCTCCAGCCACAGACCTGACTGGAGACCTGGTTTACAACCTGGTTATGTGCCCTGGCTGGGGAATTGAACCTGGGACCTTTGGCAAGCTGGCGCCTTATCCACTGTGCCACCAGTTGGGCTAATTTTTAAAATATATTTTATTGGCTATGCTATTACAGTTATCCCAATTTTCCCCCCTTGCCCCCTCCATCTGGTACTCTCCATTACTTCTAGCAACCCCTCCATTAGTCTAGTATGGCCATGGGTCATGCATATAAGTTCTTTGACTACTCCATTTCCTATACCATTCTTAACATCCCCCTGTCTATTCTATACCTACCAATTTGTATTTCTTAATCCCTGCACATTTACCTCATTCTCTTCCTCCCTCCTCCCAACTGGTAACCCTCCAAATGATCTCTGTATCTATGATCCTGTTTCTGTTCTGCTTGTTTGCTTAGTTTTTTAGTTTCAATTGTTGGTAGTTGTAAATGTATTGCCATTGTAATGTTTATGGTTTTGATCTTTTTTTTTTTTCTTAAATAAGTCTCTTTAACATTTCATATAATAATGGCTTGGTGATGATGAACTCCTTTAGCTTTGCCTTGTCCGGGAAGCACTTTATCTGCCCTTTGATTCTAAATAATAGTTTTGGTGGATAGAGTAATCTTGATTGTAGGTTCTTACTCTTCATAACTTTCAATACTTATTGGCAGTTCCTTCTTGCCTGCAAAATATCTCTTGAGAAATCAGCTGATAGTGTTATAGGAATTCCTTTGTAGTTAACTATCTGCCTTTCTCTTTCTGCTTTTAAGATTCTTTCTTTATCTTTAACCTTTGACATTTTAATTATGATGTGTTTTGGTGTGGTCCATCTTGTGTGGGACTCTCTGTGCTTCCTGGGCTTGTATGTCTATTTCTTTCACCAAATTAGGGAAGTTTTCTTTCATTATTTGTTTTCAAATAAGTTTTCAATTTCTTGCTCTTTCTCTTCTTTTTCCAGCACCCCTAAGAATCTGAGTGGTTTGAAATTGTCCTTAACCTATGCTTGTGTTTTGTTTTGTTTTGTTTTTACTTTTTATTTTTATTTTTATTATTTAATTTTATTGTTGTTGTATTACATCCATCCCTTTTTTTAATTTTTTTATTTCATTATTTTTAGAAAGAGGGGAAGGGAGAGAGGCAGAGAGGGAGAGAGATATCAATGTATGGTTGTGTTTCACCTGCCTCCAGCCACAGATCTGACTGGAGACCTGGTTTGCAACCTGGTTATGTGCCCTGGCTGGGGAATCAAACCTGCGACCTTTGGTTTCGCAGGCTGGCGCCTTATCCACTGTGCTACCAGCCAGGGCTCCTCCATCCCTTTTTTGCTCTCCTCTGTCCTCTTCCCCACCCACCCACTCCCCCAGAAAGTCAATCCCACATGTTGTCCATGTCCATGGTTCCTCCCTACTAGGTTCTTGTCTAAACTGCTTCCCTTCTTTGCCTCTTCCTCCCCCCTCCCCCCACTCCCCTTCTCCCTGACCACTGAAGGCCCATTCATTGTATTCATATATTTGGTTCTGTTTCACTTCTTGTTTTTTTTGTTCATTATTGTCCCTTAATGGGTGATATCATATGGTATTTGTCCTTCACTGACTGGCTTATTTCACCAAGCATAATACTTTCTAGTTCCATCCATGTTGTGGCAAATGTTAGGAGTTCCTTCTTTCTTTCTGCTGTGTGGTATTCCATTGTGTAAATGTACCAAGGTTTTTTGATCCAATCATCCACTGATGGGCACTTAGGCTGTTTTGAGCACTTGGCTATTGTAAATAGTGCTGCTGTGAACATAGGGGTACATAGGTTCTTATGAATTGATGTTTCAGGATTCTTCAGGTATAGTCCTAGTAGTGGAATTGCTGGATCAAAAGGCAGTTCCGCCCTGGCTGGTGGCACAGTGGATAAGGCGCCGGTATGCAAACCCGAAGGTCACTGGTTCGATTCCCCAGTCAGGGCACATAACAAGGTTGCAAGCCAGGTCTACAGCCAGGTCCGTGGCTGGAGGCAGGTGAAAGGCAGCCATACATTGATGTTTCTCTCCCTCTCTGCCTCTCTCCCTTCCTCTTTCTCTGGAAATAATAAATAAAATCTTAAAAAAAAAAAAAAAAGGCAGTTCCATTTTTAGTTTTTTAAGGAAACTTCATACTGTTTTCCATAGTGACTGCACCAGCCTGCATTCATTTCTGCCTGGGTCTTTTTTATGCTGTTGAAGTACCCAATGAGTTTCTTTAGCATTGTAATTACCAGTGATTTGAACTCTACATCTGATAGATTGCTTATTTCCATTTCATTTAGTTCTTTTTCTGGAGCTTTGTTCTTTCGTTTGGGTCATATTTCTTTGTCTCCTCATTTTGGCAGCTTCCTGTTTGTTACTATACAGTAGGTAGAGCTGCTTTGACTCCTTGTCTTAGTAGCATAACCTATCATAGAAAAATGTGCTGGTAAGTTGGATGGGATGGAGCCTTCGGTAATCATCAAGGCGGGTAATCCATGTGAACCAAGTTGATGGAGTCTCCAATATGGTGCCTCTGCTTTTTGGCTCTTTGTGGGAAGGGGCTCAGAATGGGGACAATACCACTCTCTGGCCCCTGGAGTTTTGTCTAGGAGGAAGCTCTTCCCCGGCACTTGCCCTGATGCCAAACACTTCGATTTCTCCCCATATGCCACTGGTGTCCGTCCAGCCGCTATAGTCCAATGCCAAAGCCCAGAGGGAGTGGATCTATGTAAGTCCTAAGTCTGTTGTGGGCCCTTTAAGAGGACACTCCTGAAAATCCCATAGTTTCTTCCACCTCCCACTCCCCACTGATTTTTACAGCCAGATGTTATGGGAATTTATTTTCCTGGCACTGGCACCCTGAGCTGGGTGGTTTAGTGTGGGGTTGGGATCTCTTGCTCCTGAGGTAAAGTATCTGTCTTGATTTTTATCCATCACACGTGGGTGTGGGACCACCCATTCTGTGTCTCCAGGTCTCTGTGTAGCAGGTGTTTGTTTAGATGGAGCCTCCATCAGTTTGGGTCTCAGTACCTACAATGAGCAGAGCCCCCTGCTGACTCACATTGGATATACAATTTTTGTTATATAGAGGCTCTAAGACCTTGGGATTGTTTGTAACCACAGCCTGACTTAACCCATCATGACTGATGTATCAGAGCAGTGAATACAAGGCAGGACCTTTAAGAAATAGATGTGTCAAACCCAGAAAACCAAATTCATGCAGTGAATTCAAAGGGAAGGAGCAACGCCTCAAAGAAAGGATGGCAAAATCAAGAGTTAAGTTCTGAGAAGAGCTAGACTTGGATAAAAGCAGATTGAAAGTAAAATTTAGAGTATGCTAGTTAATCACTAGAGAAGGGATTGAATTAAAGTGAGCAATACTTGTCTTTATTATGCTCTCAGTTGTGATCCATAGGTTGGTCTGGTGGGTTTGAAGACTCAAGGTTAAGTAGACATGAGGTGGTTGAAGCATCACTGCTATGGAGGTTGTGGAGATTCAGGCTGGTAGTGCAGAGGGATGTGGGAACATGGAGGGGGCACTCTGATTAGACAGGGAGCAAACTATTAAACAAACACAAGCCCTGCATTGATGAGGTACTCTGCTGAGTGATGTTTATAGGTTCCCTTTGAGTCATTAGATGAGGTGTGCTATTTGGTCATTACTGTACGTTGGCCAGTGTTCAGGTGCACAAAGATGTACCCTTCTAAATTGGAAGGCACACCAGAGGCTAGGTCAGAAATTAAACAAATGTGGAGGAAGACAACCTAACTGATGAAGAGATTGACTATGGAGGGACAGATAGGAGTTATTAGGAAACATGTCCAGGATAGGAGGTTGGATCAGAAACATGCAAGGAAATACTAGGAGTTGAAGAGCATACATTAAATCCTTAGACTTCCCATGTATTTTTGGACATCAATGTGCAAGTCTCACATAGCAGTAATGTAAAGCATGTACTTGATTCTATGCTTTGTAGAACATATTTAGGGCAAGTGAAAGCTACTCAAGAAGTATGTGACAGGGCATCACCCTGAGCACATGCTCCCTGTGCTTGAGAGAGTGTCCCCCTGGCAGTTTTGCCTGTCTAGAGAGTATGAGATTGGAAACTCAGAACATTGGAAAGAGGTAGCCTGCCTGATGTGAACACAACTTCCTCACACATGGCAACTGCTGCAGGCTGTGATGGATGTGTGCTCTTGGATGCAGAGCCCTGAGGGAACAGTGACTAACAGAGGATTTTAGGCTGAAATCCCCTTTTCCTGGGGTAATATTTGACCTCAGTTAGGGTCAACTTCCATGAGAAATAAGTAGAGGTTTGAAGTTACTAAATTTGGTGTCCCTCTGAGATATAGCAGCCCCTCATAACTATTATAAATTATAAGCCTCGAAAACTATAAAATGCCAGATTGGCTCAGATTAAGGCCAGGGCAGAGATATAAAGCCTGTAGCCTCTGGATTGTAGAGCAACTATTGTGGTGCTTTCAAGAGTAGGAAAGGGATGAATGAGCATTAGTATTTCCAATGCTGCCAGATATGGTGATAAGCTATGTTGACTCCTTGGTAGTCCTGGTAGGAGTTTTTTACAAAGGTCACTGGGGCCTTGCTCAGCAACTGGTATTATAGCTTGTGAGAAGAGCTTCAGCTTAAGGCTAGAAGCAGAAATGCAGCTGCTTGGCAAGATCTCAGGCTGGGCACATGTTCAACTGGACACTTGTACTAGGAAGGGGGGTGATAACCTCGCAGCTCCTCAACCACCCTGTAGGTAGTGTACATCTGGAATTGCTGACATTGAGGTGACAAGGGAGCAGAGGCTTCAGGGGTCCAAGCAATGCTGGTGGGTGGTAGCCATGAGTCCTTCAGGAGATGCTCTGGTTGTTGGCCTTCAGTCTGGAAAGCCCAAAGAACTCTGAGAGAGTGGGCAGCATGGGACTAATGGTTACATTGTCCTCAAGAACAGCTGAAATGAAGGGGTCTTTTGGGTCACTGACCTCTCTTCTGGCCCCTCCCTCCATTTCAACCTCAGCAATATTGCTTTCTCCCCTTTCCCCAATTACCCCCCACCTAAAATATATATATATATATATATATATATATATATATATATATATATATATATATTTTTTTTTTTTTTTAAGAAGACTGATTCCAGTTACCTGCAAGTTTTTGCTTTGCTGAGTCAGGTATGCAAGTGATATGTGGCCTCCTACAGTCTTTCCACATCTGGCCAATAGTGCACAACTCATCCTTTAAAGAAACATTAAACAAATATTCTTTAAGCATTGATTTAATGGAGCATCAAATCATTAGCTTCCCCAGGATCAATGTTCTGATCTGGCCTTCTTTTACCTACCCTAAGAAAGAAGCACAACTGGAATGCAGGAAAACCTTTGTTGTAGTTGAGGTCTGAAATACAGTACCAGATAGCTATATCTCTCTATATTTATATATAGATATATTCAATGAAGCTCTGTCTGAAGATGCCAGATGAAGAGGTGGAAGCAAGAATGAGGCCTTGGAAGAGCAGTCAGCTCATCAAGACAGGGCAACACTGGCATGGCCGAACTATGATAGTCAGATCCTCCACCATACTTGAACTCCCTTCCACCTACCATGGATTAAATGTAAAAATCTTTACCTCCATAAGGGGATTCTAATAGAACTCAAAGGCATAGTTTTGCTGATATTGGCACTGATTTGGTCAAGTAAAACAGCTGAGGAAAAAGAGATCCAGAAGGATCTAAAAACTGTCTAGAAAAGAGCCAAAGTCAAGACTACAGAGAGCAATGGTGTCAGGTATGAATGATGACAAAAATCAGAAAAAGCTTAAATGCTGGGAGCTGACAAGAAGATGAAGAACAAAGGCAAAAAATAGGAAACTGCATAGGTAGAACTTGCAAAGAGGGATGAAATACCCAAAGTTCCTTTGTGTTAGATGTCAACCTAACACAGAATAGGAGGGCAATTAAGAATATAAATGATGGAGAGATCCAAGATGGAGATGTAGACATGCTGCACCTCCTCCCACAACCAAAAACAATATATCTACCTCAAAACTAGAGATATCCAGAAATTCCTGAACATAGAACTGCACAGAAGTCAAACAAACAAAATATAGAAGACTCATCCAGACAGGTAGGAAGGGCAGAGCCAGGACACAAAGGAAGTGGTTAGGTGAGTGGATTGCTGGTGCCCTTGGCCTAGGTGGGGCAGCTGTGTGAGTTGGCAGCATAGATGGGAGAGTGGCAGGGGAGCACCTATTGAATGCTCCCAGCACCAGACCAGATCTTGAGGCTAACCGTTCCAGGACCAGGGGAGAAAAATAAAAACCCACATTGCTTTTTCTGACTGTGAAAACCTGTGGGGTTTGGAGCAAAGGAACTATTGGGAAGAGTTCATTTGTTTAGAGGCCCTCACGGTCCTGAAACATTCATGGACCCACCCACTCTAGGTGGAACTAGAGAGGAGCCCATCCCTTACAGGAAGCAAAAGTGCCTGCAAAGGGGGTGAGTGCTGAGCAAGTGGCATAGATCCCTCTCAGATCCTTCCCCCATGTACAACACCACTACCTGGTAAAATGTGTGGCGCAACACTGAGTGCCTAAGGCTCCGCCCCTTACAACTAACAGGTGCGGCAGCTCTACCTAAGACAGAAGCAAACACAGGAGCTTGTCAAGATGCAGAGACAGAGAAATAGGACTCAAAAAAGGGCACAAATCAAGGTTCCAGTGGCTGAACTAAGCATCAAAAAAGTAGCCGGCCTGACAGATGAACAGATTGTCAGCCTGACAGATGCACGGTTTAAAACGCTGGTAATAAAAATGTTCACAGACTTGACAGATATGCTTGAGTACAGAAACACATAAAGGAAGAAGTGAAGGCTAGGCCAAGTGAAACAAAGGAAAATACACACAAAATACACACAAAACCAATGGAGAAGGGAAGGGAAACGGGGTTCAAATCAGTGATTTGAAACATAAGGAAGAAATAAACAGTCAACCAGCACAGAAAGTGGAAACAACTAAAAAAAATGAGGAGAGGATTAGGAACCTCTAGGATAACTTTAAATGTGCCAACATCTGAATCATAGGGGTGCTAGAAAGAGAAGAGCAAGAAATTGAAAATTTGTGGGAAAAAAATAATAAAGGAAAACTTCCCAAATTTGATGAAGGAAATAGATATACAAGTCCAGGAAGCACAGAAAGTTCCAAACAAGATAGATCCAAATCAAACCACATCAAGGCATATCATAATTAAAATGCCAAAGATTAAAGATAAAGAGAGAATCTTAAAAGCAGCAAGAGAAAAGAAGAGAGTTGCCTACAAAGGAGTTCCAATAAGACTATCAGCTGATTTCTCAAAAGAAACTTTGCAGGCAAGAAGAGCCTGGCAAGCAATATTCAAAGTCATGAAAAGCAAGGACCTACACCCAAGATTACTCTATCCAGCAAAGCTATCATTCGGAATGGAAGGGCAGATAAAGTGCTTCCCAGAAAAGGTAAAGCCAAAGGAGTTCAGCATCACCAAGTCCTTGTTATGAAATGTTAAAGGGACTTGTTTAAGAAAAAAAAAGATCAAAACTGTGAACATTAAAATGACAACAAATTCACAATCATCAACAACAAAACCTGAAAAATGAAGGAAAAAACAAAAAAACAAAACCCAAGCAAACAGACAGAATAAGACCAGAAACATAGGTATGGGGATCATTAGAAGGGTTATCAGCTGGGAGGGGGAAAGGGACAAAATGGGGAAATGGTGCAGGGACTGGGAAACATAGTTGGTGGGTACAAGATAGACAGCAGGAAGTTAAGAATAATAGAGAAGAACTTGGCTGGTGGCACAGTGGATAAGGTGCCAGCCTGCGAACCCAAACGTTGCTGGTTCGATTCCCCAGCCAGGGCAGATAACGAGGTTGCAAGCCAGGTCTCCAGCCAGGTCTATAGCTGGAGGCAGGTGAAAGGCAACCATTCATTGATGTCTCTCTTCCTCTCTGACTCTCTCCCTTCCCTTCTCTCTAAAAATAATAAATAAAATCTTTACCAAAGAGAGAGAGAGAGAGAATAATAGAGGAAAGGATGAAATCAGAGAACTTACATGTACAACCCATGGACTTGAACTAAGGGAGTTGGGACTGTAGGAGGGAGCAGGAGGATTAGGTGGAGGGGAGCAAAGAGAAAAGAATTTGGGAAAACTGTAGCAGCATAATCAGTAAAATGTATTAAAAAAAATATGTGATGCTAACAGTTGTTATTTTATGCTAAAAGTGATTTCAATGGCCATTTTTAAAATAAGATTTTATTCATTATTTTTAGAGAGAAGGGCAGGGAGGGAGGAAGAAAGGGAGAGAAACATCAATGTGTGGTTGCCTTTCACCTGCCTCCAGCTAAGGACCTGGCTGGGGACCTGGCTTGCAACCTGGTTATGTGCCCTGACTGGGGACAAACCAGCGACCTTTGGATGTGCAGACCAGCGCCGATCCACTGAGCCACACCAACCAGGGCTTCAATGGCCATTTAAATAACAAGCTAAAGCAGTTCTAAAATACATTTGGGATAGTTGGGAAAACATAAATAAGCAATAAAGAATTATTTTCATTTTGTTGGTGTAACAGTGGCATTGCTGTTAATAAGGAGAACATTTTTAACTTTTTAAAGGTACAAGATGAAATATTTAAGGATGGACTGTCATAACTGAAATTAACTTTGAAATGGTTTAGCAATATATACATAGACACATAGATAAAGTCCATATAATAAAATGGTAGCTAGTTTTGGAGTCAAGTAACGATTTCAGTGTACTAGTCTATTTGTTTGAAAATGTTTTCTTAATAAAACTTAAAAATAAGAAAGCTAAATCATTAGCTTTTCTAAATAGCTCAATTATAAACTAAAATACAGCTGTGCAATAAATGATTTTACTAGTAAGAAATCAAGGCTCTGTAGGTGAAAATATGTGATCAATTATCAAAGTTGACCAGAAACATTTGGCTAAAGGCCTTTATTTTATTTTATTTTATTTTTGATAGGAAAAATTAACATTTTATTTTATTATTTTTAAAAGATTTTTATTTATTATTTTTCAGAGAGAGGGAAAGGGAGAAAGGCAGAGATACATCTCTGATAGTGATGTATGGTTGCCTTTCACCTACCTCCAGCTACGGACCTGGCTGGAGACCTGTCTTGCAACCTGGTTATGTTGCCCTGACTGGGAATCGAACCAGCAACCTTTGGGTTTGCAGGCCGGCACCTTATCCACTTTGCCACCAGCCAGGGCATAAAGGCTTTAACATAAAGAAACTTCGCAGTTAAATGAACCAATGATTCGCTATTTCTTTAAGGGAACTTGGGGTCAAGTTTCTGTCAGTTGCATCTAAAGGGTCTTGGCCAGCAAAAAACACTACCCTTAATCCTTCCCTGATTGTGTTTTGAATTCTGTGAAGGTATGAACACTAATTATTAACCCTTATATAGACAAAATATGTTCATTCTTCAGAGCCCTTGATCATCAATTCTAGGAAGGGTTAAGGAGAGCAAGGTAATTCTCTTAATTTTTCATATGGAGTTCCTGAGAGCTAGAAAGAGATGAGGGGCTTCCTAATAATTCGGTAAGTATTCAATTAAAAATGTATAGTGAACATGAACAGCTATTATATAATTAGCTATCATAGGCCAACACATTTTACATGCCAAAATAAAATGCACAAATAGCATGTACCATAAAATTTGAGAAATTTCAGGGTATGCTGGTCAGATGATGAGAAACCTCAGAGAAAGCAGGCTGAAATGATTGGGAAATTTGGCTTAGGACAAAGGGGAAGGAGGAAACTGTGAGACCCAAAATTAATTCCGTTCCTATACAAATGTCCTCTCTTTGCCCCATAATGTTAAAAGCCTGTCGTTGCTTTTAATTATTTATTTATTTATTTGTATTTTCCATTCATTATCTGTCCCTCAAAGACAAGAACCACACACCACATTCACCAGTTACTCTGTGGCACCAAGATTAGCAGCTGGTATAGAATAGATGGTCAGTAGGTGGGTGTTTAATGGAGGGATGAGTAGATAGATGGAACAGCATCACCTAGCTCTGAGCCCTTAGAGACTCACAGTCCATTCCTATTCTTAATGTGCTTCCTACAGTCCCAGTCTAACGTTCCTCTCTACCACTTAGGTGCAATTATTACATATATCATTTGCCAAGATACAAGATGCAAATATGTAAGTGAGAGGGAAACCACAAACTAAGAATCACTGCCCTACTTACTTCTCTCAGCCCTGAAGTCCTTTCTTTGCCAACAGCTCCCAGTCTGAGGACAGCAGCTGCTGATTCTCTTGCCAGCTTGCTGTGCTGACAGGTCTAATTGCTAAATGAACAGTCTGTGTTTCTAGTGAGAAGAGAGGTTCTCAAAAGAGTATCTGGGCTCCTGCAGCCCTGGGACGGGAACACAATATTGTGCAATCAGAAACTACCACCTCAGCAGGAGAGGTCAGCATTGGATTTTCCATTACAGGAGGAATAAATTTGGAAACTGGAGGCATCCTTAGAATTTTAGTTCCCAGACTATAGTGGGACACTTCTGATCATTGGAAGTGTGGAGGAGCATTGTTTTCAAAATGTGAGCTACTATAACAAAAATAATGATTTACAGAAGATAAATTGGGTAGTGATGGTGGAGTTTATGGGCTCAGTAAACTTATTCACAGCATGGATCTTTGAAGTTCATCCATAAATAAATATTTGTTGGGTATCTGCATGTAGGGTAGAGAAATCAAGAATTCTAAGACATAACCCTTTAAGAGGTGGCAATTTTACTGAGGAAGTAAATCAAGCAGTCATGATAACATAATTTAAAATGCTAGACAAGAAATATGATAAGGATCACATAACAGATATAAGCACTCAAGAAGAAAAAATATTATTACTTCCAATGTTCTTAAAATAGATTAATTTGCAAATAAATATTTGTATTATTGAAATCGGGAAAGACCTAAGAAACTGCTGGAGAAATTCAGGAACTATTTTATCAAACAGCTCTAATCTTAGATTTATTCTGTAAAGTTAATGAAAATATTATTTTAATATTTTAAAAATGATTTTATTAACAAAAAGATATTGTATTAATAAACAATATATTATGACTCCTATGACTCAGAAAACTATGAAAAGGAAGGAAATACCATTATCCAGAGACAATTCTGGTTAATAGTTTCTTCTCCATACCTCTTTTCTGTCTAACCTCATGTACACACACACACACACACACACACACAGACCATTGTATACATGATGTTCTCTAATCTCCTATTTCATTTGAATATTGTGAGCATTTTTTATGCTACTATATCTAGATTAACATTATTTTTAATGTATGAGGAGAATTCCACTGTTTGCATGTATGTCATAGTTAATTTAACCAGTTCCCTATTAATAAACTTGTATTATTTCCACTATAAAAATACTGGCATTAGTATGCTTACAAATATATCTGTGGAAATTTGTATTATTCCTTCCATAGGATAATTTATAGAAGTAAAATTGCTGGATAACTTTCTCCCCAAGTGTAACCATTATATAGAAGTGTGCTAGTCATTCTTGTCTTTCTTTCTAATTTATGCTATCGGTACATATACCTAAATACCCACATAGAAGCTTCTTAAATTCTTTTTTCCCTCTTCTTCTTAAAGCAGGCTATATAACATTTTTTGTAATACTGGTTTGGTGGTAGCAAACGCCTTTAGCTTTTCCTTGTCTGGGAAACTCTTTATTTCTCCTTCAATTTTAAATGATAGACTTGCTGGGTAAAGTAATCTTGGTTGTAGGTCCTTGTTTTTCATCACTTTGAATATTTCACACCACTTCCTTCTGGCTTCAAGTATTTCTGTTGAGAAATCAGCTGACAGTGTTATGAGAGCTGCCTTGTAGGTGACTGTCTTTCTTTTACTGCTTTTATTTATTTATTTATTTTTTGAAGGAGATAAGTGGGGTTTTAAAAAGATTTTATTTATTATTTTTAGAGAGAGAGGCAGAAAGGGAGAGAGAGAGAGAGACATCAATGTATGGTTGCCTTTCACCTGCCTCCAGCTACGGACCTGGCTGGAGACCTGGCTTGCAACCTGGTTATATGCCCTGGCTGGGAATCGAACCAGTAACCTTTAGGTTCGTAGACTGGTGCCTTAGCCACTGTGCCACCAGCCAGGTGTTCTTTTGCTGCTTTTAAATTTTGCTCTTTGTCTTTAACCTTTGCCATTTTAATTGCGCTGTATCTTGCAATGGGTCTCTTCTGGTTTATCTTGTTTGGGACTTGCTGTGTGTTGTTTTCCTTCTCCAAGTTGGGGAAGTTTTCAGTCATTATTTCTGCAAATAGGTTCTTGATCCCTTGCTTGCTCTTTTCTCCTTCTGCTACCCTTAGGATGTTGATGAGGTTTGCTACATGCTGTCCCAAAGGATCCTTAACCTATCCTCATTTTAAAAAAATTTCTTTTCTTCTTTTTGTTGCTAAGTTTGGGTGTGTTCTGCTACCCTGTTTCCTCCGCTTCATCCAGCCTACTGTTTGTTCCTTTTAGTATATTCTTCGTTTCAGCTACTGTAGTCTTCATTTCTGATTGGTTATTTTTTTATGGTTGCTATACTCTTTTTCATGCTGTTGTCATCCTCATTAAGTTCCTTGTAGTTCTAAGTTCCTTTCACATCCTTACAACCATTCTTTTGAATGCTATATCTGATAAATTGCTTGCGTCCATTTCATTTAGCTGTTCCTGGAGTTTTGTCCTGGTCTTTCATTTGGGGTATGTTTCTTTGTTTCTCCATGTTGACTGCCTCTTTGTGTGGGTTTCTATGAATTAGGCAGATGTGCTATGACTCCCAGTCTTAATAGGGTAACATTATGTAGTAGGTGTCCTGTAGAACCCCATGGTGCAGCATCCTTGATCACCTGTGTTGGTTATTCCAGGAATGACCCTAGTGTGGGTTGTGTGGGTCTTCCTGTTGTAATTGAGTCTCGATTGCTATCGACCCATTTATGTGTGGTGTTGCCCCTCAGGCTGGCTACCTGTGAGAATCAACTCTGACCATAGTGTATGAGCTTTGTGCAGGCACTGACTAAACAGAGCACAACTCAACTCAGCAGGCTCTGGTGCCTGCCTAGATCTCCCTTTGGATATGCCGCTTGCTCTGGTGTTACCTGGAGTTGGCCACTGAGTGTGCTAGTTCTCTGGCCCATTGGGAGGAACTTCAGTTCAGACCTGTATCAGGCACTGTAAGTGACTAGCCCTGGGCAACCTATTTGGAGCTAAAAAGTGATCCATAGTTTGTAGCTGCCTCTACAGGGCCTGGGTGCACATGGGAAAGACCAAGCTGCTCACCAAGGCTGGTTTTTACCAGCACTGGCTAGGGGGAAGGTCAGCAAAAGTCCCAAGGCATCCTGAGATCTGCCTGTGCCTGTTTCTACCTACCAGCTGCCTTTTAGGTTCAGTCACTGAAGGGGCTTCTGGTGGTACTTGAGTTGCATGAGATAGGTTCTCAGTGAGTCACCAGGTAGAGACAAGTGTTATTCTCCAGATTAATGCAGGTCCAAAATTGGTATCAGTGCTGGATCTGAGACCACTCAGCAATGTTCCAGGTTATGTCCTGCTTGGCTGCCACCCACTGGGTGCTTGCATACCTTTGTGGTCGGGCAGGGTCTTTGGGAGTCATCAGGGTGAAATCAGCAGAGTTTATCAGGCCCCGACAGACCAAGACTTGGCTGCGTGAAGGGAAGGCTCTGTACTGGTTGGGCATGCAAGGAAAAAACTTCTCCCATCCTAGAGCCAACAAATATTCTGTCCCAACGTCTGCCAGGAGACTAATCTTAGCGGAGCAGGGCCACTGGAAGTCAAAAGAAGGAGCAATACCAGTCAGGTTTATAGGAAGGTGAGAAATATATCTCTCACTCCAGAGCCACACAAATCAATCTGTCCTGGGTTATACCCAGACCTCAGCAGGGTGGGGCCACTGAGAGCCAAGAGGTTGGGGCTCCTGGGAATCCAGGAGGTATAGCTAACAGATCACCTGTGATGTGGGGGCACCAGACAGGTTGATGGAAAAGTGGGGTTGGAATGTTTTCCAACCCCAAGCCACACAACTCAGTCACTGATACCCCCTGAGTCTGCTCAGAGCTTTACATCCCAATCCAGGCAGCTGACTCCACTTGCAGGGCGTGAGCTCCACAGGGTGGGGTAACAGGGAGTTCAGAGGGTGGGGCTATTGCATTCCCCCAGGCTGATGTTGTAAGGAGGGGCAAGCTCCACTCTAGAAAGATGGTGTCTGCAGCGCAGTAGAGTGACTCAGCACAGGGGGTTCCTGCAGCTGTGTCCTCAGTTCTCTCTCCAGAGCTACAAATACCAGTTTCTCCTTCCAAGACTCTGGCTAGCCCTGCCCTCCCTTTGCTGGAGCCCAGGGTGAGTCAATGAGAACAAGATTTTGTGTGTTGACCCTTTAAAAGGATGCTTATGTCCCTAGCAGACTCCTGTCTTTCCTTGGCAGGCAGAATCCCCACTGATTTTCATAATCCAGATGTTACGTGGGTGCCTCTTCCCTGCTCTGGTGCTCTGGGCTGGGGAGCCTGGTGTGGGGTTGAAACCCCACTCTCCTCGGAGGGAAAGTTTGCAGTTGAGATACCCCTCCTGGATCTCAACCATGGTCTGTAGGAGTGGGGCCAGTCCTTTTGGTGTCTCTGTAACTTCCTACCAGTCTCAAAGTGGCTTCAGTAGATCCTTGGTTATAAGATTTCTCTTCAGCTAGTCTTCAGTTGGTTATGCAGGTTGATTGCTCTATGTTTCAACTGTAATTCCAATTTGGTCCTGGAAAGTGATGAGTGTAGCTTCCACCCACTCTGCTTAAATAGTTGTATAGGTTAAACTCATTTACTCTTCTTTATGATTTGTGACTTTTGTTTTATCCTTAGAAAGGTCTCTCTTAGCTATATATTCACCGCATTTTATTTTAGTACCAGTTTCAATTTTTTATATTTAAGTACAAAACTATCTGGAATTTATCCACTTTATTTGGGAATTGAGACAGGAAATCCAACTAATTTTCTTTCTCAGATGACTAACCAGGTGCCCTAACAGCATGGTTTAGAATCATCGGTTTCTTAGTAAGGATAATACAACCCCCTTTCCTGCCCCCTTGTTTCTACAAGGAAGATGCTCTGAGCTAAGAATGTAAACTAGACATTAGAAGCATTTTATCCTTTATCATCAGTGTAAGGGTGCTCTAGACAAAAAAGTTAAGAAATGTCTTTTCCTCTTTAAGGATTTGTTGTACTGAATTAGGAGTCACATGTGTCTGATTTAATACATTCCTTTCTTCATTTATTCAACAATATTTATTGAGGGCTTACTGTGTGCCCTGTATTAAGGCTGGATTTCAGGTACCATTTGTCCCTTTGGCCAGATGCCCAACTATATGCAGTGACCCTGGGCAGGGAGAATATCTCTTGGAAGGTGACACTTTAGCAAATATCTGAAGAAAACAGAGGATAATTGCAGGAACAGCATTCTAAGTAGAGAGAACAGCAAGTATAAAGGTCCTAAGGTGGAAATAGTTGAGGAAAAGCAAAAAGGCCCACATGATTGTCATGAAGTAAGCAAGAGGGACAGTGGTAAGCAACAAGGTGAGTATGTAGACAGCATAGAATCTGGTAGATCATTGTAAGAACTTTTGTTTTTACTCTGCATGAGACCATTTGACTTCATTGTAAAACAATTTCTTCCGTTACTGGGCAGAAATAAATTGTAGGGGGAACAAGAGGCTTGCTCAAAGATGACTCCAATAATTTTGGCCTGGGTAACTGAAAGGATGAAGCCACCCACTTACTGAAATGGGGGAAAGACATCTCAGTGGGAGGAGAAAATTTGGGGAGAAGATCAGGACTTTGGTTCTGGTCATAAGTCTGGTCATTAGACATACAGATGGAAATAGATGGATAGTTAGACTTGTGAATCTGCATTCCAGGAAAAATGTCCAGCTGGTGGTATAACTATGGGAGTTGAAAATATGTAGATGGAATTTAAACCCATAGGCCTGGATGACACCACCAAAGGAGTGAATGTAGGTAAGGAAGGGAAAGGGCCTTCTTGTTGGAGCTCACTCCTGCCTCAGGTCCTTTGCCAAGAACATTCTTTCACTAGACATTTGCAAGTCTCCCCCCCTCACTTCATTTAAAACTCTCAAGTGTCCCCTCCTCAGAGGCATGTTCCTTGGCCATCCTATATAAACAATATCCCTCTCTTTTATGCCCACCACTCACTCTATCTACCCCTTACCTGCTTTGT
Organism: Noctilio leporinus; assembly: GCA_004026585.1. Classification (NCBI taxonomy): domain Eukaryota; kingdom Metazoa; phylum Chordata; class Mammalia; order Chiroptera; family Noctilionidae; genus Noctilio; species Noctilio leporinus. The sequence continues at coordinate 7,582 of PVIW01003107.1, read as the reverse complement.
TTTCCTACATAACATTTCTCATGTCCTAAAATCATATATTTATTTGTTTACTTGTTTATGATTTATCACTTTGTGAGGTTAGGGCTTTGCCTTTTTAAATGTACTTTAAAGATATATTTTATTTATTATTTCCAGATAGAAAGGAAGGGAGAGAGGGAGAAAAACATCAATGTATGGTTGCCTTTCATCTGCCTCCAGCCACGGACCTGGCTGGAGACCTGGCTTGTAACCTGGTTATGTGCCCTGGCTGGGGAATCGAACCAGCGACCTTTGGGTTTGCAGGATGGTGCCTTATCCACTGTGCTACCAGCCAGGGCTTAAATGTGCATTTTAAAACCATTTATCTTAGTTTGGTTTCCCCACAAGCTGATCTGAGACAAGTATTTGAGTGCAATTGTTTATATGAGATATGTTCTCTGGAAATTCCAGTAGGAGTGTAGAGAAGTGAGGTAGATATGAGAAGGTCGTCAATAAAGGCTGCAATATCAGGCAAATTACCACTGTGGGTAACTGGAGCTTAGTTGTGCAGAAAATTTGTGGCCCTCAAAGAATATAACCTGATGTGTGTGATTGCTTAGATATGAATACGCTAATTGTCACCAAATAAAGGCTGTTTCTAGGGTGTATTAATTCTTATGTACTTCTGGCCTGATGGGCTCACTTGCCCATGGCCGTACCCCGTTCTGGCTGCTGAAGAGGGTCAACAGGCAAATAGATGCAGATCATGCAAATTAGAAGTGGGATGGTGTGTATCTAGGGTATAAGGGCTGAGCCACAACTCCATCTGCTACATCATTTTATCCTCAGCACCTAGAACTGTGCTTGATACATAGTGGACATTCAATAAATACATGTTAAATGAACACTATTCACATATTAAATAAACATCATGGATGCTTTATGGGAAAAGTCATATTTTGCACTCAGCTCTTAAGTTCTTCCTTCCTACATTGTAATTTCATTTTCCCAGCCTTCAGCAGAGTGTAATACACTTGGGCAGCCTTGTATGGTGATGGTGTGACATCGTAGGAGCAGAATCTATGGGAGGGATGTGTCCAGGAGCCCCAGGCAGAGAAAGGGGCAGCAGGTGAGGGTAAAGTAGGTAGGAGTACACACAGAGAAGATAGTTTGGGGGAACATAAGAAAGATGTTTGAAAAAACTTACACTTTTTCAATATCCATCAGTCGAAGCTTATTCTAAGATGGGTATTTGGGCATATATCTTTCCCTCTTTTATTTGAAAAGCCACCCATACAGCAAATATTAAATTCTAATATATCCTTGTGTCTATTTTTGTGTTCTATTCTGTGTAAGTGATCCTTCTCTCTGTTCTTTTGTTGTTTGTGAAATGTGGTTTAACTCTTTAAAGCCACTTGGTATTTTTTTTCCTGCTTGAAAGATTACTGTTCAAGGAAATGTAAAGTATGCAGGTAGAGGAAGCAATAGGTGCAGAAGGGAACGGCCAGAAGTTTGTGTGACTGGAGGCCAGAAGTTTGTGTGACTGGAGCGCAGGGGTCAAGGAGAGATGGCAGGTAGGGAGGCGGGGCTTGTAGGCAGGGTTTGCTCTGCTTTGTGTGACAGACTGTATTTTCCATAGATGGCCACAATATCTCCTATCTCGAATACTTTACAATGTGACCTTATATGCTTTCAATTGAGAAGTGAAGTCTATGTCTCTTCCCCTTGAACCTGGACAAATTTTCTTGTAACCAGAAGAATGTGGTTGAAGTGACACTGTAAATTCAGAGGCTGTCGCAAATGAACATGTAGCTTCCATCTGGAGTGCTTGCACTTGCCGCTCTGAAATACTGTGTAAAAAATCTTTCTAACCTGAGGCCACCAAGCTCTGGGGAAATCAAGCCACAAAAGAGGATACATTTACTTGCCCTAGTCAGCAATCCTAATCTTCTCCACCCAGTCCAGGTACCAGTCTTGTGGGTGAATGAGCCTGAGATGATCCCAGTTACCACCAATGGAGATACTTCTAGGTAGAGCCCAAGACCTCCAGTAGCAGAGACAAAGTGTTCCTCCATGCCCTTTCCAAATCTCTGACCCACAGAACCCATAAGTCTAATGAAAGTGGTTGTTTTTTAAAAGATTTTATTCATTATTTTTAGAGAGAGGGGAAGGGAGGGAGGAAGAAAGGGAGAGAGACATCAATGTATGGGCGCCTTTCACCTGCCTCCAGCTGCAGACCTGGCTGGAGGCCTGGCTTGCCCTGGCTGGAAATCGAATCAGTGACCCTTGGGTTTGTAGACCAGTGGCAATCCACTGAGCCACACCAGCCAGGGCATAATAAAGTGATTATTGTTTTACACAGCTAACTTTAGAATAGTTTGTGACACAGCCATAATAACTAGAACACAGTGCCTGGGTTTGGGCTTTATCCTGAAGGCGATAAGGAATAGTGGAAGTGGTTTCAGGCTATGGAGTAACCTAGTCCCACATGGGATTCAGAAGGCATACTCCAACAGTTATGTATACAATACAAAGCCTCAGTGCTGCTCAACTCCAGGAGGCACCAATAATATAGGGTGTGGCAAAAGTGGGTTTATAGTTGTTTGGAATATACTACAATGATTAATAAATCACAATATAAGAATAAACTCTGTTTTGTGTGCTCACAACTGTAAACCTACTTGCTATTGCCCCTCCCCCCTCCCCATAGGATACAATGTAATGATGGCACCTAAATTCATGCAAAGTACAGAGTAGCAGCTCCGGCTGTTGTGGATGAACCCTCAGTAGCCAGAACTGAAAGAAAGGGAGCTACTAACTGAGGCTAGTGTTATAATCCAGGTGGGAGACCAGGAGGGTCTGAGCTAGGGTCAGGAACATTTCAAAAATGTTTCAGAAATAGATCCAGCAGAACTAAAGTGAGGCAGAAGTCTGGAATGACTTGCAAGTGTCTGGCTTGTGGAGGATGGTGGTATGATAGAGGTGGGCTGTAAATAATGTCTTTGGTGTCAGGCATATATAGTTTTTACTCAAAGCCATGAGAATGAGCGATGTGGCAATTGGAGGAGCTATAGAATAAAAGGAAAGAACAGGACTGAACACTGAGGAATAAAGATGTTTAAAGGACAGGCCAAGGAAGAAGGCCTCATTAATGATATTTTGAAAAGGAATGATTAAATAAGTGGTAAAACAGATGGAAATGTCTGGTGTCAGAATAACCAACAGAAAATCTTAATTTTTAAAAAAGGTCAGCAATATGCCATATCTCACGAGCAAGGAGAATGGGGACTGAAAAGTGGCCACTACATCTGAAAATTGTGAGTTTGTTGGTGCCTTTGGAGAGAGCAGTTTCTGTGGAGTGGTAGGAATAATGAACAATGGGTAATGGACAAGGACGCACTGAGGAATGAAAAGAAACATGAGTTCTCTAAACAGGCAGGAAAAGAGAAAAGAGCATTGACATCTAAAATGGCAGGGAGAGGAGAGAGAAGGGGTGGGTGAGTGGGATGACTCAACCCTTTGTCATTTACACTGCAGGCCTTTGTCCCTTAGAGGCAGGATGGACAGTGGTTAGTGCAGGCTCTGGAGCCAGGCTGCCTGAGTTTGTAGCCCAGCTTCCCCATCCCCACCACTTACTACCCATGTGAACTTGGGCAGATTACTTAACGTCTTTCTCCTTAGTTCCCTATCTAGAAAGTGTACTTGTAAGCACCTCTTAGGTTTTTTTGTGAGTGCTTGGAATAGCACACAATGAGCATGCAATATTTGTCAACTATCAGTGTTATTACTCTTATCATCATCATTACTACCTTTGTAAATTCTGGCTCTTTCTCTTGGTGATAGCTACTACGCTTGCTCTAGGGCAGTGATTTTTGAAGTGTGACCCAGGGAACTCTGTGGGTCCCTGAAACTCTTTCTGGGGGTCTGGAAAATCAAAATATGAAAGCATGATTTACCTTTCTCACTCTCATTCTCTCGCCATAGTATAGAGCAATTTTCAGAGGCAATGTGATGTGATATTGCAACAGATTGATGTAGAAACATATGTAAAAATCCTGCTGTCTTCTATTAAGCCACACATTAGAAAAAATATATTTATTTTTAAATAATTTTGTCCTTTTTTTTGAAGATTTTATTTATGGGGTGGGGAGAGAGGCAGAGAGGGAGAGAGGCATCAATGTATGGTTGCTTTTCACCTGCCTCCAGCCACAGATCTGGCTGGAGATCTGGCTTGCAACCTGGTTATGTGCCCTCGCTGGGGAATCGAACCAGTGACTTTCAGGTTCACAGGCCGATGCAGAAAAAAATATTTTCAAAAATGTAAGAGAGCCTTGACTGGTGGCACAGTGGATAAGGCACTGGCCTGTGAACCTAAAGATCGCTGGTTTGCAAGCCAGGTCTCTAACCAGGTCTGTAGCTGAAGGCAGGTGAAAGGCACCTACACATTGATGTCTTTCTCCTTCTCTGTCTCTCTCCCTTCCCCTCTCTCTGAAAATAATAAATAAAATCTTAAATTAATAAATAAAAAATGTAAGAAAATGCTACTTATTTTTGTTGTTTTGGAAAATATAGTTAATTTTCGCAAAAAAACAGAAACAAAAAACCCATGCTATTTATGTTAACATGTTTACTATTTTGGATGATTTCAAGCTAAGTATTTAAAACATTTATCCATTTTAAAGCCCTGGCTGTTGGCCAGCCTGTGAACTCAAACATCTCTGGTTCGATTCCCCAGCAAGGGCACATAACCAGGTTGCAAGCCAGGTCTTCAGCCAGGTCTTCAGTCAGATCTGTGGCTGGAGGCAGGTGAAAGGCAACCATACATTGATGTCTCTCTCCCTCTCTGTCTCTCTCCCTACTCCTCTCTCTAAAAATAATAAATAAAATCTTTAAAAAATAAAATATTTATCCATTTTAATTTCTAATATTGCAAATATTCCAGAAGCATTATCCACAAAAGCTCTTTGAAGTCACCAAAATTTTAAGGTTGTGAAGGGAAACTGACACCAAAAAGCCTGAGAATCACTAACTCAGAACCAGAGTAGAAAAACGTTAACTAATTTGTACTCCTTTCTCGAGTCATACAAGACTATTTGCTTTTCTCTAAAAGTTTCCCTTTTTCATTCATAGCTCTGAATCTTTGCTTGTGCTGTTCCTCAGTTTAGAATGTCGATTTACCCTCCTTTGCCTGTCAGAACTCTGCATATCCTTAAAGATACCTATAACCAAAATGTCACATCGGCTGATAGGGAGGTAGGTCCTCAGTTACCCTTCTCAGAAGCTGCCCAGAATCAAGTGTGCTTATGTTCCTTCCCCATAATCTTTTCTTATTATTCATCAACCACAAACAGAGAAATAGGTATGTGACAACCTCAGCAGAAGGGGCAAGGCTCTGTCACGTACACTATGGCCAGCGTCATCCATGAGAACCCTTCCTCACTGCTAAGGGTATTGCTGTCCGCATTCCCCCAGCAGGAAATCCTTGAGTTGGACAACTGTCCTATTCCTTCAGTTCTCATTTTATAGCTGTTGCCATGATCCAATTTGAGCAGGAGCAGGAGTAGGAGAATGATCCTCTCCCCAATTTTTTTCTAAACATCAGTGAGGCCCCGAAGCACTATTTTTTGCTACTGTAGTTTTGTTCATAACCCTTTCTATCAGAGCCAGGCAGAGTCTGAATGTGAAACACAATACCCTGCTCTCCATATCTCCATATCTCTGGTACTCCTCAGGGGCTCAAACACTAGAAATGTCTCCTTCACAACAGTAGCATTTCTATCAGGTTCTGAATCTTAACTTAAGCTTAGCTGGGATCCCCTGTTGCGATCACCCTCCTCCTCCTCCTCCTCCTCTTCATCATTATTCTAATCCTCATGTATTTTCTGATCTTCACAATAATTCTGCAAGGAACATGTCATCCTATTGTATTATTTATCTGTTGCTATGTAATAAATTCCTTCCCAAACTTGAAACCACATTTGTTATCTCATAGTTTCTGTGGGTCAGGAGTCTGGGCCGGCTTAGCTGTATTCCCTGCTTCACCGACTACAGTCAAGATATCAGATGGGGCTATGGTCATTGCACACTTCACCTGGGAAGAGATCTGCTTCCAGCCTGACTCACACGGTGTTGGCAGGGTTCAGTTCTTCACTGGCTGTGGCTGGAGGCCTCCTTTAGTTCCCTGCCATGTGGGGCTTTCTAACCTGGCAGCTGGTTTCATTACAGCACGTAAGCTAAGGGGGCAACAGAGAAAACCCAGTAAGTCAGTGTTTTGCATCCTAATCGTGAAAGTGACATTCCATCACTTTGGTGTATTCTGTTAGAAGCAAGTCACTAGGTTTAGCCCACACTTAAAGCAAGAGGGTTATACAAGGGCATGAATACAGTATGATCCTTGAGGGACATCTTGAAAGATAACTGCCACATTCATTCTCCTAGATGGTGAAAGTGAAACTCAAATAAGGGTCAATAATTTGACTGAAGTCACTTAGTAAATGGCAGAGCTGGATTTGAACTCATCTGTCTGACCCTAAAGCTTACCTTTAGCACTTATTAGTATATACCAAGGTCTGTCCTGAAAGTATCGAGCCAATACTTTTTTTTTTATATATATAATTAAAAGTTTTCGAAGCCAATACTTTCGGGACAGACCTTCATATTCTTACATTCTGTTTGCCACTGTTACTATCTCCTTTATTCTAGAACAGCCTTATTAAGGGCAGGGGATACTTATGTCCCTTATAATGGTAGAGTTGTTGGTGAATAGATGGATGGACAAATACCTGAATCAACTAAAATAGTCCACAGGTTGGAACTGTAAACACAGAAATTGCTAAACCAGGGTTTAAAACGAAACAGAGCTGTAAAACAGAGCATGAGTCAAACTGAGAAGAAAGGGTGGAAGTGAGCCAGAGGGCAACCCAGATACACTGTTGACCCTGTGAAATTTTTCAAATTTCTTTTTCCCCTTAGGTGTGAGACATAGCCTCTCTGTTTTGGTAAGCAGAGACAAATCCTCTGGATTGCCAGAATTTAGACAGTATAATGGCTAAGAATATTCAAAAGGCATTCTGAATAAAGCTTCAGCGATCTCCCACCCCCACTATACTTAGCTGATATATTCATGGTATTTATGTGTTTTTAACCCCAAAAGTCCTCTATGTCACTGTGCTGCTTAAAGGGGGAAAAAATGACAGCAGCCCAAATATATATGCTGAAAGAGTCTGAAGAAGCAAAAAATTTTATGCAAATCTGAATGTTTGAGTTATTTCTTCCCCTCACAATAATTGGGTTATTAATATATCAATAAAATATTGCCTGTAAAGAGTAACATTTCTTTTTTTTTTTTCAAATTTTATTGTTGTTGTATTACATCCATCCCTTTTTTGCTCCCCTCTGTCCCCCTCCCCACCCACCCTTTCCCCGCAAAGTCAATCCCACCTGTTGTCCATGTCCATGGTTCCTTTATACTAGGTTCTTGTCTAAGCTGCTCCCCTTCTTTGCCTCTGCCTCCCCCCTCCCCTCAACCCCTTTCCCCCTGACCACTGCAGGCCTATTCCTTGTATTCATACACTTGGTTCTGTTTTGCTTGTTGTTAGTTTTGCTCATTATTGTCCCGTAATGG
>PVIW01003106.1:0-184593 GCA_004026585.1 Noctilio leporinus | reverse complement strand
TCTGTGATATATTTCACAAAAATAGCGTTCCATAGTAAAATTAGTATTAAAGAAGAAAAACTGCTTAATCTTGCTACAGTATATCTAAAATACAATCATTTAACTGTAATAATTATGTAAGCTATTGGCACATTTAAAATTTTTTGTAATAACTCTTCAAAGTCCAGTATGTACTTTAAATATGTGTAAAAATAATGTACGTTAATAAATGTATTTTTGCATGTAAAAAAAAATAATAATAATAAATAAATAAATAAATAAACAAGCTCAGCCCTGGCTGGAGTGGCTCAGTGCATTGAATGCTGGCCTGTGAATCAAAGGGTTGCTGGTTCAAATCCAAGTCAGGGCACATGCCTGGATTGTGGGCCAGGTCTGCCCCTTCCCCTAAAAATAAATAAATAAAATCTTAAAAAAAAAAAAAAAAAAAAAAAAAACAAGCTCATAGTTGACTGAGGACCACTGGCCTAGAGCAAGTCTTGCCTTCCTTGTTTGTAAAAGTGGGTCTGTGAGCCAGTTGTAAGACTTATGTGACAATAACAGATCCAGAAGCACTTAGCATCATCACCTTTAATGTCCTTTTAGCCACTAGTTTGCTTGCTTTTATTTGCAGGTAATTTACTTTTGGATTTTTTCTCCCATGTAATTTTGGTCATTTTACACAAACATAAAGAAATAACTTATTTTTAGAAATATATTTAAATCTTTAAATATGTAAGAGGCATGTAATATTAACTCTCTTAGAAGATTAGGATTATTTCAGTCCAATGGCCAGACTAGGGCTATCTTTGGAACTGATTTTTAATACTCAACTTACTTTCTTTTCCAAATTAAATCTGTGGGGTGGGATATTGTATTCTGGTGAAAAAAAGAGTTATTTCCTCCAACCCTCTTCCATAAAAAATACCATGAACAACATCTCTGGGAAATCCTATGTAAATAACTAGGGGAAATATTAATCATACCTCTTCAACTGTTCTTAAATTGTCTTAAAGATTTCCACCTTGTGGCTATCCATAAAGGCTAACAAGCACAAAATGAGCCTCTAGGCCAGTGTTTCTCCTAAATTAAGTTCTATGAGCCTATAGACCTGAACTGTCCAATGTGGTGACCACTGGCCACATATGACTGTTAGCACTTGAAATGTGACTAGCACTGTTATGATGTGCTTTAAATCTAAAGTCCACACCAAATTTTGAAGACTTGGTATGAAAAAAGATATAAATATCTCATTAATTTTACATTAGTTAAATGTTGAAATGATTATCTAAATGTCAATAAATAATAATAATTTTTACTTAGTCCAAAATACTTTTTATATCCTGGGCTAATAAAATATATTAAAATTAATTACACCTAGGCCTGGCCAGGTAACTTAGTTGGTTAGAGCATCATCCTGATACTGCAGGGTTGTGGGTTCGATCCTTGGTCAGGCCACATACAAGAAGCAGCCAGTGAGCCCTGACTAGTGTGTCTCAGAGGTGGATTGGGTGTTGTCCCGCAAACTTAAAGGTCACTTCTAAGTCAGGCCACATGCCTGGGTTGCAGGCCAGATTTACTGTTGGGGGTGTGCAAGAGGCAACTGGTGGATGTTTTTCTCACACATTGATGTTTCTCTCTCTCTCTCTCTTTCTTCCTCCCTTGCCCTCTCTCTAAAACTAAATAAATAAAATCTTTTTTTTTTTTAATGAAGCAACCAGTGAATATATAAATAAATGAAACAGCAGATTTCTCTCTATCCATAATTTAAAAATTGTAAAATTATTTACACTTAAAAAGTGGCTACTGGAAAGTTAAATTGCACATGTAGCTCTCAGTGTGAGTCCTATTGTATTTCTTTTGGATAGCTGTGCTACTCGAGACCTTCTGGGAGTTAATAGGTGTTGGGAGTAGGGTAAAGGGGGTGAGGAAGGAGGATTCTGTGACAAAGTCACTATGGAAAATAATGAGGTTTTTAAAGCCAGAGGTCTTATATGGAACCTCTGCCATTCCTTTTTGTTTAAGGGACTCATTTCCCTGAACTCATATATGGAAAAGACTAAAATGCTATTGTCAGTTACAGTGTTACCAAAGCTTCTTTCTTACCACTAGACTACCAACACTAACCAATGCCAATATATTTCTTCTACTTCTACATAACTTTTTATAGTGATAGGTTTAAAATATTCTTCACTTTTCTCAGAAAAAGAAAACCTTAAGTTGATAAAAACTTTCAGAATTTTAATTGATGGTGGAGTGAGGTTGGTTTGGTTTTTGTTGTTCTTTTTTTTTTCCTGTGGGAGAAATGTTTTAAGATTCTCAATTGTCATCTTTTGACATGGGAAATATTTACAAAAGTCAGACTTTCCAAAACTCGTGTTTTCACCCAGAGATGAGAAACACGAGGGTGTGGGAATTAGAAATTTGAGATCAAATCTTTCTCACTACTTACATATTCTGCGATGTTGAGCAAGTGTCTTACATTTCTATAGAAATAGGAAGAATAATATGTACCCAGCAGGAGTGTGTTAGAAGGGTTTGGACCGTGTAAAGTGCCTGGCAGAGGGAAGGCACCTAAAAGATGTTGTTAGCTGCTGTTTCAGTTTTTGTCACCTCCTGTGCTTTGGCATATCCGTTCATTGTGAAAGGGGATTATGATGACTGTAAATATCCCTACTAGCATGTGGTATTTTCATGCACATTAATAATGCTTTCTTGCAGTTTGGAAAATTATTTTGGATATAGGTGTCTTGCCTTTTCAATAAGGTAATCAGCTACTTAACAGCTGGGACACTTTATATACTTCTATAGGTCTTCTGTGTTTCTTTAATTCTTTAAGAACCCTGTCCCTCCAGCACAGGCTTATTTTAATAAGTAATCATTGAATGGAGTCTTTGTTATCAGTATGATAAATTATAACAATATTGGTTAATATTGGTTAATATTATGCTATGTCAATGTGCGTTCTTTAAAAAATTATATTGTTAAGAGCAGCATTAACAAAAGTTGTAAGATAAACTATCAATAGAAGTTTAAGAAAAAGTTATATGACAACCTCTATGGAAAGATAATTCTAAAAAAAAAAAAAAAGATAAAGATAATGCTACTGAGGCAAAATCTAAGAACTTAAATCTTTAGAGAGAGAAATAAGGTGTTCTTAAGAAAAGATTATTCTAAAAACCAACAAAAAAAGATGAAAAAAGATAAAAAAATAAAACCCTAGAAAAGAAAAAAATACTATTCTAATTTGTCCAAAAGGATGATACGGAATAACAGTGATAATAGAACTATGGGTCTGCCCTATTTTAAATGACCCAAAAGGGATATGAGATAGGGTCAACCTAGCAACTAAATGAAAAGACTTTATCTCCTTCCCAAGGAAAAGGGATTTCCCAAGGCAAGTCTCCTAGCAGATGGGACAGTTTATCCTAGCACCCTTCAGTTCTGGCACCTGAGACTTTGACCTTCAGAATGATATGGTTTTAAGTTTTAAAAAAAAAAGAATTTTGCCCTGGCTGGTGGCACAGTGGATAAGGTGCCGGCCTTCCGAGCCCAAAGGTCACTGGTTCGATTCGCAGTCAGGGCACACAACCAGGTTGCAAACCAGGTCTCCAAGCCAGGTTTGTAGCTGGGAGACAGGTGAAAGGCAACCATACATTGATATCTCTCTCCCTCTCTGCCTCTCTCCCTTCCCCTCTCTCTCTAAAAATAATAAAATCTTTAAAAAAAAAAAAAAAAAAGAATTAAAAATCACACTTGAGTTGGCCTTAAAAAGGAAATTTAGTATTTTATTTTTAGACCACTGGAGGCTGTTTTTTGTTTTGTTTTTTAAAGATTTTATTTATTATTTCCAGAGAGAGGGGAAGGGAGAGAGGCAGAGAGGGAGAGAAGCATCAATGTATGGTTGCCTTTTACCTGCCTCCAGCTAAGGACCTGGCCGGAGACCTGGCTTGCAACCTGGCTATGTGCCCTGGGTGGGAAATCAAACTAGAGACTTTTGGGTTCAAAGACCCATACCTTATCCACTGTGCTACCAGCCAGGGTTGGAGGCTGTTTTTAAGTTACTTTACTCTTATGAGGGTTCAGTTATCCAGCAGGATAGCCCAGAAGTGAGTAATGAAAAAGGTGTTCATAGCACTAATGTAAAAACTGGAAAAGTACATGATTTGTGTGACTGTTTTTCACATTGGATGTTGGGAGAAAGAAGACATGAGCTTTGACTAAGTTTTCCAGAAAAGACTATTGCATGTGTATCAGGTGAAATTTGCCTTTGTGTTTTACTCTGGTCCAAAATTGAGAGAGGGCTTCTCCACTGCAAATCCCAGCTTTTTAAATTATAAAAGTACGTTCTGTTGCTCTCTACTAAGCTTACAGAAAATTAGCATACTCGCCCTTCCTCATTCAGGGAATTCTGCGATAACTGATAGTACCCAAGAGGGTCGGTCCTCTGCCCTATTGAAATTGATAGGTGCAGCCACCAGCCTGTGTATGTGGCAGCACCTTCAGTGTCTTTGCATGGCAAAAAAGTGCATCAAAACAGTACATAATAATGACCATTTTGTGCTTAGCCAGTATAAATATACCTGGGGATTATATTCAGATGTTTAGAGTTTTGTTGTTGTTTGTTACTGGATTGGGTTTCTCCTATTCGTGTGTTGAACAACTGCCCTGGAACCCAACAGTGCAAGGTGTCCATGGACAGACCTCTAAAGGAATTGGGGAACAGGTGCCCATGAACTTGAATATGAAAAAATTGCATGTTACTTACACAAGACTCCAGCTGAAATTTATCATTTCCTAAATCTGAATGAAGACCACAAACCACAGTAGTATTAACAGTGCCTGGAAATTTGTTCCCAATAGAAATATTTTCTCTTAGGTTACATTTGCGAGCAATCTTGAAAGGTTACTATCTTCCAAATGATAGTAGTTACTATACTCACCACTAACTAAATCTTGTATATCAATGCATTGATGAAGAGTCATATATTACAATTTTTAAATATTTTTATAACTCTGTCTTAAAGAAATACTACATATGTATTACATGTCTTGAAATATCACTCCAAGACAGGATTCATTGACCTCACCAGGCAGCCAAAGGCGTACAAAGGCGTAAGCACCCTCCTCCTGCCTTTGGAAGATTTCTTCCTACAGCCTCCTCTGATGCTTCTCAGTGGCTGCGGGTGGTCTGCCTCAACTTCTTTCACCCTTTTTTTCAATAAAGATGTGTACTGTTTCCCATCCGAGGTTGGGAGTCCACAGATGCAGAGGGCTTTAGCATCCATGAATTTTGGTATCTGTGGTGGAGTTCTGGAACTAATCCCCTATAAATACTGAGGGACAACTTCAGTTTTGGGGGAGTCAAAAGGTGTGTGTGGATTTTTGACTGCATGGGGAGTCAGCGTTCCAACCCCTCATTGTTTAAGGGTCATTTATAGTTATATCCAAACAAGTCCTTATTTTTAAAGTATCATGGATGCTTTATTCTTTCTTTCTTTTTTTTTTTTAATTTTATTGTTGTTGTATTACATCCATCCCCTTTTTGCTCCCCTCTGTCCCCCTCCCCACCCACCCAAAGTCAATCCCACCTGTTGTCCATGTCCATGGTTCCTTTATACTAGGTTCTTGTCTAAGCTGCTCCCCTTTCTTGCCTCTGCTTCCCTCCTCCCCCCTCCCTATTCTTTCTTTATGTGTGGTAAAATACACATAAAATTTACCATTCTAAACATTTGAAGTACAGTTGGTGGTGTGAAGTGCATTCTCATTGTTGGGCAACTATTACCACCTTTCTTCTCCAGACCTTTTTCATCTTCCCCAACTGAAACTCGGTGTCTTAATGGTCTTTGATAGAAATAACTGTAAAAACAAATGTCAGTTCACATGATACTCCTTAGGGTTTGTTTAAAATTTCACACTAGATGGAAGTCTTTGTCTCTTAAATGGAGTTCAGAAAGGTAAGATTAGTTCATCTTTAAAGATTTTGTAGAAATTATGAAATCTTGGAGTAATATGTTACATATATATTTGTCTATATTCTTTCTTAAATCATTTTTAAACTTAAAGTTTCTCTCATTTTCTCCTTCTTAAAAAATTGATTTTGTCCACAAATCATCTTTTTGTGTCTGCTTTTATAAAAGGGAATCCTTGACACTTCATTCTTGGTAATCTTACTAACTTTGTAAACTGTAATTTTGTTTGTTAATATTGTTAGTTGTTTTTATACAGCTGGTGTGTGTGTGTATGTGTGTGTGTGTGTGCGCACACGCATTTGGAACATACTGTAAAACCAGCATATTTTGAATGTTACTCATTGATAGAAAGTAATGAGTCAAGAGTTTGCATAATAACTTGAACCAGATTGCTATACTAATGATTAATAAAAGAAAAAATGTTTATAATTATTACCATTTCAGAGTATTTTTTAAAGCAATTCCACATATAGGAATAATAACATGCAAACTATACTAACAGAACAATTGTGTCTTATTATATTTACAAAAATATAGAAAAATTTTAGGCAGTTTTTATTTTAATAACTTAATTATTACCATACTGTATTTTAGTGAATTTTGGGAATGGGACTGCAAACAGCAATTCTTTTCACTATTTATGACTGACATTGTACAACAATATCCATTATTTTTTTAATAGAAAAAATCACATGGATAGGATTTTCACTTTTTCTTCATTTAAAATGTTTTCTGAAAATACTACCTTTTCTATTAGGATAAACAAATGACTTAGATAAATCTCTAAGTCTATTTTATTATTACTAAATAAAATCTCTTTTATTTAATAAAAAATATTTTTTTGAATGAAACTAGAAATCCAAATAAGTGTTAGGCCCTGGCTGGTGTGGCTCAGTGGATAGGCACTGGCCTCCGAACCCAAAGGTTGCTGGTTCCATTCCCAGCCAGGGCACATAACCAGGTTGCAAGCCAGGTCTCCAGCCAGGTCCTTGGCTGGAAGCAGGTGAAAGGCAACCATACATTGATGCTTCTCTCCCTTTCTTCCTCCCTCCCTGCCCTTCCCTCTGAAAAATAATGAATAAAATCTTTTAAAATAATAAGTGTTAGAGCAGTTTCTGTTCAGATTGTTTTTATGAAGAGTATTCAAGTAAAACTAACTTTGGGCTGTTCTAGTTTTTAATTCTTTTTTTTTTTTTTTTAAGATTTTATTTCTTATTTTTAGAGAGAGGGGAAGGGAGAGAGGCAGAGAGAAAGAGAAACATCAATGTATGGTTGCCTTTCACCTGCCTCCAGCTGTGGACCTGGCTGGAGGCCTGGCTTGCAACCTAGTTATGTGCCCTGGCTGGGAATCGAACCAGCGACCTTTGGGTTCAAAGGCTGGCACCTTATCCACTGTGCCACCAGCCTGGGCCTTTTAATTCTTATTCCTAAAGTTTTTGCTAATACGGTTTTGGTTGATACATGACGAAGTTTATCTTTGTGGGTGGTCGGTTTCCGTTTCAGTGTTGGCGTTGCTTCCTTTTGCTAAGTCATCTTGTCATGGGAGCTAATTCTCTGAACGACTGATTATTTTTAGTGGAAGAAAGTGATAAATGTGGCAATCATGATTAAAACAGAAATTCACCTTTTATTTTTAAATATAAGAATTCTTTAATTGAAATATAGTTGTGTAACTGCAGAGAACTGACTTGTCTTTTTAATACATATTATCCTATGCACTGCAGTGTTATGAATTATTACAAAGATAGTTTCAATTGAATTTTACTTAATATTTAATAGCAATCAGGAGAGCAGCACTTTGTATCATTGCTCAATTATTTGATGTATTGCTTTCTATAGTCATTAAAAATGTTCAGTCTCTCATAAAACACAATAAAGAAAATTTAAAAACATTTTGGCAGGGCATCTGTTTATTCCTGTCTTGTAGAGTTGTTTTTTTCTTTTCTGTAAGGCCTAGTGTTGGTGCCTTCAAAATGCCATGTATAGCTATGCCAGGGACTCTTCAACTTAGGTTTTTACTTCTGAGTCTTTTAATGAATGCAACTATTGTTTTTAAAAGATTTTATTTATTTTTTGAGAGAGGGAAAGGGAGGAAGAAAGAGGAAGAGACATCTCAAGATGCAAGAGATACATCAATCATTTGCCTCTCTCATGTCCCCAAATGGGGACCTGGACTACAACCCAAGCATGGGTCCTGACTGGAAATAGAACCAGTGACCTTTCATTTTGCAGGCCAGCACCCAATCCACTGAACCACACCAGCCAGGGCTGAACATGCCTATTAATATAATGAATTACTATGCTAAAGATTTGGAAATTCCAAGAAATTACATTTTTATTCAGTACATAAAATCTCTATTTAAGGAAACATTAAATGGGTTGTCATGAAAGGATACACAATCTTTGTCCTGTGGATTTTAAAGAATGAAATTTCCTTAGGCCTCAGAGAATTAAACTGACCAATCTGGAACAGAGACAGGCAGTCACTTGACTTCTCACAGCTTTTTTTACACAGCAGGAATGTATGGCTAGGTACATAAGGGCCCAGCACAAGTCAGCAGATCCTGTGCTATGGATGGCCAGCCCTGCATCTCAAGTCCTGTGCTTTTTATGGTTGTGAAAAAGAGCTCAAGTGTAGCCTAGTTGCATATTCTTGGATACTAAACAATAAGGAACTAACATTACCCCTGGAAAAGTTAGCCTTTTAGACCAAAATCTTTTTTAAGCTTTTATTTATTTACTTTTCAAGAGCGAGAAAGGGAGTAAGAAAAAGAAGGAGAAAAAGATGAGAGAGCTACATCGATCAGTTGCCTCTCACACACTCCCGGCCGGGGAGCTGGCTTGCAACACAGGCATGTGCCCCAACAGGGAATTGAACCGCAAACCTTCAATTCACAGGTCAGCACTGACCCACACCAGCCAGAGTTAGACTGAAATCTTACAAAAATAATTCATTTTGAGTAAAATACTTTTATTGGGCATGTTTGTATCAGGCATTGCACTAAATGATAGTAACACAATGATGGTAAGAAACTGATTCAGCTTTCATGGAATTTGTAAGCTAACTAAGGAGTCAGAAAAACAAAATTTGGTCATACATATGTCATACTAGTAACATGCTAGATATGCTCTATAAATAAGTGAACGATTAATTTTTGCTTGGGGGTTTTTAAAAAATTAAAGGCAACATTATTTTACTCAAAGCCTTAAAAGATAAGTTAGAATAAAATTTAAAAAAGAAAATGCAGAACAAAAAAAAATAATAATAATAATAAAATCTTAAAAGAGTAATTCTTTAAAAAAAAAAAAGATAAGTTAGGTACTGTTGGTAGAGCAGAAGGTAGGCAGAAGGTCTTTAATTTTCTAAGTAGAAGGGCAAGTGCAAGGCCAAAGAATTGAATAAGTAATGTCACAAATTTTGGGGATGTCTAATGGTCAAGATGGCAAAGAGCCAACAGTTCCTTACAGGGGAGGGTGGGGTGGTGGATAGAGGTATAAAATGAGACTGGAGCCTATTATAATGGGCTAGTATTTTTAGTTTACTGATGCAAAAAAACTCACACACTCTAAAAGTTGCTTGGATTGAAGAATTCATTTTTTTCTCATCAGTACTTGTAGCACTTTATACTGCTTTTATTTAAATTTGAACTCTGCTTTAATTGGGAAAAGAAAATAGGCATTATGAAGGTAATCATACAGAGAGAGTCTGACCAGGTCAAAAGACATAGTTGTTGCTTTTAGAATTCTGGGTAAAAGAATCCTTAAGACTGCACAAGATTGTCAGTGAAGAATTCACAGAGATAGATTTCAAGCTAAGTTTTAAGTAACAGATGGAATTCAAATAGAAATAGAAGAGAAATAACATTTCAGGTAAGGAAATTATCACCAGGCAGATGCAGGGAAAGTGTGTGTTGTGTTTGGGGGCTGGGAGAATGGCAGTTTGGCTAAAAGAGAGTGAAGGAAATAGTGGGGGATAACTTTAGCCCATTGTACAGTCTAGTTTTAAATAAAATTATTTTCCACTTAAATTCTCCAGCAGGAATAACGTGGTCTCCAAAATAGGCATGCTCCCTTGGAAAACTAAAGTAGGTTTCAAGGAAAATGGAATAAGCACCCTTTCTCTGATGTGCCTGATCCTCTTACAGATTTTGCCATCTTGTGGCCAGTATATTGGGAAGGGCAATAGGTTCATTTTTCAAAATGTTCATTGACCACAACAAGATAAGTCATACCTGTCAGAATGACTATTATCAAAATGACAAGAGATGACAAATGAATATGAGGATACAATGGAACCCTAGTGCACTGTTGGAGGGGTTGTAAATGGGCATAACCGCTATGAAAACCAATCTGGAGGTTCCTCAAAAATTAAAAATAGAGCTACCATATAATCAAGCAATCCCACTGCTAGATATATATCTGAAGGAAACAAAATCATTATCTCATAGAGATATCTGCACCCCATGTTCATTGTCGCACTATTCACAACAGCCAAGATACAGAAATAACTAAGTGTCTATCAGTGGACAAACAGATAAAAAAATCATGATACACATCAGAATATCATTCAACCATAAAGAAGGAAATCCTGCCATTTGTGGCAACGTGGATAAACCTTGAGGGCATAAACATAAGCTAAGTGAAAGAAGTCAGACAAAGATAGACAAATACTGTATGTTCCAGCTTATATGTGGGATCTAAAAATGTCGAACTTACAGAAACAGTAGGTTGGTGGTTGCTAGGGGCTGTGAAGTGGGTAGGATAAGTGGGGAGAAGTTGGTCAAAGGGTACAAACTTTATAAGATGAGTAAGTTCTGGGGCTCTAATTTGTAAGTGTTGATAGTTAACCGACATAGTATTACAGACTTGAAATTTGTTAAGAGAATAGATTTTATTTATTTTTAGAGATAGGAGAAAGAGAAGGAGAGAAACATGGATTGGTTGCCTCTCCTACACACCCCAACAAGGGATGAAACCCTCAACCTCGGGCATGTGCCCTGACCAGGAATTGAGCCAGCAACCTTTCACTTTGTGGAGCAGAGCTCAACCAACTGAACCACACCAGTCAGAGCAAGAGAGTAGATTTTAAGTGTTCTCAGCATACACACACACACACACACACACACACACACACACAATAACTAGGATATGTTAACTAACCTTATTATATTGTGATAATCGTTTCACAATAATATGGTACCTTTATCAACTTATCACATTGACACTATCTTATTTGTCTGTTGTATCTCAGTAAAGCTGGGGGCAGTGAGAAAAAATGTTTAAGGAGCTCCTGCTTGTGTTAGGTGCTATTTTGGGTGCTAAGTTTCATCTGGACAAACATGAACCTCTGCCCTGGTGGAGCTGATATTCTAAAGTAAATATGAGTAACTATAGTTTAAAAGAAATAAAGGAATTATTTGATGGGCATAAGTGGAAAGAGGCTGATACTGAAGGTGGCGTAGAGTGATGCATCCTCAAGTAAGATTTCATCGACAGCCTTTAACTTCAGCCTGATAACCAAGAAACTGAACTCTTCCGCTGAGCTTGGAGAGTCAACAGCCTCAATTTGTGTTTCTGAACTGACCAGAGGCCCTGTTTGCAGGTCCCACCAGACTACAGTTGGAGACAAGTGCCCCAATTTGCCTGAAATTTGTCCAAGTGTGTGCTATAACATGGGGGAAAATAGTGACCAACCTCAGGAGGTAAAGGAGAAAACTCCATAGTAGCCCAGATTTTTGGTGAATCAGAATCTCTGGATGGTGTGAGCGAGACAGGATTCCACGTTTTTCACAACCAACTCTAGTCTATAGTATTTTGAAGCAAATCCCAGATGTCATGTTAGTTCATTTATACCTGTTTCAATATGTATCTCTAAAAAAATGTGTCCTTTAAAACATAATATAATCCTAATTTTATTACTACACCTAAAATTTTTAAACAATGTCATATATTTATAACTCATCAGAAATTCAAAATTTCAATGATGATGGAGTCTTAGAAATTATAACTTTCTTTGTCAGGATTATCCTAGAATTGTGTTCATTTTTAATTATTTTAATTAATTAATTAATTAAAGCAAGGGCTTTAGGAACACAATCTTTGCATACAATAAGCTACCCTAGAGCAAAAAGGGGATGGATGTAATACAACAGCAATAAAATTAAAAATTTTTTTAAAGCTACCCTATACTTAAACCCTGGATATTTATTCAGTCTTTATTATATCTGTTTTTGTTCCTATTGATGGGAACATAAAGATGAATATGATAAGATTCCTGCTTTTGAGGGTAGATTCTTACAGGATATCAAGATTTGCAAACATATTAAGCAGATTTTTTATGAACCCTTAAATTTTTCACTTTGTGTATTTGTGGGCAATTTTAGAATCTTTTGCTTCTCCAACTTGAGAACTCAAACCCCCCCAAGTTTATTTACTCAGACCCCTTTTTGAGAAACATTGAAACTGTATAGTTCTACAGTCAACAAACTTAAAATTGTTAACGCTGTTGGAATTTACCTTAAAGGAGTTTGATATGTTAATCAAACTATATGTATCACTACAGTAGTCTCCTCTTATCTGAGGGAGATGTGTTCCAAAACCTGGAGTAGATGCCTGAAACCATGGCTAGTACTGAACACTATTATGCATATGCTGTTTTCCCCTGTATGAACATACATTTTATGGCTTCTCTTTGACCTCTCTGAATTGTCAGCATCACTACTCTTGTGCTTTGGGGCCATTATGAAGTGAAATGAGGGTTACTTGAATACAAGCACTGTGAGACTATGAGTTGATCTAATAGCCTAGACACTATTGTAACTAATGGGTGGGTAGCATGTACAGCATGGATACAGGAATGATTCAATCAAGGCCTGGAAGGAGCAGGATGGTACAGGATTTCGTCATGATTCTCAGAACTGCCCACAGTTTAAAACTTAGGCATATTTTTGAGCTGAGGTTGACTGAAACCTTGGAAAGCAAAAACATGGGTAAGGAGGGACTACTGTATTCTCTTGCTTGCTAAAATAATCATGAATGACTTGATTTCTATGGATCCTTGGACTTCCATCCATTTTCAAATTGACCACCATTGATAGTCATCCCTTCACAACACACAACCAACCACTGAATTCTGGGAGTTGGATAAATTAAATGGATTTCAAACTTTTTCCTCCTAGTTAAATAAGATTTTAGTCAGTCAGTTGAAGGGGAGAATTGAGAGTGTCAGAATGCCCCCACCAACAACTTTTAGGCCTTCAAGACACCTAAGATTCTGGAGAATCTTCGGCAACAAAGCTTGGACAAGTCACTGATGTGGATACTAACTTCATTTAGGAGTAGGGGAATGAGCCCCGAGAGATTGGAGCCTGTCAGTAATCACAGGTTAGTCAATGTCAGTATTTGAAAAAAGCACTTTGACTTTCATATTTAGTGTTCTCCCCACTGTGTCCCTAGCCTTGCCTGACCTCTCCCTGACCCCCCTAATGCTAGTCAGTTTCTCCCCCATGTTATAGCACATTGTTTATCCAGCTGGATTATGTAATATATTAGGTTTATTTCTAATAAACCCACACCTCATTCTAAGTAGGAATTAAAACAATTTAAAGGCTTTTAAATTCTGCATTTCATGAGTTGAACTAATGTCCAATTCTGCCAACATGAATGCTTATTTTTTCTGACTCTGAGGATTTTTTAAACTCTTATATTTTTCTCCTAAGAATGTTTCTCAGCCTTTCCCACCTTCTCTTTGTTGCTGCTAAAAGGCTTTAGTTGATGACAAAATGGATGAAGCTCTTGGTTGAATAATAACTGAAAAACTCAGAGCCCAGCATGTTGAGTTTGACAGCTCCTTTTTATTGCAAATGGGTACGACTGTGAAAATATAGTCATGTTTTCTCCTAGTGCAGTGTCATTTCACAAAAATGCCCAGTGACCTCACCTGAAGAAGCTTGGGAACCCCTGCCAAAAACTCTTGTACTTCTTATATTGCATTGTAATGAATCGTTGCGTGTTTCCCTTCCAAAAGAAATTGAGTTCCTTAAAATCAGGAACCATGCCGGAAAGGTTTCACACAGTCTTGAAATTACAAAATTTACCAGCCCATAACAATTAGAATGTAGTAAAAGGAGTAAATGAGAATATTTTATGTTCTTATTGACATTAATAGTTACTTGCCCTGGGTAAGTGGCTATTTTATGGCATAACATTTTTATCATTATACTCATTGGAAAGTTGTTTGCAACTTTGTAATTCACTTTTCAGCCTTGCTTTTGAGGTTCTACAAAAAGCCCTGACCTGTGTGGCTCAGTTGGTTGGGCATCCACCTGCGGAGCAAAAGGCCACCAGTTTGATTCCCAGGTCAGGGCACACACCTGGGTTGCGGGTTTAGTCCCTGGCTGGGGCGTGTGCAAGAGGCAACTGATTGATATTTCTCTCAGCCTCTTCCTCCCTTCCTTGCTCTCTCTCTGAATTTTAAAAACCTTAAAAAATAATGTTCTACAAAATTGTTAAGGATATTTACATTTATTATTACATTTTATGTCACATTCATTTGGTACTCCCAGCCCATAACACAGTACCTAGCATATTGTATGTGCTAACTGTTTGTTAAATGAATAATGAATATTCTTTTCACCCACTGAAGAGAAGAGAGAGCTGTACAGAGAGAAACCCCTGGAGATTTACAGTGTCTCTCTCAAGTCTTGAGCTGATAACTGATCAGTACATGTGTGCTGGGAAAATACCAAAAGATTAGATAAAACAAAATTTGGAGCTCACACAGGGCAGATAATGGCTTGTGTTCCCACCTGTGGAAGTGTAAAAATCCTGTATTTTATGGGACTTCATGTGAGGTACTCAGAAGGGTATTGCCTTACTAGGGCAAATTAGCCATAGACTTAAGATTGATAGATTGGCAGAGTTTAAAATCAATCCTCAAGAGAATCAGACTGTTTATAAGTAACTTAATTGTGTCCTAGACAAAGTTCGAAAATACCTATAAGGATACAAAAATGTCCAGTACTCAATAATGTAAAATTTACAATGTCTGTCATCCAATAAAAAATTACTGGGCATGCAAAGAAGCAGGAAAATATCACCCATAGGCCCTGGCTGGTGACACGGTGTATAAGGCCCTGGCCTGCAAACCCAAAGGTCATTGGTTCGATTCCCAGCCAGAGCACCTAACCAGGTTGCAAGCCAAGTCTCCAGCCAGGTCTGGAGGCAACCATACATTGATGTCTCTCTCCTTCTCTGCCTCTCCCTTCCCCTCTTTCTGGAAATAATAAATAAAGTCTTAAAAAAAAAAAAGAGGAAAAAAAGAAAGAAAATAGCACCCATAATGAAGAGAGGGGGAAAATCAGTCAATAGAAACAGACCCAGAAATGAGACAAATGATAGACTTAGTAGAGAAGGACATTAAAATGTTATCACTATTTTGTCTAAGTTCGAGAAGGTAGAGGGAAGCTTTACTATATTAAGTATAGGGAAGATATAAAAATGATCCAACTTCCAGAGATGAAAATTATAATGTTTGAAAATAAAAATATGTTGGACGAGATTAACAGCAAATTAGAGACTGCGGAAGAAAAGATTATTGTACTTCAATACATAGCAATGGCAGCTGTTCTAAACGAAAGCCAAAGTGATAAAAGGACTGGAGGAAGGGAGAGTGGGGAGGGAAGTACCAGTGAGCCATGAACAAATTCAAGCAGCCTAATTATATACATGTAATTGGGTCCCTCAAAGGAGGAGTAGGGACACAAAATATAGGAAATAATGGCTGAATTTGTTCTAAATTGGGGGAAAAGTGTAATGTTACAGATTCTAGAAGTTTAGTGAACCCCAAGCACAAGCAGCATGAAGAAAACTATGCCAAGTCCTATCATAATCAAATTGCTTAACACTGTGATAAGGAAAAAACTCCTCAGAGCATCAGGGAGGGGAGAGACCTATTATGCATAAAAGGACAAAAAAATAAGAATGACAGCACACTTCTCTTTGGAAATAGCATAAGCAAAAAGCAATGTAGCAATAGCTTTAAGAACTGAAAGAAAATTAAAAAATTCAGTGGAGAACTATATGCCCAAGAAAAATATATTTTAAAAATGAAGACAAAAACACTTTAAAGGCATACAAAAACAGAAGGAATTAATCACCAGTACATCTGCAGTACAAAAATATTAAAGGAAGTCCTTCAGGAGAAGGAAAACGATAATAGATGAAAGTCTGGATTTACTCAAAGGAATGAACAGTACTACAAGTGGTAAATATGTGGATACAAATAAAAATGATTACAGCTTATTATACCTTCAGTAAGTCAAAAGAACACACGGTTCTGGAGAGGGCAACCATTCCATAGCTCACAACTGCTTAAGTCAAGTTGCACAATGGTTCTTCTGCTAACCTCAGCATCTTTTTTCAATTATAGTTGATACACAATATTATATTAGTTGCAGGTATCCAACATAGTGATTTGTCATTTATATAACTCAGGACATGATCACCCCCATAAGTTTAGTGCCCCTCTAGCATAACTTTAGCATCTTTTAAAGGTGCATTTGTTTGTGAATGATGGGGAAATGTTGGCATGTACTGATGCTGCACTAAATTAATGAAAATAAAGCAAGTATCAGTCATTTTTTCTGTCGATAGCCTATTGGTACTT
Source organism: Noctilio leporinus (assembly GCA_004026585.1). Taxonomy (NCBI): domain Eukaryota; kingdom Metazoa; phylum Chordata; class Mammalia; order Chiroptera; family Noctilionidae; genus Noctilio; species Noctilio leporinus. The sequence continues at coordinate 167,979 of PVIW01003106.1, read as the reverse complement.
GGTGGTCTTTTCAAGTTTTACTTGTGTTTTTGGAAGAAGAAAAAGAACAGAAAAAAAAAAAAGCAAAAACATTTGGAAAGCAATCATACACCAAAGTTCAGGTTGTGAGGTACTTAAAATCCTGTTTCAAGTATTATTCTGCTGATACTAGCTCGGGTAGAATTCATTTGTTTAGCTAGCTTTCATGAAATATCTTTTCTTAAAACTAGTATGTTTCTTGATTTGAGAACTTCAGATTATTTAACCCTGTGTAAAAAAACTTTAATAGTCTTTCATTTTCTGTTATATCTCTGCCATGGAGGTCCTTGAAATCTTCAATCTTAATGAAAACCAAAGTATCCTTAAGACATTACTTTCAAGATAGCTATTCAGTTGACCCTTGAACAATATGTTTTGAAATGCACAGGTCCACTTATACATGGATTTTTTTTTCAATAAATATATAGTTGGCCCTTCATATCCTTGGGTTTCTTATCCACATATTCAACCAACAGTGGGTCAAAACAATACTCATTAGGAATCCATGAATGTAGAGTGCCAACTGTATGTTTGTTTTAAAGTATAGTGATTATGCTGTGACAGTTGTCCCAATTTATTTTCCCTTTGCTGTTTTCCACCAAGCACCCTCCTTCCATCCAGCAATCCCACCCATCTTAGTCCATGTCCATGGGTTGTCCATGTGAGTTCTTTGGCTTCAACCTTTCCTATATTATTCTTAACTTGCCCTGTCTATATTGTACCCACCAATTATGCTTCCTAATTTCTGCACCATTTCCTCATTTTCCCTCCTCCTCTCCCCCACTCCCAGCTGATAACCCTCCAAATCATCCCCATACCTATGATTCTGATCCTATTCTGGTTGTTTGCTTAGTTTGGTTTTGTTTTTATTTTTTTAGGTTCTGTTGTTGATAGTTGTGGGTTTGTTGTCATTTTAATGTTCATAGTTTTTATCTTCTTTTTCTTAAGTAAGTCCCTTTAACATTTCATATAATAATGGCTTAGTGGTGATGAACTCCTTTAGCTTTACCTCATCTGGGAAACACTTCATCTGCCCTTCCATTCCATATGATAGCCTTGTTGGGTAGAGTAAGCTTGGTTGTGGGTCCTTGCTTTTCATTGAATACTTCTTGCCAGTCCTTTCTTGCCTGCAAAGTTTCTTTTGAGACATCAGCTGACAGTCTTAAAGAAATCCCTTTGTAGGTAACTCTCTTCTCTTGCTGCTTTTAAAATTCTCTCTTTATCTTTAACCTTCGGCATTTTAATTAGGATGTGTCTTAGTGTGGTCCTCTTTGGGTCTAGCTTGTTTAGGACTCTGTGCATCCTGGACTGGTATGTCTTATTTCCTTCACCAAACTAGGGAAGTCTTCTTTCATTCATTTTTCACTTAAGTTTTCAATTTCTTGCTTTTTCTCTTCTCCTTCTGGAACCCCTGTAATTCAGATGTTGACACGTTTAAAGTCCCAGAGGTTCTTAAGCCTCTCCTCATTTTTTTCAATTCTTGTTTCTTCATTCTGTGCTGGTTGACTGTTTATTTCTTCCTTATGTTCCAAATCGTTGATTTGAACCCTGGTTTCCTTCCCTTCACCATTGGTTTTCTGTGGGTTTTCCTTAGTTTCACTTAACATAGGCTTCACTTCTTTCCTTATGTGTTTGCCATACTTAAGCATATCTGTCCATTCTGTGAGCATCTTTATCACCAGTCTTGGTTTCTTTTCATCAAGATTTTATTATTTTTAGAGAGAGGCAGAAAGGGAGAGAGACATCAATGTATGGTTGTCCTTCTCCTGCCTCCAGCTACAGACCTGGCTGGAGACCTGGCCTGCAACCTGGTTATGTGTCCTGGCTGGAAATTGAACCAGCAACCTTTGGGTTTGCAGGCTGGTGCCTTATCCACTGTGCCATCAGCCTGGTATATCACCAGTGTTTTAAACTCTGCATCTTTTAGGTTAGCTATCTCCTCATCGCTTAGTTCTCCCACTGGAACCTTGACCTACTCCCTCTTTCTCTCTTTGGGGCCATACTTCTCTGTCTCCTCAACTTGACAGCCTCCTTGTCTTAGATAGAACTGTCACACCTGTTACATTGTAAGGGATGGAGCCTTAGGTATTCCTCAGTGTGGGATGACCCCTTTCACCACACTGTGGCATTATATGTGGGGGAAGAGTGTGAGAAGGAACAGTGACATTTGCTGTGCATTCACCCCTCTCCCAGGCACTTCTCCAGATTCCCATATGGGACTGGTGCCTCTCTAGCTGTTGCTCTGGCCATGGTTCCCAGAGTGGGTGGGTCTGCAGATATTCTAAGACCATGGGGGCCTCTGAACAAACAGACTGTGCTGAGAGACCAGCAGTTTCTTCCTTCACCCCAGCACCCACTGGTTTTTACAGTCAGAAATAATGAGGTTTTATTTTCCTTGGCACTGGAACCGTGAGCTGTTCGGTCTGGTATGGTGCTGGGAGTGCTCCCCAGGTGTCCCACCCTACATTTGTTAATGTGTGACTGTGCTTTACATGGGCTGACCACAGCCACTGTCTTGCTGCTGCTGCCTCCCCACAACCCTTATCCTCTTTGTTCCAGCTCTGCCCCTCCTATCTGTCTGGATGATTGTTTCTTCTTTATATCTTTGTTTGTTGGACTTCCATGCAGCTCTTTTTTCTGGAACTTCTAGTTGTCTCCAGTTTTGAAGTAGGTGTATTCCTTCTTAGTTGTGGAGGGAGATGCAGGGTGTCATCATCTTGGCTGGAAGAGGACTGCCTGTATGCACTATTTTATGCCACTTTATGTAAGGGGCTGGGGCATCCTTGGATTTTGATATCCCTGGGGAGTCCTGGAACCAATCCCCCCTGGATACTGAGGGATGACTGTAGTTAAGATTTTGGGAAATCAAAAGCTATATGCAGATTTTTGACTGCTAGAGGTAAGGTTGGCACCCTGACCCCCACTTCATTTAACGGTCTGTTGTATTTGATATCTGATATGCTTAGCTAGGGTAGCCTGACTCGGGGTTCTTATGTTTGAAGGGTCTTCCCTCTTTCCTTTTTGTTTTATTAGTTGTATTTTTTTTTAAATAGGCCTTACATGCATATAGTACAACATTCAGAAGATTAAAAAGGAAATATAAGTGAAGAGTATACCTTCCTCTATTCCTAGCCACCCAGTTTCCCTCTCAGAAGTCATTAGTGTTACTAGTTATTTATGTTTCATATAAGATCTGAATGTTTATAAGCACATGTATATATTCTCTACAGTCCACACTTGGGAGTATATTGTATACAGTGTTCTGCACCTTTCTTTTTCTATTGACCATGTATCTTTCCAAGGCAGTTCATATCGAGTTGCCTCATTACTTTTTTAATAATTGATTCCGGAGAGAGAAGGAAGGAAGGAGAGAATCATCAATGTGAGAGAGAAACATCAATCAGTTGCCTCTTGTGCATCCCTAATTAGAACCAAACTGGCAAGCCAGGCATGTGCCCTGACCAGGAATCAAACCGGCAGCTTTTTGGTTTGTGGGAAGATACTCGATCAACTGAGCCATGCCATCTGGGGCTGCCTCCTTACTTTTAATGGCTATGTAGTATTCCACTGTGTGGGTGAACCATATTCATTTAACAAGTCTCTCATTCTGGACAGCTGGGGTTTTAAAAAATATTTTAGCATGCTCTCCCTCCCTGGAACATGCCCACACATTTCCTCCATAGGCAGGCATCTCCTAAACTCTTTGGGCCCCCAAAGACTTGCAACCAGGGGAGTCGTGGGCAGCAGCAGCTCGTCCTGGGCTCACCCCCTGACCCTGTCTCCAAGGCCACTTTTCTCTTGACTTTCCAGTGAGCAGAGCAGCCCCACCTAGGCTCTCCTGTTGCTTCCTCTGTCCTAAGCCCTCCCTGTTTCACTATCCCTAGCTTTAGTAACATACTCTCAAAATTTTAAAAAACATAAGATAAAAAATATTTTTAATTCAGTTATAATTTATATTCCATAAAACTTACCCTTTAAAATATACAATATAGTGGTTTAATTCCAGAATATGTTCATCACTCCAAAAAGAAACCCTGTATCCGTGAAATCTAGGTTTTGACAGTCTTGCTAAAACAATAATGCTGCACAGGAAGTGATATACACATATCACTCCCCACATGTGCAAGGACATGTGGGAGTCCTGCAGGACAAATATCCAGAAATATATTTGCCAAGTGAAATAATTTGTGCCCTTAAAATTTTGAAAGATATTGCCAAATTACTCTCTGGAGTTAGAGGCTTACACTCTCCACCACCAAAGTATAAAAATTCCAGTTTCTGGCCTGGCTGGTGTAACTCAGTGGATTGAGCACTGGCCTACAAACTTAAAGCTCCTCAGTTTGATTCCCAGTCAGGGCACATGACTGGGTTGCAGGCCAGGTTCCCAGTTGGGGGTGTGCCAGAGGCAACCAATCCATGTTCCTCTCTCACATTGATGTTTCTCTCCCTTTTGCCCTTCCTTCCCCTCCCTCAAAAAAAAAAAAAAAATAGTAATAGTAATTCTGGTTTCCTCACTCCCTGGCCAGCCTAGTTCTTAACCAAACTGTATCTGCCATCTGACAGGCAATAGTACCTCATTGTAATTTAAACTTACAGAGGCCCCCCTTATCCACAGGGGATACCTTCCAAACCTTGCCCCTCCACCACCATGCCTGAAACTGTGTTAGTACTGAACCCCTTATATACTGTTTTTTCCTATACATATATGCACTTTGTGGCTTCTCTTTGGTACATTCAAATTACCAGCATCACTGCTCTTGTGCTTAGGGGCCATTATGAAGTAAAAAAGAAGAGTGACTTGAACACAAGCACTACAATACTGTGACAGCCAATCTGATAGCCGAGATGCTAGTAAGTGACTAACAGGTGGGAAACATACACTGTGTGAACAAATGATGATTCATGTCCCTAGTGGGACACAGCAGGACATCAAGAGATTTCACCAGGCTACTAAGAACAACACGCAGTTTCAAACTTATGAATTGTTTATTTCCGGAATTTTCCATTTAATATTTTAGACTGAGGTTGATTTTGGAAAGCTAAAGTCACAGAAAGTGAAACCATGAATACAGGGGGACTTCTGAAAACTTCTCTTATTCTAAATGAAGTTGATTATTTTTACAAATAGAGAGCTACTGTCTTTCTTTTTTTATAAACTATTCACACCCCTTGATTTTTTGCAGGGTAACTGGTTTCCTTCTTTTTTCTTATTTATAACCATTTTTTATATATCAGGGACAAGAGCCCTCTGTAATATGCATTGGAGGGATACTTCCCACTTAAGTCATTTGGGTGGTTTAGTCTTTGACTGACTTTTTGATTTTTTTATTGTGCAGAATCTTTTAATTTTATGTCCATCTTTTATGACTTCTTTGTCTTGTGACAAACTTCCCCCACTCCAAGATTATAAAACAATTTCTCCCATGTGTTAGTCTAGTACTTAAAGGTTTTTTCTCCCTTACTCCCACCTCATTTAACTTAGATTCATCTGAAATTTGTTTTTGTGTAAAATGTGAGGTACAAACCCACCTTCTTTTCTCTATATGGCTAACATTTTCCCCCTGATTTAGAATGTTACTTCTTTTTTTTTAATTCCTTGTCACTTTATTTTTATTTATTTTTAGAGAGAGGGGAAGGGAGGGAGAAAGAGAGGGAGAGAAACATCAATTGGTTGCCTCTCGCACATTGGACCCAGGCATTCCCTGACTGGGAATAGAACTGGTGACCTTTAAATTCTCAGGCTGGCACTCAATCCACTACCCCAGCCAGGGCAGGAATGTTATGTATACATACATTCTCTTCTCTCTCCCCTCTCCTCTTTCCTTCCCCTTCCCCTTCCCCTTCCACTTCCTTTCCATCCCTTCTTTCTTAAGGCCAGGTGGATGCACTGTGTTCTCTTTGATTAAAGGTATTATTCAAAGTGTTTGTTATCTCAGGAACAATTTTAAATATTAGCTTTATTTTAAGAGTTGTAGTCAGCTATTTGGAGCAGTGATGTCTGAACTCTTAGGGAGCCTGCCCACCAGAATTCTGTAAGAGCTACAGCCCCCTTTTCTCCATGACAGACTCTACTATTGTAAGCTCCTGTTACTGAGGGGAATGTGTCTTGCTTGAGCGTGTTATGGTCCAGGAGTAGGTCTTTTTGTTTGTTTGTTTGTTTTCTGGTTAGAAACCTTCATTTTAATTTAATTTTTTTTAACATTTTTGCTTTTTTTTTTTTTTTTCATTATTTTTAGAAAGAGGGGAAGGGAGAGAGGCAGAGAGGGAGAGAGACATCAATGTATGGTTGCCTTTCACCTGCCTCCAGCCACAGACCTGACTGGAGACCTGGTTTGCAACCTGGTTATGTGCCCTGGCTGGGGAATTGAACCTGCGACCTTTGGGTTCGCAGGCCAGCACCTTATCCACTGTGCTACCAGCCAGGGCTCATTTTGTTGTTATATTACATCCATCCCCTTTTTCCTCACAGGAGTAGCTTTTAACCACTGATCTAGGGATTTACCTTTAGAAGGGAACTTATATTTCATACAGCCTTATAATATTCACCTGTTGCTAGATGCCCAGCTGCTGATTCCAGGGTTGTTACTTAGATGAGAAAAGAGCCTTAACAAGTGTCCAGAAGTAAAGGGAGAACCTTTTCAAAGAAAACTGAGCTCTTCACTTATGAGTCAGCTTCTGATCCTCAGGTTTTCTTCCCACTTTAGAACCATGCTCAAACTGTACAGCTTTAGTAAATTTACTTTGATAGACCTTTCCTAGGGAAAAGACCTATTGGATTAAGCTATATTATGACTATATTTTGTCACTATGTAGAGCTGGTGGTGGATATGGGTCACCTCTTTTCATCTGAAACAGTTTAAAGTCAGAAATGAGTGTGGCCCTTTAAAAAGCAGAATTCTCAGTGTTGTACCCTAGACTATAAAGGCTCACTGAGTTCCACCTAAGGCAGGTGAAAGGACTAGGTTTCTCTGGTAGGACTGATGCTACTGACTAGGGGTGGATATCGCCTACCCGTGTTCTGCAAATCAAATGTTTGAGCCAATTGCGTGGTTCAGCTGGGGAAGGTGCACAATGGCTTTTAATTGCATTCACTATTGTAAAATTGTACTTTTATTTGGGCTACTCCAGAAGTAGCTTGTCACTTTGAACTTTGGGGTAGCAAGTGTCCTCTCTGTTGGAAAGTCCCAGTGGCAGTGATACCTGGTGGAGTGGCTGGTGTGCTGACCTCCTTTCCCAGTGTGTTTGCCAATCCCTGGGCATCTTGTTCTCTAGTGGAACTGGGAACCAGGTATAAAGGAGTGATAGTTGGGATAGTTGTGAAGCGTTGTGCATCCGGGGTTTTTTCTGTTAGCTTATCTTTCACTTACATTTTTATTAATTAGTTCCAAGGACTGTTAAACACTTCTAAAAATAAATTTACAAAGAGTACAGAGAAATTCTAAGTAAATGGTCATGTTGAAGAAATTATGTCCACTTCATAGGTTGAATCATATATCATAATTGTGTAATTTAGGCCATTGATTGTGATGTCTGGGAGAGAAGCTCCTGGTACATTAATTAGCTGTGGCTAATGTGATTTTACCATCGTGAATACCAGATTTTAGGGAAGTCCTTCATACAGATTTCTGTATATCTACGTATTTAATGACAATTTTCACTCCTCAAAAGTCCTGTTATGTTACTACAGTCGTGCTAGCATGCCCTTAAGGAACTCCACGTCTTAGCCAGCTCTCCCTTTCACAGTTTAGCTGTGGAGGTTGCCTTTTCATAAACTTTCCCCCTCTTTCTTCCTCCTGTCTCTCACGTCTCTCCTCTCCCCTGAAGTTTCACCCAGTGGATTGTAATCACCCGGAACATTCACAGCTGAACAAGTTCACCCATCAACGGGAAAGTCCCCCATCAAGGGATACTTACCCCTTCCAGACCCTTGCAGAGGAAAGCAAATTTCCTTCCATGTGGCAGGAGTTGATTTAATATTTGTTTGGCCTTGTGACTGACAGTATAAGCAATTCAGGGAGAGCAGAAAGGAGATGGCAGTTTTAACAGAGAAAAAAACATTTAGTAGAAATGATCCCTCTGCCTCCGTCGGGCGTGTCCCTCTTCTGGGCATCTCTTCAGGATTTCATTCCTTCGTCCAACTGCCGTTCACACACACACTGCCCTTTCCAACCGCTCCAGAACTCTTGGCCCTGGCATTCCGTGACGTAAATCATTCCACGCATGGCTCAAAATGGGTGTGAAGCAGTGTTGCCAGGTGTCGGATCACTAGTGTAAGTTTAAAGGATCTTGCGATCTCTGGGGAGGAGGAAGTGGGGAGAACTGCTCTTGGAGTTTGTCGGTTGTTATTGTTTGAGCCAGAACACAGTGATTGTGCTGGCTGAGCAGATGCTGCTGATGGCTGGGGAGGAAGGGAGCGCTGAGCCTGAAGCTGGGGTGAATGTGGGTTGAGATTTTCTCCTTTCAGCATTCTAGCCCTGGGATATAAAGTGTTTGAAATCGAACATTTGGCAGTGTTACTGCCAAGGGAGGAACCTGGGCCCTTTAGGGCAAAGCCTGCAGCAGTGCTGCCTGGGACTATGGTGCCTCTTGTGTCAAAAAATAGGAAGAGCCGGCTTTTCTGTTTTCCTAAAGATTGCTAAAACTTGCCAAGAGATCTAGGTTGCTCACCGTGTTGGGAAACATCCAGTTACACAATTTAAAGACCTCTGTATCTGTGAGATTTTTTTCTAAAACAAATATTCTTTCTCCCCTTGTTCACAATACATTTTGAGAAAGTTACTGTTCGTGGTTTACAGTCCTTTGGGGAACCTGCATGTGAGGGTTGCTGCCAACTATCTGATTTGTCCAGATTCTTTTTTGACTTGTAAGTTAAGGACCTGTGTTCAATAAAAACTATTTAAATGAAATACGTCATCTCTTGAGTAATCACAAGAAATAAAATCCCATTCTTAATAGGCAATTAGAGGAAAAATTCACATGAAGTAGTTACTTCAGGAAAATATATAGCATAATTTTATGTTGCATGGATGCTTTTGGCTTTAATCCACTTTGCTAAAACAGTGTATTTTTGTTCCTTTTCTTATAGTTGTCATGGATGATGATGATGACTCGTGTCTCCTTGATCTTATTGGGTAAGATTGCTTGTTCCAAAATCAGGGTCAATCAGATCTGTGAGGTTTGCTCTGCTAAAGCAACCTAATAAGCATATTAAAACCAGATGGGATTTTTGAATAAAATTTAATCAAATAAAGAGACTTGGATATGATAGGGGTCATAATTAGGTAATGCTTTATTTATCTTTTATTAAATATCTTTTCTAACAAGTCCCGGGAGGCAGAAATGAGAGAAAAATCAAAAAGTAAATAAAAAGTAAAACAAAAAACCACTAATAAAATTGTTTTAAAATAGTGAGATAATTTACCCAGGCTAATATGTCACTTTCTTTTTACCATAGAAAAAGAATCTTAAATGTAGGTAACATATTTATTGTTGCTTTCCCCTTTTCATTGTTTTCTAGAGACCCACAAGCATTGAACTATTTTCTACATGGACCTAGTAATAAATCTGTAAGTAACACCTAGAAAATCACAGAGAGAAATTTATTTCTTCTTTACAGTTAAAGTAATCACTGTTGAATTTGTACCTTTGCAGAGCAATGATGACTTGACTAATGCAGGATACTCTGCAGCCAATTCAAATTCAATTTTCGCCAACTCTAGTGTGAGTATTAGAAACTGAATGCAGTAATCAAGTGTTTCTGTCTCATTCATGCCTTGTGAATTGAGGCTTTACCTGCCTTGTGTCATGGGGAGAATTATTGCATCCTCTTTTGTAATTGACATAGAAGGAAAATCGATTGAATTTATGTTAATACTTTCTACTTTTAACTTAGTCAAGACAAGCTATATGAGATTTATTTTTGCCATTTTCCTAAGCGTTCCACTTTTTTTTTAACTGACTCAAATATTAATAATCTAAGAAAGTAGTATTACAGTGTTTTGAACCTTGGTTTACATAGCTTTAAATTAATTATTCTTAATTCTCGTTACTTGCTAAACATTTTCATCTTAAACAAGAAAAAAATAACTGAAACTTACTGAGCATTTATTATGTTTGTTGCACTGATGGTTTAACATAATTAACTTCATTAACCCTCACAATAACTCCATGAAGTAGATTCTGTTATCCTTATATTACAGATGGGAAAACCAAAGAACAGACAGGTTAGTACTTCCCCAAATTATACAGCCAGGAGTTGCAGAACTAGGATTCTAACCCAGGCCACCAGGTTCTGGAGCCCATATTCTCAAGTTCCAGGAGCATCTAGACAAGAAACCTGACCTGGAGAATAGGAGGGTCCTGCCTAGAGACTGCTTCAAAATTACCATGTTTAAGCTTATGATTCTTCAGGCCCTAAGATGATGTTCAGCTAACATGATCACATTAGTCCCATTTCAACTATTGATTGGGGTTTGAATGAACCAGTCTTGGCTTTTCTACATAGTTCTTCCCACCATCTAGCCTCCAACATCTCATTAGCCTAGGGTTGAGAATTTCTTCAGTTTGCACATCGGACCCCTTATTCTTTGTTTGCACTTTTTCTCTTCGCTTGTGGACCACTCATTCTTGATTGATTCTTAATTGTGTTAAATACATATATTATAAAATTTTCCATCTTAATCATTTTAAGTGTACAGTTCCATAGTGTTAAATGCATACATACTATCTTCTCCTTTATTTATTTATTTATTTAAATTAGAGACTAGGTGGCCTTTTTTGATTGATTGATTGATTGATTGATTGATTTGAGAGACAGAGACCAACAGAGAGGGGAGAAATACCAGTTTGTTGTTCTACTTCTTCATGCATTCATTGGTTGATTCTGCTGTGTGTCCTGATCAGGGATCGGACCTGCAACCTTGGCATATCAGAATGATGATCTAACGAGCTAAGCTACCCAGCCAAGGCCTGTCTTCACCTTATTTTAAATAGCTGTTGATTCTATATCTTCTTTTTTAACAACAGAAAAAAATCCACTTTTATTTATTTACTTTTTATTTTATTTATTTATTATTTTTTAAGATTTTATTCATTATTTTAGAGGAAAGAGCAGGGAAGGAGGAAGAAAGGGAGAGAAACATCAATGTACGGTTGGTTGCCTTTCACCTGGCTGGAGACCTGGCTTGCAACCCAGTCGATTCCCTGACTGGGTATCGAACCAGCAACCTTCGGGTTTGCAGGCCAGTGCCTATCCACTGAGCCACCAGCCCGAGCTTTATTTACTTTTCATAAGTTTAAATCCTTGAGTGGTACAGCATTAAATGGAGTCTGTGTCCAACGACCTTGGCAGGAAGGGAATCTAGCACGAGCCATGCCACTGTTACCACAGCACAAGTTACCTACTCCAGTTTTGTGCACTTGGCCACCAGGAGTCACTGTGTTGTTCTTTAATTTGTACATATAACCATATCTCTTGTCTAGATAGAATTCAGTTTTATCTCAAGCATAAACACCATCACTTGTAAGAAGAGCTGTGTGCTTAGTCTGGTTCCGGATACTGCATGTAGCAGTAAAAATGGCCTTGGACCACAGCCTTCCATACATGTTTGTCTTTACAGAAGTCCTGCTCGCAGCGGGCCTCTCAGACTCCACGATGATGGATAGAGTCCATATCTTTTCTTTTATAATTTTGGCATGTTCTAGGGAAAACTGCTGGCCAGGGGAGTGTATCTTATTTATGAGTGACCATTTAACTCTCTTCATAAGCCTGTATTGTTGGAATGCCTATTCCTTAAGAATACCTTAAGGACAGAAACTAACACATAAATAGGTGTTTGATAAGAAAATGTTGATAGACTTACTTTTGGACAGGATGCTGAAGTAGGTTTTATTTTAAGATTTTATTTATTTATTTTTAGAGAGAAGGGAAAGGAAGGGGAAACAGAGGGAGAGAAGCATGATCAGTTGCCTCTCTCGTGCCCCCAGCTAGGGACCTGGCCCACAACCCTGGCATATACCCTGGCCATGAATCAAACCTGTGACCTTTGGGTTTTTTTTTTTTTTTTTTAAGATTTTATTTATTATTTTTAGAGAGAGGAGAAGGGAGAGAGGGAGAGAGAAATCAATGTATGGTTGCCTTTCACCCCCCTCCAGCTAAGGACCTGGCTGGAGACCTGGCTTGCAACCTGGTTATGTGCCCTGGCTGGGAATCTGGCCAGCACCTTATCCACTCTGCCACCAGCCATGGCCTTTTGGTTTTTGGAATAACACCCTCCTCACTGAACCACAGGATTCACGGCTGAAGTAGTTTTTTTTTATTTTTATTTTATTTTATTTTATTTTTAAGATTTTATTTATCTTCAGGGAGAAGGGCAAGGAGGGAGGAAGAAAGGGAGAGAAGCATCAATGTATGGTTGCCTTTCACCTGCCTCCAGCCATGGACCTGGCTGGAGACCTGGCTTGCAGCCTGGTTATGTGCCCTGACTGGGGAATTGAACCAGCAACCTTTGGGTTCACAGGCTGGTACCAATCCACTGTGCCACCAGCCAAGGCTTGAAGTAGTTTTTAAAGCATTATAATAAACTGATTACTTCTAAGAAATAAAATGACCACTTACTCATTTTATGTGGGGAGCTTGGTTTTCCTAGCCTGGTCTTTGCCTGAGGCGGTAAAGTTACAACTGGGAAAGTTCTGAGAAACCTTGAAGGACAGGGCTGATTCCGGGATACCTTATGGCCCTCTAGCAGAACAATACCCTGAACTCCCAAAACTTACTTATACCCTAGTTGTACAAAGGACTCGATATCGCCATCTCCTTGATACATATAGGTCCTGTCCTGAGTCCCACTTTATCCTTAGACTAGAAGCAATCCTGAAAATTAAAAGTCTGTGCCAGTATCTCACAAAAGGAAGATAAACTCTAGGTAGTTATCATTAAGTTACTGTTATTTACCTAGTTTCTATAAAATAATTTATCAGGGCAATGAATGTACATAATTACAAAAATAATGTTCAACATCATTACTTAAGAAATACAGTATCATACCCTGGCTGGTGTGGCCCAGTGGATTGAGGATCATTGGTTTGATTCCCAGTCAGGGCACATGCTTGGGTTGCAAGCCAGGTCCCCAGCTAGAGGCAGGTGACAGGCGACATTTCTATCCCCTTCTTCCTTCCTCCCTTCCCCTCTCTAAAAATAATGAATAAAATCTTTAAAAAAAGAAAAAGAAAAACAGTATCAGAATAAGGTGAGCAATTTAAGGAGTTGGGCTTGAAAAGTGCACACTGTCATGCTTTATTCGTGTTCAAAAGTGAAATCATTTTTTATTAAGAATCTCTTTCAAAGGTTGGATATACCATGTAACATACTGCTTTTTTTTTTTTTAGAATGCTGATCCTAAGTCATCCCTCAAAGCTGTGAGTAACCAGCTTGGAGAAGGGCCCAGTGATGGACTGCCACTTTCAAGTAGCCTTCAGTTTCTTGAAGATGAACTTGAGTCTTCTCCTCTTCCTGATCTCAGTGAGGACCAACCTTTCGACATTCTACAGAAATCGTTGCAGGAAGCCAATATCACTGAACAGACATTGGCGGAAGAGGCATATCTGGATGCCAGTATAGGTTCAAGCCAACAGTTTGCACAAGCTCAGCTTCATCCTTCTTCATCAGCATCCTTTACTCAGGCTTCTAATGTTTCTAATTACTCAGGTCAGACGTTGCAGCCTATAGGGGTGACTCACGTGCCTGTTGGAACATCGTTTGCAAGCAATACAGTGGGAGTGCAACATGGCTTTATGCAACATGTGGGGATCAGTGTTCCCAGCCAGCATTTATCTAACAGCAGTCAGCTTAGTGGTTCTGGTCAAATACAGTTAATTGGGTCATTTGGTAATCAGCCTTCAATGATGACTATTAATAACCTAGATGGATCTCAGATCATATTGAAGGGCAGTGGGCAGCAAGCCCCATCAAATGTGAGTGGAGGGCTTCTGGTTCATAGACATACTCCTAACGGCAACTCCTTGTTTGGGAACTCAAGTTCCAGTCCCGTAGCACAGCCTGTTACCGTTCCGTTTAACAGCACAAATTTTCAGACATCCTTACCTGTGCATAACATCATCATACAAAGGGGTCTTGCACCAAATTCAAATAAAGTTCCAATTAATATCCAGCCAAAGCCTATCCAGATGGGTCAGCAAAATACGTACAATGTGAACAATTTGGGAATGCAGCAGCATCATGTGCAACAAGGTATCTCTTTTGCCTCTGCAAATTCACCCCAGGGCTCAGTAGTTGGTCCTCATATGTCTGTGAACATTGTAAACCAACAGAACACGAGAAAACCCGTCACCTCACAGGCAGTGAGTAGTGCTGCAGGTAGTATTGTCATTCATTCTCCCATGGGCCAGCCTCACACACCCCAAAGTCAGTTCCTCGTACCTACAAGCCTTTCCGTCAGTTCCAACTCGGTACACCACGTCCAGACCATAAATGGGCAAATTCTTCAGACTCAACCTTCTCAGCTCATTTCTGGCCAAGTGGCCTCAGAACATGTCATGTTGAACAGAAACTCTTCCAACATGCTCAGGACCAACCAACCGTATTCCGGACAAATGCTTAACAACCAGAATGCCGCCGTCCAGTTAGTGTCTGGGCAGACGTTTGCAGCCTCTGGAAGTCCAGTGATAGTCAATCATGCCTCTCCTCAGATTGTTGGCGGACAGATGCCGTTGCAGCAGGCATCACCAACAGTATTACACCTGTCACCTGGACAGAGCAGCGTCTCCCAAGGAAGACCTGGCTTCACCACCATGCCCTCAGTGACAAGCATGTCAGGACCTAGTCGGTTCCCTGTTAGCTCATCCAGCACTGCCCATCCTAGTCTTGGGTCTGTGGTTCAGTCGGGTGCATCAGGATCAAACTTTATGGGAGATCAGCTGACCCAGCCAAACAGGACTGCAGCACCAGCCAACGTGTCTCATCGTCTTCCAGTTCCTCCTTCCAAACCTACCAGCACCTTCAGCAACACGCCTGGAGCAGGAACCCAGCAACAGTTCTTCTGTCAGGTACGTTCCCTTGATCAAACAAATGCCCAGATGATTACAAAATGAAAAAATGGAATTTGTATTTAATAGAATTAATGTTCATCCTAGGCTCCTGATTTATGGTTGATTGCCTTTTTTCTTCATTAAGATTTTTTATCCAGCATAGCATGTGGTTTAAAGACTAGAGTCAGATTCATGGATTTTAATCTAAGCTTTATGACATGGAGCAAGTTTTACCTTAACTTACTTTACTTCTCTAGACTTCATCTTCCTCATCAGTGAAATGTACCTAATACTACTACCACCCCATGGAGTTGTTTGGCAGATTAAATGAGATAACCCACATGATGCATTTAGCAGTTTCTGCCAATAGTAAACATTCAGTAAGTGTCAAAATTAATATATAATAGGTCCTTGAATAACAGCATTTTGTTCAACATATTTTTTTTAAAAGATCCATTTCTTTTTTTTTTTTTAATATTTTATTTCATTATTTTCAGAAAGGGGAGGGGAGAGAGGCAGAGAGGGAGAGGGACATCAATGTATGGTTGCTTTTCACTTGCCTCCAGCCACAGACCTGACTGGAGACCTGGTTTGCAACCTGGTTATGTGCCCTGGCTGGAGAATCGAACCTCAAACCTTTGGGTTCGCAGGCCGGCACCTTATCCACTGTGCTACCAGCCAGGGCTTCAACATATTTTTTTTAACAACTATGAGATTCCATAGAAACTTAGCTCTTGTTTATATTAATTAACCTAAGGTGAAAATGGTTTCATTATACATCATTTCATTTAAAGTTGTGGAACCTGTTGACAACTTTAAGCAAAGACTTAATATACTGTATGTATTTATTTGAATGTATTATTGTTATTTAAAATGAAAGCTTGTTTTAGATTATTTACTTATCCCATCATATAACAAGCCACTAGGTCATATGACTGTGTACTGAATAGAAAAGTTGTGGCTGGATCTTGGATGCCAACCAGAAAGGCTCAGAGACTCAGTGTGACTTATTGGTGAATAACTGGTCTGCACCAGGGAGGGATCCAGGGCCTTGGTTTTTTGTTTGTTTGTTTGTTTTTTAAAGATTTTATTTCATTATTTTTAGAAAGAAGGGAAGGGAGAGAGGCAGAGAGGGAGAGAGACATCAATGTATGGTTGCGTTTCACCTGCCTCCAGCCACAGACCTGACTGGAGACCTAGTTTGCAACCTGGTTATGTGCTCTGGCTGGGGAATAGAACCTGCGACCTTTGGGTTCTCAGGCCGGCGCCTTATCCACTATGCTACCAGCCAGGGCTCCCTGTTTTTTGACAGAGTACCAGAGTCCATTACGCATGGTAATGCATACTCTTACCATATCATTACGCAGGTAAATTAATCATAAGCAGTCATAACATGAGGATTATGTTTCTGAACAGTCTCAGATGTCATCAGCTTTGGTCCTCACTGCCATCTGCCCATCCTAGCTTTCGGTTCCCACTCATTCCGAGTACATTCCTTAGTTCCAGCTCCACACCTGCTCTCACTCTATGGTCTACCCTCAGTCTCACTGCCTTGCTCCTCCACACTTAGAGAGAACTTCTCTGTACTATATACATCAATAGTTTTAAAAATTACTTATTTTTAGAGAGGAGAACGAAGGGAGATAAGAGGAGGTGAGAAACATCAATGTGAGAGAGACATGGATCTCTTGCCTCTTGCATGACCCCAGCTGGGGACCTGGCCCACAACCCAGGTGTGTGCCCTGACTGGGAATTGAACTGGCCACCCTTTCTTTCACTGGCCAGTGCTCAGTCAACTGAGCCACACCATCCAGGGCCTTCCCCTTTCATTTATATGTTTGTTTACTTCAGTACGGACTCCATTCTTATTTTATTCAATGAATTATAATTTATTGCAATCAGTTACTTTGATACTCAATTTAATTTGATGGCCAGTGGGCACCTTCCAAATTAGCTGACATGTTTTCATCATGCTTTAATCACGTTCTTCAATTTCTGGCAGAATAAGATGGTCCATGTTCATCTTTTACTTTCCCACTCCTGCCCTAAAATCAACCATTTCTTAAAGGAGTCAGTTTCCCCTAATGGAGAACAGTATTTAGGTACCAAGTTCTCCACCCCGGCTGGTGTGGCTCAGTAAATAGAGTGCCGGCCTTCGGACAAAAGGATCTGTGATTCTGTTCCCAGTCAGAGCACATGCCTAGGTTGCAGGCCAGGTCCCCACTTGGGGGCAAGTGAGAGGCAACCACAAATTGATGTTTCCGTCTCTCTCTCCCTCTTTTCCCCTTTCTCTAAAAATAAATAAATAAAATCTTGAACAAAAGAAAGAGAGAGAAAGGAAGGAAGGAAAAAGGAAAGAAAGAGAGAAAGAAAGAAAAGGAAGTTCTCAACATTACTTATACGTACACACTGCTGAAGTAGTCTCAGCTGGGACTTATATGTACATTACACATACCCATATTTATAGCTATTTATTTATCTATCAAACTGTGTTATATAGTTCATATTGATACTCCCATGTAATCCAGAACCACAAGGTTCATTATTCTTCCCTCTTCTCCATATTTGTAACTCCCTTTTCTGACAGTGAGAACACCAGCCCCACAATGTGTTTACTTATTTGCTTAATACAAGAACATAGGAAATAACTTTAGAGTTGCTAATCTATACCACAGTGTGGAGGGGGAAAAAAAAAGAACCCTACTAATTAGACTTCAGTATTAGTTTACAGTTCTATAGTTAGCCTAAAGGTGTATAGTCAAAATACTGTGTTCAAAAAGTATTTGAGTTACTTCTTTGTTTTTTCTCCCTTGGTATGCTCGTCATTTGAAATATAGTTCTATTTATGTCTTACTCTAGGATTCTTGCCCCATTATCCGTGTTGATTGTATCTCTCTAATTTATTTTGAACACATGAACCATGAGCATGGTCCTAAAAGTCAGGGCTGTTCGAAAGTGTGTGCCTGGAGCAGCCTCACTCCCAGCCCCTGGTCCCATCTGCACACCCATCCTGCCAATTCTTACCCATTGCCTGTGTTCATCAATCTCATTAGTTTCTAGTTTATTCATGCTACCTTATTTTGTGTAACTAACTGGATACATATGTATTTTCTTACTTCTCCTCTTTTCTTACTCCACATAGAGCATATTGTAGATACTTTTTCCAACCAAAGTATTGCAAAAATTTTGCTAAAAACCCAAATGTTGAGTAATAGGAGAATGATTGGGTATAATGAATACTATGTAGTCATTTTAACTGCTTTCAAAAAAATAAATATTTTGAGGAAAGGCTTACAAAATAATTTGAAGTACACATTTAAATGTAAAATATAATGCATGCTAGACCCTGGCTGGTGGCTCAGTGGATAGGCACTGGTCTGCAAACCCAAAGGTCACTGGTTTGGTTCCCAGTCAGAGCACATAACCAGGTTGCAAGCCAGGTTTCCAGCCAGGTTCATAGCTGGAGGCAGGTGAAAGGCAACCATACATTGATGTTTCTCTCACTCTCTGCCTCTCTCCCTTCCCCTCTCTCTGAAAATAATAAATAAAATCTTTAAAAAATAAAATCTTTTTTTTTTTTAATAAATAAATAAAAGGAAATGCACTGTAACATTAACAGCAATTCTCTGGGTGGCAGAATTACAGATTATTCTCATTTTAGTTTTAAAAGCTCACCTTTCATAGGGAAAGTGATGTGTGGACAGCATATATGAAACCATTTTGTGCATTAAAATAAGTAAAACATGCAATTGGTAAAAATTGAAAATAGTTCCAGCCCTGGCTAGTGGTACAGTGGATAAGGCCCTGGCCTGCAAACCCCAAGGTCGCTGGTTCAATTCCCAACCAGGGCACATAACCAGGTTGCAAGCCAGGTCTCCAGCCAGCTCTGTAGCTGGAGGCAGGTGAAAGGCATTGATGTCTTGCTCCCTGTCTGCTTCCCACCCTTTCTCTCTCTCTAAAAATAATTTTTAAATCTTTTTTAAAAAACAGTTTCAAAATAGTTTAGGGTGAAAAACCAATCTTCCTTCACCAAATTTCCTTTTCAAAGGCCAACACTCTTTCTAAATTCTATTTTCCCAGAAAATACAAGCAAATACAACAACCACTTGAGGGTAATTTTATATCAGTATGTATTGATCTGTTTTATGTTTGTTGTTATAATTAATTATACCTAATCAGCCACAGCATGGTCATTTGTTTTCCTTCCTTTAAAAAATAAATAATATTGCTCTGACTGGTGTGGCTTAGTGGATTGAGTGCCAGCCTGGGAATCGAAAGGTCTCCAGTTTAAGTCCCAGTTCAGGGCGCATGCCTGGGTTGCAGGCCAGGTCCCCTGTTGGGGCATGCAGGAGCAACTGATGTTTGTAGCTCTTGCACATCAAGGTTTCTCTCCCTCTTAATCTCCCCATCCCCCTCCCTCTAAAAAAATTAATAAGTAAAATTGTTTGAAAAAAAAAAAGACAATGTTTCTATAGGGAAAAAGATCTCTCTGTGACTCCCAAAAATTTCAATTACCCAAAGGTAAAAGGAAGCCTACATTGGCAGCTCCAAAGTAATTTTTTGTGATTTTCAATACCAAAAATGTAGAGAGAAGTAGATCAGTCACATTATGTCAAGTGTGTTCTGACTGTAGGTTTTCTGGAACAATTAAAGCATCAGGTGTTTTGGAGTAAGGACACAGCCTTAGATGCAGCATAGATTGGAAAGTAGTGTTGAGGTGTTCTTAGCATTTAAATCCCAGGGCATCCAGAGACACTTAGAGCAACTCTTCTGCTTTATAATTGCTGTGTATGTTTCTGTATTAATTACTTTATAGTATATCTAATGAACAAAAGTACCATAACCAGAGGCCTTTAGTGTTTGTCTATTTGGGGAAATTTAATTCAGCAAGCTATGATACTCTAAATGGTTAATAATAAAGAGGAATAAGTTTTTAAATATAAACTATATTTTGGGTTGATAATACCATTGTTTGGTTCAAAATTCAAAAGGTACAGAAAGGTGTATACTACAATGAAAAATTTCCCTGCTTCTGTCCTCCGGATACCCAGTTGCCCGCAGGCAACCAATGTAACCAGCTTCTGGTAAAGTGAATTTAAGCCCCACCTACCTTTGGTATTATGAAACTTTCAGATCCCCAGAAAAGCTGGAAGAATACAGATTCACCAGGTGTTTATGTTTTGCAGCATTTGCTTCAGAATAACACACACATACATATATATGTACTTTTTTTCTGTGAATTATTTTAAAGTAAATTGCACCCTGACTGGTGTGGCTGGGTGGGTTGGAGTATCATCCCATAAACCAGGATGATTCCCAGTCAGGGCACATGTCTAGGTTGCAGGTTCAGTCCCCAGTTGGGACATATGCAAGAGGCCAGCAATCAATGTTTCTCTCTCACATCAATGTTTCTGTCCCTCTCTCTCTCCTTTCTTCCCCTTTCTTTTAAATCAGTATGCATGTCCTCAGATGAGGATTAAAAAAAAAAGGCAAATTGCAAACATCATGACCCCTTATCCCTAAATCCTTCAGCAGCTGTCTCCTAAGAACAAAGACCTTCTTCAACACAAGTACAATGTCACTATCACGTCCAAGAAATTATACCAGATTTCTTCACGTGACCCAATAATATCCTTTACAATAATGCTTCACTCTAGGAACCAGTCAGAGAGCACTAATTTCATTCATTGTTATGTCGCTCCTTATTCTATAGCAGTTCAGGTCAATTATCTTGTAGAGTGGCCCTCAGTGTAGAGTTGTCAGAATATTTCCTTGTGATTAGATTGGGACTAAATGGTTTTGGCATGACACAAAATGTTGGTTTGCCCCATTATTGGTGATTCCGAGCATGACCACTTGGTCAAGGTGACCTCCACTGGGCTTCTGAAAGTCCTCAAAAGCACCTTGTTCCCTTTGTAAAGAAATGATTCCTAGGATGGTGTTTTAGGACCACATGACTATCCCAGCTTCTCAACCAGTGATTTGAGACTCCATTGATAATCCTCACCTGAACATTACATTAGTAGTTGCAAAATAATTTTTTTAATATTATTTATTTATTTTTAGAGAGGGAGGAAGACAGGAAGAGAAACATTAATTTGTGGTTGCCCCTTCCATGCTCCCTACTGAGGACCTGACTGCAACCCAGGCATGTGCCCTGACTGGGAATCAAACCAGTGACCCCTTGTTCTCAGGCCAGTGTCCAATCCACTGAGCCATACCAGCCAGGGTACAAAAGGATTTTCTAATCCTGTTACCCTATCTACAGTTACTGGCTGAGGTTTTTTTCCCCATAAAATAGAGCTTTTTCTTTCCTTCTTGCTTTTTATTTATTTGTTTGTTGCATCATTTTAAAACATTTTATTATGAGGAATTTTAAAGATGAGCAAAAGTAGACCAAATAAGTGTAATGAGGCCCCAAGCTCAGTCAGCTTCGGTGTTTCAGCTACTCTTGTTTCATCCATACCTCATTCACTCTCCAGTCATATAAATTTATCTTTAATATTTTAGTGTAGATCTCTAAAAGATCATGTGTTCTTTTGTATTTGATGTGTTGCACTCTTATTGCTTTCATTATATCATTTTTGATGCTTTAATTATCCACACTTGATCAGTGGAGGCCTGCTTAAGCCAGCCTGAAAGTCAATCTGTACTTGACGTTCACGTTTCCCCTCGGCTTCCGTGGCACGGGGTCTTGTAGGCTTGTGTTCTAATCACCTTACATTAGACCTAGAGTCTGCCGTTTCTCCAGGGAGCGCTGCGAGCTGAAATCTCTTAATGCAGAGAGTAATTTACGGGATTTAAACTTTCTTGTAAATGGATTAATATTTGAAAGCCTGTTATTAAAGGAGGAGATTTGTGAGAATTTATCCCCATAAATCAAAAAACAAACAAAAGTAAACAAATTATTTGAAGACCAAATCTTCTTGAGAGCAGTACCTACCAGGCTTTGGGTACAGGTTACTGGAAGTCTCCAGCCCCACCTGCCCCTCACTAATTCCCGTTCCTCCTCTAGCTTAGCCTGCCTACCTTACTGTGTCTTCAAACACCCAGGTTTCAAAAGTAGATGACCTTGTTTTTCCCTCCCCTTCTAAACCTTTAATAAATTACCAAATCCTACAATTGAATTTGAATGTCTTATACCCACCCTTTCCAATAATAATGAAAATCATGATCATATTATTAACAGAAGGTACAGTGTCAAGGGCTATGAATATTATCTCTTTCTCTTTTTCTCTCTTTTTTTTTAATAAAGATTTTAATTCAGTCCCTAGCTGGTGGCACAGTGGATAAGGCGCTGGTCTGCCAGGGCACCTAACCAGGTTGCAAGCCTGGTCCGTAGCTGGAGGCAGGTGAAAGGCAACCATATGTTGATGTTTCTCTCCCTGTCTGCCTCTCTCCCTCCCTCTCTCTAAAAATAATAAATAAAATCTTTTTTTAAAAAAAAAAGACATGGGAAAGGCTTGAGGATTTTTCAAAACTGACAGAAGGAAAAGGACATGAATTCTAGAGCACTGGTGGGATTCTTTGTAAAAAGAAGGGGGGGTGACTTTTTCATTATAACTAAAGAAGGGGGAAAGGATAAAAAGGGATGCAGGTAAGGTTGTAGCTTTGAAAATGAAATGAGTTCTTATCTGGCTTACAGTTTTGAAAATAATGAAATAGGATTCAGTGGAAAAGGAGCAAAGGAACTGGTGGGGGGAAAGAAAGGACTGCTGGACAGGCAAGAGGGCCCATTGGAGGCTGGACACCGCAGTTACAGGATACTGATCGAATGTGTGTGTGCACCTGGGTGTGTTCTGGATGGTGAACCTTCAGAGGGCAAACACTGTGTTTGGTGTTCTCCCGCTGCCTTCTCTGGGATTACCACAGCGATGTGTATGCAGTTGACTCCCAATGTCTCAGTCAAGGTACTTTGCATTGCAACTATCTGAAACTCAGCCTAACAAATTTAGCCAAAAAAAAAAAAAAAAAAAAGTGCAGGGAACATCCAGAAAATATAGTGCAGCCCCTTGTCTGCCCTTCATTGTCCTCTTACTCTTCCTGAACCAAACTAACCACCCCAGGCCAGCTCTACATTGTTATCCAAACATGTAACAGAGTCTGGCCTGGTCTGGGGCTGGGATCGCTTGCTCCTGAGGTATCCCTCCCAATTTTTATCCACCATGCATGAATGTGGGACCACCTCTTCTGCACCTCTCCACACCTTGGCATCTCCACCCCTCCTACGCATCTGAATGAATGTGGTGTCTTTAAATCCTTCATTGTTGGACTTCTTTGCAGCTCAATTTCTTGAGGAAGCTGGGTGATATTGTTTTGTGATCGAGTTGTAATTTTTGCTGTAGTTGTGTGTGGAGGCAAAGCAAGTTTACCTTCACCTTTATCTAGGCCTGTAATCATTTTTTGAGAGTTTTTATAAAAGTTTATTTGCACCAACCTGATGACATGTGCTGAGGAACAAGATCTAAAATGCTCCTCACTCATTTTTATTTAACAGCTGTTTACTGTGTGCTCACTGTGGTGCCAGGCCCTGGTTCTGCTGCTAGGGATACAGCAGTGAACCAGACAGACAAAGTCCTGCCCTGAAAATGAGTGGACTAGGGGCCACCAGTGCACTTCTGGAGACAGAATGGAGTTTTCCAAACGCACAGACCTGGTGAATCAAGGTGATTCCAGTGTAGGCACCAGATCGAGCTCCCCAGTATATTCCAATTCTACCACCACCCTGGCCCCACCCACCCCACCACCAACCTCTCTGCCCCACCCCCCACAGTATAACAATTGGATCAATAGTTCTAGTCCTAGGGGAGAAAGAATACAGTAAGTAGCACAGACAGTAGTTAGAGGGTGACCTCACTCAATGCCCATGCCAGCAAGGGAACTGTGAGACACATACCCAGCATTCGCTGAAAGGATACACGCTTTATATCTCTAACCCTCCTTCACCATGACAGTACTCTGCCCTCAAGTGATTTGCAAGCTTTGACATTAGATTAGGTTGTGCTTGATTTTTTCTTTTTATTCTTCTATATTGTGAAATAGAGCGCATGTAGAAAAAATGCATGAAACATAAATGCAAACACCCATCCATGTAGCCACTCAAGGAATAAAATAGTAATAGTAACCTCAGAAACCAGTCCCCTCCGTGCACCTCCCCAGTCTCAGCCTTTCTCCTGACTTTCATGAAGACCTCTTCCTTGATTTTCTTAATACTTGTACTATGTAACGTATGCATGGATTTTGTTTCATTTGTTTAATAGCTAAGAGTTATTCCAGGTCGTGTCTGATAAATAAAGTGGGAGATCATCTTATCAAAACCAAAAGTATGTTCTCTGAGACAGTAAGAATGATAATCTTCCGTTTCATGTGAACCAGGCTTATTGAAAGAAATTCCAGTTGTTACGTGCTGGCAACATTGCTGCAAGGACTTTGGTCATTTGAACATATTAGTTCTGGTTGATCTTGTTATATCAGAGTTCCACCCAATGTATAGCCTTGCCCTGTTGAACTACATTTTTCTAACTTTTATCTGTTTTATTTTTTCTCCCAAGTGGCCCTTAATGTTCCTCCCCTGGAAACACTTGCGAGGAAGGGCTGTACTCACTGTTTGTCCCAGGTCTCCGCAAGCACAGGTGTCCTCCACGTATAGAGGTTCTCTAGCAGGAGGGTGTGGAGTTACATTCTGGGGAAATGCTATGAAAACTGAACAGTGTTCCCCTCAGGGTTTTCTTATAAGAGCTTATTGCCTGTCTACCTAGAGTGGTGTAGGTCTGACCTTGCCTACTAATGGAAGGATGGACAAGGGACCATTTCCAACTTTGTAATGATCTCCAGTCTGTTGGGTGAGCTTCAGCCTACTCCATTTCTGTATTAGAAAAAAGAAGCAAGTAAGTAATTAATTGTTTAGAACAGAATTTACATGAGCGTAGTTGGTCAGGTGTTGCCAAGGTCTACATGAATCCCCACAGATGAATGGTTGGTAAGAACATTTCACTTAGGTCAAGGTCAAAGTTTAAAGCCCCCATGGAAAACGTTAAACTAAACTCTAAATCTACTATATAAAATATAAAACTAAAGGAAAAAAATCTCTAAAAACCTAAGGCATTATGAAGCAGTAATGACAAAGAGGATTAAAAATTGAAAATAATTTAAAAGCCCTTTATTATCTTACCTTAACTGATTATAAAAATAAGATTTTGGCCCTGGCTGGTGGCTTAGTGCATAGGCGCTGGCCTGCAAACCCAAAGGTCACTGGTTCAATTCCCAGCCAGGGCACATAACCAGATTGCAAGCCAGGTCTCGGACCAGGTCCGTAACTGGAGGCAGGCGAAAGGCAACCAACCACACATTAATGTCTCTCTCCCTCTCTGTCTCTCTCTTTTCCCCTCTCTCTCGAAATAATAAAATCTTTAAAATAAAATAAAATAAAAAGATAACAGATTTTTTTTTAAGATTGAAAAGGAACTTGATAGTCCTTAATCATCCAATTCATCATCCTCACTATTAGAAAAGACGTACGGAACAGTTTAATATTTGCTTAGGCTAATATTCAGTTGAATTTATATTTCCCAGTGACATGGCACCTGATAGTGCCATGATGCAAACCAGAGGCAGATCAGACAGCAGAGATGCATTGTTCTGTAGAGCATCTGCATAGAAAACAGTGAGTGTTAACAGATTTGGGTTGGTGCTTGGGCCTGGACCAGGGGCTCAGTCATGCAGATACTGCTCAGAGGCCAATAGTCAGGGTCATACCCTTGCAGGTCTGATACATAATAACCAGGCATGGGACCTGAGGGCCATGAGCAGTCCTGTGAGCAGTCAGGTGTCAGCTCAGCCCTGACCTAAGCAGTATCTGAAAAGGTCAGCGTGCCTGCAGATTTTAAAGGGTGCTCTTGCAATTCTGCCAGTGTGATAGGAAAAGAATGTTTTCTTGTTTGTTTTTTAAGTTTTATTTTATTGTTGTTACATATACATTCATCTCATTTTCCCCCTCTGCACTCCCCTTCCCCACTCTCCCTACCCGCCTCCCACAGTCAGTCCCACATGTTGTTCATGTCTTTGAGTTATCCATGCTAGTTCCTTGACTAAACTGGGAAAATAATGTTTTAAATATTTGTTCTGTCTTGTCATCTAATCTGAAGATGACGTCAGGTAGGCAGTAATGGGCTTGGTTGGCATTTAAGTAATCTGTTAGCACTTTTAGTCATGATACTAATTTTTCCATCTTGGTAATACTTCTTTTACAGGCTCAGAAAAAATGTTTGAATCAGACTTCCCCCGTTTCTGCTTCCAAGACCCCGGACAGCCTGAGGCAAGCACAGATTCCTGGCCTCTTGAGCACCGCACTGCCAGGTCCGGAGCCTCCCCAGCTTGTCCCTGTCCTCCCAGCACCCAAGGACACTCTTCTCTCGTCCCTCATTCTGCCTGCAGTCTTTCTGACTCAATCTCACCTCTATTCTGATCATTTATTTTTTCTCTATCCTTTCCACGTTGCATCTGTAGCATCATTGTATATACTACTAAACAAGAATAAAGCACTTCTAATTAAGTTATGACACATTAAATTATATGGAAAAAAGTGCTTCTAGAAACAGCAAAATTAGCATTATATGGCATAGGTGACTTCGTAATTGTCCTCGTGTTGCTTTATATATGTATAGTTAGAATCCCCCTGAGACTAAAAACACTGTGGGCTTTGTCTTCCCTTTTTTTCCTGAAAGTTTTGGATACCTGCATTGCTCCATGATACTAGAAAGACAAAAACATGAACACTCCCAGTCAGTCTCCCCTGTTTGGGCCTCCCTTTCCTTAAGTTGTGAGTATCTGGGGATTTGCTAATACTGACAGATTATGGGCTTGAGGCCTATTCTTCGACTTACATAATTTGAAACTGCAGCATTGACAACTTTTATTTATTCATTTCTACTTATTACCTAAGTAGGCTTTAATAATCCTTACCTCTGCCTCTAGAGCTTTTGTAGATAAATGTACTTTCTGTTTTCCTTCCTCACATCAAGCACCCACAATAAAGAAATCCCTTTTGGAATGTTCCATAATCTGTAAACATGGGACCCTAGGAATATATGATAGGCCTGATTTACCATTTCTGTGAACATTGTCTTATGTGCTAATTCTAACAGGGCAGGATTCTGGAAGCAAAGTTATACCAGCATCCTTAGGAACCACACAACCACAGCAGGAAAAAGTTGGATCATCTCCTGGGCAGTCTACTGTGCAGGTAGAACATAGTTTACATAGCTTCTTCTTACTGTTCAGCATAATTGAGAGAAGATGTACTTGTTGCCTCCTGCTTCATTGTTGCTGCCCGTCATTGTCTACATAGTCAGCCCAGTGCCTCTGTGTCCACAAAAATGTGCTCCCCAAAGACCTTCCCAGCAACAGGCCATTGTTAATGTTTATGGTATGAATGTGTCTATTCTATTTCTCACATATTTATAATGCTGACATTGTTTTTCATGAGTTAATAATATACCAGCAGCCAATGCATAGTAGACACTCAAAAAATGTAGTTTATTGTTGAATGCTATCACTTATTACCATATCAAAAGTGGATCTGTTCCTCATACTGAGGGAAAAAATTGGTTTGCAGTAACAACTAAGAATGTATGAAATAGTCCCTATGGTCTTTTAACTTAACCACTGGTCTAAAAAGGAAGAGGATCTCTGACTGATGTGACTCAGTAGGTTGGGCATCATCCTGCAAACCAAAAGGTTGCTGGTTCGAGTCACAGTTCAGGGCACATGCCTCAGTTGCAGGCCAAGTCCCCTGTTGGGGACATGCAAGAGGCAACCAACCAATCAGTGTTTCTCTCCCTCTTTTTCCCCATCCCTTCCCCTCTCTCAAAAATAAATAAATAAATAAAATTAATAGAATATTTTTTTTAATTAAAAAAAGAAAGGAAAAATGTTTAGTTTTCATATAACTAAGGCAGCAATTCTCAGTGATGTGCTGCAAGAATTTTGAAAACATGTAATACCTGACTATTTAGTCAGGGACACTGACCTATTTTCCCTTAGATTGTCAAATAAAAAAGAATGACAGTAGCCAATACAGTAGCTATCCAATGCGAATGAATCAAAAATAACCAATTTCTTTTGATCAGATTGGCAAAAAATATATTTTTGGTGTGCTGCAGAATTTTGCTAATTATTTTATGTGTGCCATGATATGAAAAATGGTGGAAATTGCTATAATGAGGTCTTAGTTACTTCTCCATCAAACAAAGCAATTGATAGTTTAATTAAACTTGTGATAATCCAGGCCTGCCTGGACCACTGAGTGAAGGATCTGGTTCAGTTTACAGTTTCCCACAGAGGGGGATTTGTTTCCTTAACATGATACAGAACCGCCTACTAGATTGCACACCTAACTGTGTGAAACAGAAGCTCAAAAGTGTTTGCTCTCTTAGTTACCATTGAGAAAATGAGTTAAGTAATATCTACTGAATTTTCAGATATTCATGGCGTTAGTATCCACAAATATACTTCTTCAAAAACACTGTGATGCATTTGTAGAGGAAGTTGGTGTCAGGCTTTAAGGGCCAAGCTGAGTCCTTCCGAGGAGCTGACAGGACACCTTTCTGTAATCCTGACGCAGTGCAGCTTCACTACATGGATCTGTAGACTTGCTTGTTTCACTTGGTAGCAGGTCAAATTCTACATTCTTAGACTATGCTCTTGATAGGGAGCTGAAAGTATTTAAAACATAGTGACCTTCATGTATAACTGTATTCTGCTTTTTTACTTTTTGTCTTTTTAAAGATTTTACTTATTTGTATTGAAGGAAGAGAAGGGAGGGAGAAAGACAGGGAGAGAAACATCAATGTGCAAAAGAAATAATAGCAATAGGGGTCAATTACCTCTCACACTCCTGCAACTGGAGGCCTGGCCAGCAACCCAAGCGTATGACCTGACCAGGAATCGAACTGGCGACATTTTGGTTTCAGGCCAGCACTCAACCCACTAAGCCACACCAGCCAGGGCTATTCTGCAACAACAGGAATACTAAGAGGTGTGTTTTGTGTTTAGGTGGATGGTCATTCGGGAGGACAGAAGAGGCCTGCTGCAAAACAACTCACTAAGGGAGCTTTGTGAGTGACCTTGGAAATGACCCATTTGAACATTTGTCTAGGTTCCTAACTTTTAAAGCATATAGAACAGAAATCAGGTTATAATAATATATGTCATGTTTTTTAAATGATACTTTGAAAATCTTTCCCTATAGTTTGTTTCTGTTAGAACCTATAAATATCTCAAATGTAGTTTGAGCCCTCTGTTAGCTCTTTTGTTCTTAAGGAGAAGACTTTTTTGCCTTTTTAGCAAACCACCTTCCCTTTGGTTGGCCAAAGCATGGTTTGATAAGCACCTGTGTTCAGAACAGAAAAGTCAACACAGTGCAAGGTCTTTCTGAGCCCCAAAGCCAGTGAGTGATGGGAACACTGGGCTTTCAAGGCCATGGCCATAGTTTGTATGGAGATGGTTAGACCAAACTCTAAACCCACCCTGGTATACAAAGTATAAAATGGAAGAAAAACAGAACCTCTATACTGTGAAGAGTGACATTTCTTATGTCTTTCTCTCTTTGCATGCAAAGGATTCTGTTTATTAACATGACTCTTACTGACATACAGTTTCTCTTCCACAGCATTCTCCAGCAATTACAGAGGGACCAAGCCCACGCTGTGACACCCGACAAAAGTCAGTTCCAATCACTAAGTGATGCGGTGCAGAGGCTGCTCTCCTACCATGTGTGCCAGGGCTCCGTGCCCACCGAGGAGGACTTGCAGAAAGGTGATCTGACTGTAGCCGCTGCAGATGCCCCACAGGGGAGTGAGAAGCCAGAGCCCCAAGCCCCCGGAGGGTGGCCAGGTTATTGTTTTTAACCATAGACCTAATTTGGTCCCCATTTACTCCATCTCCCAGTCCATGTTTAAGATTGTGACTTACTCTGTTCACTATTCTGTGACAAGATACCCCAGTGTCAGAGTCTTTTATGGACAGATTTTGGGGGCAGTGAATGCAAAGCACCATTTAGACTGCTGGCTGCAGATGGGATGGCTCTGAGCTAGGCACGCACAGTGATTTTGGCATAGTCCTTATTTTCAGACAGAATAAGTACCCCTTTTTCAATACCAGTTTCATGGGTTAGATTCTTCAGTCCCCAAAAACACTCTTTAAGGTTCCAAAGTGAGTCTAGGGCATTGTTATATGTCAAGAAACTGACCAAAATAAAATTAAGGATGAGAACTCCTCATCCTAACCTAGAACTCAACCTGTTCTCATGCCTGGCCTTGCTGCCTCACCCAGCCGTGCAGCTGGGTTCTACCCTCCTTCCCAACCCCATTCTCAGGCCTTGACTCTGTCAGTTCCCTCCACTGCCTCAGCCCTTCCCTCAGTACCCAGTGTTGCTGCCCTGGCTGGGGTCTCTGATCTGAGTGCCACGATCTCAGTCAGTCCACTGTGAGTTTCCCTGTTAGGTCCAGGGGATAAGGTACAGGTGCAGAATTAAATAGAGGTGTAAAGATTCTGAGAAGAGTGAAGTAGAAAATGTGAGACCTTTGGAGACCAGCAGAAAAGGACAGAGCCAGTACCATGACCTGAAAGATATCACGAACTAGTTTGTGTCGTTAGATAGGTTTTTTTATAGGTGATGTTAAAAATATTGTTTTTGGTTTCTTAATTTAAGGTAGTTTAAGCTAATATTGAAATGAGTTTCCAAGATCACATAGCAGTGGACAGTGAAGGAAAGCAGTGCAGAAGCGTGATGTTTGATCACAGAAAGGTTAACCTAACAAGAGAAAATTGCCAGTTATGTGAACAATGGAAGAATAATGCATTTCAGTCCTAAGAAATGAAAGACCGAATGGGTGATTTGCACTCTCTTACTATTTTCTCTCTCTCTCCCTTTCTCTCTCTCTCTTCTTAAAGTTGACGAGGAATTTGAAACAGTTGCCACTCAGCTCCTAAAACGGACCCAAGCTATGCTTAACAAATACAGATGCCTGCTCCTAGAAGATGCCATGGTAAAATTCTACCACCAAGGGTATTTGTTTATTAAACTCTACAGGTCACAGCTACCGGTACAGAGAGAAAAATTTCAGAGACCCTCCTTTTCCCCGCATAGTTTTAAAGGCACAGAAATTCAAGCTTGTGAATATCCTTACACTTGACTGTTACTACTGCTAACAGCAGCTAATAGCTACTGCGCATCACATGGTCAAGCGCTGTCGGTGCTCTTGTGATTGTTCCAGATGAGGAACCTAGGGCTTTGTTTGAGTATAATTCACCCTAGATCATGTAGCTAGTACACTTGTAGAGTAGTCAGCCCAGCTGGGATACAGACTCGGACCACCTGACCCCCTGGTCCACACTCCTGTGCTGTGCACCGCCTCCCGCTGCCCCGAGATGCGGGAAAGGACTAGAAGCACAGCTAGTGAAGGTTGTTCAGAGTAACATCTGAAAGACTAGATGATGGCAATGTTAAAATTTATTTTGTCTTGTTTTTAATTGATTGTTAACATGACGTAAAATTCCCACTGAATTTTAAAATGTACATCTTGATGACTTTTAGAAGAATTCACATAATTGTACTACCATCACCACTATCTAATTCTAGACTGTTGTCATTGCTTCATATATATATTAAAATTGGTTTTAAAACACCAGTTAATTAGAGAAAGGAGTAAGATATCTCAGGAAATGGAGAGACCAAACCTATTCTGAGATTTTAGAAGTGATTCTAAAATGATATTGGCTTTAACCTATAAGTTGGTCTCTTGCAAGTGGTTTTCAATTTGAGATCAACTTTGGAAATGTATTGTGGGGGATTAGTTGAACTACATATGCAATATAGTGCAAATATGCATGCATGTATGTTTGTGCTTACTTAAATATCTATATTTACCAATATATTTCTACTTAGAATTATGACTCCAGAGTCTGAAATAGTTGTTCTTGTATTGACAACCATTTCTAAAACAAAATTCTGAGATATCAACAAGATTGTCATTTTTGAGGAAAGGACCACTTATTTGGTCAAATTATATCTGCCATGAGTTTTTATGTTAAATAAGACCCAGAGAGATAATTGGAGATTTAATTCTGTAAAGCAAAAAGTAATTTTAAGGAAAGCCCTAATTAAAAAACACAACTAAAACATAGTAGAGTATAAAGTAAAAGGTCATTTTAATGAAAAGTTTTCTAACATATTACCAGTAGAAGGAGAAATAAGGAAGGTACCAGAACATTATGTACTGTTGCTACCATTTGTGTACAATAAATAAATATGTGCATAATTATTTCTGGAAGAGTATATTAAACTTTTAGGTACAGAGGTACCTCCAGGGAGTGAGAGGAGCATTGCACAGGTGAGGTAAAGAAGAAAGGCTTACTTTTTACATCCCTTTAGTACCTTTTGAATTTTGTACCAATGTGTAAATTACCTTTTCTCAACACAATTTTTAAAAATGCATCCTATGTAGCATGGGAAAAATGTGACTAAATGGGACATGACTGAACATAGACATTGAACTCTCATTTCTGATTGCTTCAGTTGTTCCAAAGATGCAGTGAGATATTTGGACTTGTTAAAAGGCACCTGAAATGACTGGACTCTCTCATTTTCAGCGGATCAACCCCTCAGCTGAGATGGTGATGATTGATAGAATGTTCAACCAGGATGAAAGAGCATCTCTGTCCCGAGACAAGCGCCTGGCACTTGTAGACCCTGGTAAGATGCTGGAGTGAGCTGGAGAGCTCCCACTGCACCCAGGGGCCGTGGGCCTTTTTTTGCCCAGTCTCCCTGAACCCACCTTTGGTCAGAAATGTGAAAACAGAACATGAATTCTGGGGAGAAAAAATCCAGGAGTTGAGAACAGGATACAAATAGTCTGAAAAGGTCTATATTCTATAAAATCCAAACTAGATTTTTATATTCAGTTCAGTGATTATTTTTCCCCATTGTAAACTTAAACTGCTTGATTGTTCTCTAATTTTTGAGAACCAAGTTAAGTCAGCCCTGGCTGATGGCTCAGTGGAAAGGTGCCAGCCTACGAGCCCAAAGGTCACTGGTTCGATTCCCAGCCAGGGCACATAACCAGGTTGCAAGCCAGGTCTCCAGCCAGGTCTGTAGTTGGAGGCAGGTGAAAGGCAACCATACATTGATGTTTCTCCCCCTCTCTGCCTCCCTCCCTTCCCCTCTTTCTAAAAAATAATAAAATTAAATCTTTTAATTAATTAATTAAGTCAGAAGCCTTCCCAGAAGCAGTTAAACCTCATCAAATTTATCTTACTATGTACATGGCATTGTTAGAGGAAAACAGTAGTGAAATGTAGTCCCTGTCCACAAGCTATATAATTATAATTTAAGTACATTTCTCTCACACCATCAGTTTCCTGCTAAGTGTGTATATAGTACATGGTAAATTTGACCCATATTCTGCCTTTGGAAAATTAACTCTCTATTTTTTTTCTAGCCTCTAAAATTGTTGAAATCAAATAACTTTATAACAATTAATAGAATATAGATTTTACCCATACTTTTACTATCTTATAAAAGAAACTGCTTTTTGTTTTTTAAGATTTTACACTTTATTTTTAGAGAAAAAGGCAAGGGAGGAGGAAGAAAGGGAGAGAAACATCACTGTATAGTTGCCTTTCACCTGCCTCCAGCTGGAGACCTGGCTGGAGACCTGGCTTGCAACCTGGTTACGTGCCCTGACTGGGATTTTGTTTTTTAAGAAATGATTTGCCCTGGTTTGTGTGGCTCAGTGGATTGAGTGCCGGCCTGCAAACCAGAGGATCTCTGATTCGATTCCCAGTCAGGTTGTGGGCCAGGTTCCCAGTTAGGAGCACGCAAGAGGAAATTACACACTGATGTTTTTCTTCTCTCTTTCTCTGTCCCTTCTCCTCTCTAAAAATAAATAAATTAGTTAATTTTTAAAAATAAAGAAGTGACTTCATTCTCTAAGTTTTCTTCTAATTCTGGTACCCATTTGCACATTTTATTTATACTTATAATCATGTGTCATATGCTGGATATAATTTTATTCTAATTTTCTTCCATTTAACCATCTGAAGTTTTTATTATGTTGCTAAGGCCTTCAAAATAGTATTTAATCATTTTGTTTTGTTTTTCAAGATTTTATTCAATATTTTTAGAGAGAGGGGAAGGGATGGAGGAAGAAAGGAAGAGAAACATCAATGTATAGTTGCCTTTCACCTGTATCCAGCTAGGGACCAGGCTGGAGAACTGGCGTGCAACCTGAGTATGTGCCCTGACTGGGAAACAAACCAATGACACTTGGGTTTGCAGGCTGATGCTCAATCCACTGTGCCACACCAGCCAGGGCAGAACATTTAATAAACTTTAGTACATTAATTTGATACTTAGTTAATCCATTTCCCTCTATTGCATATCACAGTAACTTCTCACTTAATATCATCTATAGTTTCTTAGAAACTGTGATCCTATGGCAAACAACTCTTAAGGAAACCAATTTTATTATTAAGCTAATTGGTTTTTTTTAAAGTTATGTTCCTATGGCATATTTCTGGTCACAGAAATATCAACTTCTAAATAAAGATCTAAAAATACTTCTAATATTAAACATTTAAATAAAGGTGAGCTATATATATATATATATATATATATATATATATATGCATTTAAGAGAGGTGAATAAAAATAAGAAAATTCTTTTCCAAACCTGGACAGGATACTCTTCCATGGCAGGCCACATCACACACCCACACCCACACCCATACTCACTCAGATGGGGACCATGTAGGCACCCATTTCACCTAATGGGCACATCTTTGCGGTGGCGGATGAAAGCAGAATCCCCAGAGAAAACCCACACAGACATGGGGAGAATGTGCCAAGTCCACACAGACAGAAACCTCTGCAGGGAATCGGGTTTTTATTTTCATCAATGATATAGAAAACAGAGTTGAACAAAACCATGTCATTTGAGGACTGCTGTATTTTCCTGTGGCTTTGCTTCCATTCTACTCATCTTGTATGATACTTTAAAGAGTAAGGTTCTGCCTTGTGTTTGATGTGGCACAAGACATTTATTAGCCAGTTGAATGGAATCGGCTTTTGAGATTTCAAGGCTATATCCAATAGATCTTTCATTTTGGGAATTGGTGAACAAATTCATGGTTGTGGTATTAGAGATGTCATCAAAGTCCTATTTCCCTCTCAGCACTTTCAGAGTCAACACTTTCTCTGCCCTGCGTCATACAACTGTCCGCCTTCCTTCCTCTGTAATCTTCAATCCTCAATCCTTACCAACATTTCTCTTGCCGTAGTCCTTGGTGCGTCAAGCCTGGCTCAGTTCAATGCTCTCCACAGACACAGTTCCTCCATACCCCACTGTCCTCCCAAGCAGATGTCATTTTGGATCCGTATTGACCTTTGTTTTGTGCTACTGGCAAAGTGCAGCTAATTATCCCAGGTCCCTCTGCAGATGTCTAGAGGGACTAAAATGCCATCACCCAAAGATACCCCACCCCCTGCCAAAGCCTCCTTCCAGAGCTTTGTGCCCACGGGAAAAAAAAACAAGCTGATGCTAGCATCTAATTTCTGTTTTCAGACTGTTTCAAAGTAGTCATTAATTTTTAAAACAGTAAGAGATTAAGTCAAAGTGGAGCTTTGTGCCCATCTGGTCTTTTCTGTTGGCATCAAGCAGCTACCTTTTCAAAGAGGCCTGAGCTTCTCATCTGGAGGCTGTGCTCCCAGCCCAGGTTACCTTTGTGGGACACCCCTGACAGTATTGTGCTTCTGCATCTTCTTGGACATGAGAGACTGTCTCAGGGATGGGCTGGGCTGGAGCATGATGGCATGGCACCTGAATATTAATGTTCTTTTTGTTTCCACTTCCAGAGGGTTTTCAGGCTGATTTCTGTTGCTCCTTCAAACCTGAGAAAGCTGCTCAGG
Source organism: Noctilio leporinus (assembly GCA_004026585.1). Lineage (NCBI taxonomy): Eukaryota > Metazoa > Chordata > Mammalia > Chiroptera > Noctilionidae > Noctilio > Noctilio leporinus. The sequence continues at coordinate 131,951 of PVIW01003106.1, read as the reverse complement.
AGACGCAGTTTGGCAGGAGTGACCAGCATGGCAGTAAAACAGCCAGCTCTCCCCATCTGACAGCAAAGGCCCAAAGCAGAGACAGAGCCAAACCAGGCATGGCAGAACCAGTGAATCATGACCAACTCCATCCAGTGCCTAATCACATTGTGGTCTCCGCAGAAGGAAACATTTCTAAAAAAACTGAATGCCTCGGCAGAGCGCTGAAATTGGACAAAGTGGGCTTAGTTCAGTACCGGAGCGCATCTGAAGAGAAAGCCAGCCGGAGAGACTCCCTGAAGGGCAGTGAGTGCACCCCTGGCCCTGAAGGGCCCCGGAAATCCTCGTCCAGACCAGATCATGGTACTGAGAGCAAACTCTCGAGTATACTAGCAGATTCTCACTTGGAGATGACGTGTAACAATTCCTTCCAGGACAAAACTCTGAGGAATTCTCCAAAGAATGAAGTTTTACACACAGACATCATGAAAGGGTCAGGTGAGCCCCAGCCAGATCTCCAGCTCACTAAGAGTTTGGAAACAACATTTAAAAACATCTTGGAACTCAAAAAGGCTGGGCGGCAGACCCAGAGTGACCCCACCATTAGCGGCTCTGTTGAGTTAGATTTCCCCAACTTTTCTCCAATGGCTTCGCAGGAAAACTGCCTGGAAAAGTTCATCCCGGACCACAGTGAAGGCGTTGTAGAAACTGACTCCATTTTAGAAGCAGCTGTAAATAGTATACTAGAGTGTTAATAGCAGCAGTACTTCCCCTGTCCCCCTGCCCAGACCCCACCCTGGACAAGTTACGGTCTTTCCTGGCAAAAGCAAATGGAACTGGTCTCCTGTCTCCAGAACTGCTTGATCTTTCATCACAGGTTATTCTTTCAAATCTCAATCCTGTTCTTTGTTTAAGAGCAATACTCATCGTGGTTACAGGGAGATCCTTTAGTAAAATTAATCCTTGTTAGAAAGCAGTCTGATAGGCCCTACACATTTCAAGTGTTCTGAAAGTGCTTTTAGTCTTTTCTGTTTGTTTATCTGTTGTCTTTTTCTTTTTTTCTTTCTTTTTTTTTTTTTAAATACTGTAACTCAGTGAGATCACAGTATACTTGGCCCTGGGTAAAATTCTGACAATCATAAGTCATTTGAAAAAAACAGACTTATAAAGAAAATCAAACAGGACTGATAGAAGCTACTTTTTAAAGAATTTCCCACCATATCTCCAAATTTTGACTTTTTTTGGGGGCGGGGGTTGTTGTTGTTGGAAGGGAGACACAGAGTCCTCCCTTTCGGTCATCTGTGAGCAGTATGCTGCTGGTGGCTCCGCCGGGGACCCCAGAGAGCTGGGGTCACCCAAGCAGGGCATTTGCAGGGCATCCTTGTTCATTGTTCAAGTGCTTTCCCGATGCTCCTAGAGCAAAACCCCATGCCTTTTCAGCATATCCATGTTGGATTTCACCTAGGCAATGCTTTATTCTTAATAACATGACTTGAAATCATTTCACCAGGCTAAATAAAGGATAATGGAAACCAGTTAAGTGGCACCGTGTACAGGGGAGGCCGGGGTAGAGCCATGAGGAATATAATATGTATATATGTAAAAGCATATATATGTTAACTATTGAGAAAAAATCAAGCATTTTGCATTTTATGATTGGATATAGTCAACATATGATGTACATTTTTGTTACTGGGTTTTGTTCCATTTAACCTCTCTTTGCACCGTCTCCCACCACAAACAGCCAAGTGTCAACAGCACTTTCATTTGAAAAGCGATGTTGTAATGTTTCAGTTTAAACCTTAAGGGGACTTTGGCCTTGTTTACGCTTCTTGTTGTTTGAGAACAGTAGTCACCCCTGGGAGCAATATTACCAAAACACAAACAAACCAAAGGTACCCAGCCAGCCCACCACAGAAGGGAGAGATCCGAGACGTGGGGTTCCCACTTGAGAGCCCTGTCATGGTTTGTGTTTGGCCTCTGTTCATATTAGTGAGCATGACTTAAACTGCTTTATTTGTATTTCTTTTCAGGGCTCTTTGCCCATTTTCCTTTCTTCTGTACCTGCCCCAGGTCATCCCATTTCTGTTGTTACTTTCATTCTCAATGTCACTGTAACCGTCAGGCGTTACTGTCCTTGGGAAAGCTACATACTTAGTAGTATTTGATATGTACTGTCACACATGTAGATGTGAATGTGCCTGAGCTGTTCAGATCTGGAGGTCATGGTGATTACAGCGTGTACACATGTGCCCTCTTATGTGTATGCACTCTTTCATTTATTCTGTTCTCTCTGGCTTCAGAGGTGCACCTGCTGGTCTCCACTCTTGACACATTGCCAGGACCTGCTCCTGGCTGTCCCCAGAATGGGGATGACCCCCATCATCATCATGTTGGACATTCATTTCCCAGATTGGCCTGTGATGGAAAGGAAGGCCTCTGATTACTAGGAAACAAGGCAACAGAAGACCTATACTCTCCCTGCCCCTTTGTCCTACCATACAAAGATACCCTGTGGGACAGCCAGTCTTCATGAAAGCAAAGTACCTTCTCCCACTTTCAGCCCTGACCAACAGAAATTGGGAAATCTGGGCCCTCTTACAGTTACCTTTTTTTCCTTATTTGTGCCAACGTCCAAGTTGCAGATTTCCCCTTTGTCCTTTATTGTAACATATTAGAAAGATAAGTTGGTGTTGCCAGTTGGAACTTTCTGTTTGGGCAGCCCTAGGGTAACCCTGCCCTGAACCCCATGATTTCACAGGCTCTTCTTCCCTTAGGGCTCATACTCCCCTAATTCCTAGCAAGACTTAAAGATGGTCCCTCCTGATCAAATTCTTCTCATTGTGGAACTTTATACCTGGAAGCCTTCATGAAGGCCACTAATGAGTTACATTAATTACTGCAAATCAGTGGAATTCTTAAGAGACAAGATAAGTTTTGTGTACATTTGTCATGCCTCTTCCCTCGCCTGTCCTGCTACCCCCAATCCTAGCTTTTGGATACACCATCTTAAAGGTCTCTAAGCCCTAACACTTGTCTAGCAAATGGAGAGCCTAATTTACCAAAATGAAACTTGTAAATTTCTGTGTCCTTGTATGTAAATTTACTTTTTGTGGAGGAAAGATTCTAGATAATGACAAATGAAGATTACGAAATGCATTCTACTCCTGTGATTAGGTTATGTGCACATAGATCATAACCTGCATGTCGAGCCCCAGTCCGGTGAAAGGATCAGGAGCTCAACCTCGGACGGCCAACATTCAGTTGTTCAGGTTCACAGTCAAAGTTACGTTTTAGAACTTCTTGTACTCGGTAACAAAAATCATTTTCTTTCTTTTCTTTTTTCTGTTGTTGTTGTGAAAAAGTGTGAATTTGTTATTAAGCATTTGATTTTCTGTGTCCTTAAGTACTGCCTAAAGATAAAGCAAATTTTAAACTGGCAATTACGAAAAAAAAAAAAACTATTTTAGCTCTGAAGAATTTAGTAGACTTTGTTAGATTAGGGAGGCCTTACAGACTGACTTGATTTAAGAGAGGACGCGTCACTCACTGTCAGCGTGGTGTGGGCTTTATTTGCTTAAATACCTTCATTTGTATAGTATGTCTCACTTGAAATTGCTTTGTATACATTTTGTAAAAATATTTATAAAATGTTTTGTAAAAAAAAAGGTATAACAAATTGCAGTTTATTTTGTTATGTTGGATAAATACTGTTAAAGAAACCAGTCAGTACCTATATTGTTAATCCATGGTTAGGAAATGTTTAGTTGGAGATTACAAAATGAAACCACCATTGCAATACAGCCAAAGATTTGGGAAAATGCGCAACTGTGATTGTCTTGATTTTGCAAGTAGGAATGGCTGCTTTTACCAGAAGAAAAGGGTAAGTGTTCAGTGGGAGTTCCATTTAAATATATTTACCATTACCAAAAAATGGCCTAACTAGTGAGGGGGTAGGATTTTAATCAATCAGCCTTAACAGTTGCAAAGTAAAGTTGGTCAGTATGAAAGTTTAATCGTATACAGTACAGTACATATCTGCCCTCCATCCTCTCCTGTCACATGGGTGAGTCCTTCCTTATTTAAGGAAAGATAAATGGGGTCATTTGAAAAGTTACATCAGTGAGCTTCAATCTGTAGGAAGATTTCTTCCATATAGTCATATTTGTTTTATTTCTGCAAGGATAAGAAGGCTAAGGGGTAAAGAAAACTATTTTTGCCTCAGACTTGTTCCAGAATTTTGCATGTTTCTCTTCAGAGTCACAACTTGGACAAATTGCAGTAAGAAATATGTCTGTAACATCTGTAAAATCAGCACCATGAGGCCCTTCTGAGTTCTTGTCCTCACAAGTGTAACTACCCAAATTGTTAAGGAAACTACCAGAGGATAAAATGTATTCCTAGAAGTGAGGGAATAGGACTCCTTACATTTTCCTCTGGGGCCTAGAATTTATACTCACACCCCTTACTTTATGATTGCATTGCTTCCCCTGCCCTTAAAGCAGTAGCTGTAATAAAGATTCCGCAGTAGTCAATATATAATATAAATAGGAAGTTGTCATATAACTAAAAGAAATTAGAATAATTACTGCTGGAATTGTTAAATCAGTGGATGGATTTCTTAATGTCTTTTGCAGTGTTGCCCTGATGTCAAGCTTCTCATCTTGCTAAGGATAGATGTGTGTCCATCATAACATGCTTGTCCCTCTTCAGGCCCTTTGCACTGGGGGTGCCCCATGAATGAAGACCTGGAAGGAGCCCTGGCCTGCAAACCAAAGGTCGCTGGTTCAGTTCCCAGTCAGGGCACAGCCTGGGTTGCAGGCTGGGTCCCCAGTTGGGAGTGTATGAGAAGCGACCACACATTGCTGTTTCTCTCCTGCTCTTTCTCCCTTCCTTCCACTCTCTCAATTAATTAATTAATTAATTAAAATACCTAGAAGGAAGAGTCACCAGGCTGCTTACTGAGGATGGGTCTCTGTTCCCCAGGGGCAGGCCGGGAAGAGACCAGGCATCTTTGAAGATGGGTCGTCCCTGTGAGTGGGAGGCCTTGTTTCAGGAGAGGGGCCCTCGTACTCCCTGATGTGGAGAAAGTAGCCAGTGGATTCTCCTGAGGAGCAAGAGAAGGAAAAATCTGGGGATCACTGAAACAGCATCACTCAAGCAGTACTAGCCGTGCTGTCATCAGGGCCTGAGCCCTGGGCGCGGACTCTGGCTGCCCCAGTCCTGTGTGCGCTCTCCCAGTCCCAGAGGGAGGACTCGGGGTCCAGCTGCAGGTGGAGAGCATTTACCACCACACCTCTGAGCAGTTTGCAGGCACTGTGCTGGGCACCTGGGATGTGTGTAATTCAAGCATGATTTCTCTTTTCAAGGAGCTCACAATCTCAAGAGTCAACAAGCAAATTGCTACATTACATTTGGGAACTGACTAGAGTTCCAGAGAAATGAAACGGGCTACAATTCTTTAGGACTGCCACTTGGTAGAGAGCTACAAACTGTATTTCCATGCCCTGATTCTTAGTATAGTATCCTGGGTTATGTTTGAAAAGCTGTATTATATACTTTATGCAGGAATGAAGGTAAATGAATTTTGTAAATACAGTGTTAAATATGTGGAGAAACCTGGTTCAGTGTACACACAAATAGTAGAGGCACATTTGTAGCATAGAGTCGGTGTCTACACTGCTACAGGTGAAAAGCCTTTATGAAAAACCCTAATCTGTATTCCTCATAGGCATGTGTTGTAGCCTGGCCTTTGGCAACACTTTCGAGGGGGCAAGAAGATCCTTCTGGAAAAAATATATATATATCATCTCTCTGAAGGTCAAGGAAAGCAATGCAAGGGGTGGGTAGAAAGTGCCTTTGGCAGTAGACTCTGGAAACGGGTACCAGTACTTCAGCTGACAATCAGACACCTTCATGCAGGTTACTCTCAGCTTCAGCTTCCTCCCAATAAACTAGTAAGACCTTTCTGACCTTCCATTCCTTACAGTGTAAAATGAGGTGTTATTGAAGTATAGAAGGTAGAAAAAGCTAGTGTTCCTTTATCCCTGAAATAATTCAGGAGAGATTGGGCTTTTTCCAGTTTTGTTATTTGTCTTAACCTACTGCACACTGTCTCCATTCTACCCTAGCTCCCCAGTGTCTACCCTTGGCCCTCAAAAGGCTGCTGCCCTTCACCTGTTCTCTTTATTCCTTCCCACTTCTGCTCTCTTATGCTTGTTTTTCCAGATCAAAAGCTGTTGTCCGTGTTGTCTTCTCTAACTCCCTGCTCATCTGGCTGCTCTCACACTATTTTCCTCACGTAAGAACATTGATAGGTTCTTGGAACTGCGGTGAAATGGCATATAACAAAATCAGTTTTACCATAAGCTAATATCAACAATAGTTAAGTCCCTACAGCATCTCATCAATGTTATAACAAAATGATGTTATTCCAGGACCTGCTATAATCTCTTTGCCGCATGCTGCCTGATAACCCAAGTCACTCTATGACAAAGCAACAAGGAAAATATGAAACCAAACAAAGCAAGCTGCAAAAAGGGTCATAATCCAAGAAAGGGGCATGGGGGAAGATAGGAAACTAAAGATAGAGCCCCTTTCAGGTGTGTGGGGTGTGGTGGCTTTGCCTTACTGAGAAGGCGCTACTCAATTATCTCATGTGAAACAGAGTAGGATTTCAAATAATTCCCAAGAGCAGAGAATATGGACATAACTTACTGGAACTTGTGTTAGCCAAGGGATCCTGGGGTCAATTCAGAGAACCACAAAATATTGGCCCTAAAGCAGTCTTAAAAAACATGTAGTCAAGGGCTAAGATGGAGGCACAGGTAAACACGCTTGGCCTCTGCACAACTACAGCAAAAATTACAACTAGACTACAAAACAACTATCACCCAATTTGTCAGAAAATCGAGCTGTATAGAAGTCTGACAACCAAGGATTTAAAGAAGCCACATTCATCCAGAAGGTAGGAGCGGTGGCAGTACAGGCAGTCCCACATTCACACGTGGTGGATAAAAATCAAGGGATCCCTGCCCAGGGTTCCAACGCCAGGAAGATAAGTCCCCATAACTTCTAGCTGCAAAAACCAGTGGGGATTAGAGCGGCAGAAGAAACTGAGGGATTCTCAAGGGACCTCTTGAAGGGCTCGCAGTGGGCTTAGGACTCATGTAGACACACCCCCTCTGGGATGCAGCACCAGGGAAACAATTGGAAGGGTGCAAGTGTCACACAGGGAGAAAGGAAGAAAGTAAAGTGACTGGCAAGGGGGCTAGAGCCATGGAGACAGCTTCCTCTGGGGCAATCTCCAAAGGCCAGGCAGCAGCATTGTCCCCTCTAACCCCTCCCACACACAGAGCCACAAAGTGGTGAAGCGGGTTGCCCACCCTGGTGACTACCTAGGGCTCCACCCCACACGTTTCCAGGTGCCTTTCCTGCAATAGGCCAGCTATCAAGGGTCAAAGCAACTGTACCTAACCTACAAAAACAAACACACGGAAGTTGCCAAATTGAGAAGACAAAGTATGACCCAACTGAAAGAACAAAACTATAGGAAAAGAACTAAATGAAATGTAGATAAGCAATCTATCAGATACACAGTTCAAAACATTGGTTATCAGGATGCTTGAAGAAATCATTGGGTACTGCAAGAGTATAAAAAAGACCCAGGCAGAAACACAGTTTGCATTAAGTGAAATAAAGAAAAATTCACAGGCAACCAGTAGTGGAGGAAATGATGCCAAGATTCAAATTAACAATTTGGAACATAAGGAAGAAAAAAGCATTCAACCAAAACAGCAAGAAAAAAAAAAAACAAATTTAGCCCCGGCTGGTGTGACTCAGTGAATTGAGTGCTGGCCTGCAAATCAAAGGGTCACTGGTTCAATTCCCAGCCTGGGTTGCAGGTCATGTCCCCCCAAGTTGAGGACAAGTGAGAGGCAACCATACATAGAGGTTTCTATCTTTCTCCCTCCCTTCCCCTTTCTCTAAAAATAAATAAAATCTCTTTTTTAAAAAGGATAATATAAGGAGTCTCTGGGACATCACAAAACATACCAACATCTGAATCATAAGGGTGCCAAAAGAACAAGGGGAAGAGCATAAAATTGAAAACTTATTTGAAAAAATAATGAGAGAAAACTTCCCTAATTTGGTGAAGGAAGTAGACATACAAGTCCAGGAGGCACAGAGTGTCCCAAACAAGATGGACAGAAAGAGGACCACCCCAAGACACATCATAATTAAAATACCAAAGGTTAAAGATAGAGAATCTTAAAAGCAACAACAGAAAAGCAGAGAGTTACCAACAAAGTAGTTCCCCATAAGACTGTCAGCTAATTTCTCAAAAGATACTTTACAGGCAAGAAAAGGCTGGCAAGTATTCAAGGTGATGAATAGCAAGGACCTACAACCTATATTACTCTACCTAGCAAACATTTAAAATGGAAGGGCAGATAAAGTGCTTCCCAGACAATGTAAAACTAAAGGAGTTCATCATCAGCAACCCATCATTATATCAAATGTTAAAGGGAACTATATGAGAAAAAATCAAAGCTATGAACATTAAAATGGCAACAAATGCACAGTTATCAACAACTGAATCTAAAAAACAAACTAAGCAAACAAGCAGAACAGAAACAGAATCATAAATATGAAGATCATTTGGAGAGTTATCACCTGGGAGGGGGAAAGGGGAGAACGGGGAAAAGATGCAGGGATTAAGAAGTACAAATTGGTAGGTACAAAATAGACAGGGGATGTTAAGAACACTATGGGAAATGGAGTAGTTAAAGAACTTATATGCATCACCCATGGACATGATTTAAAGGAGGGAATTGCTGGAAGGAATGGGGGTACTGGGCAGAGGGGGGCAAGGGGGGAAATTGGAATAACCATAATAGCATAATCAATAAAATATATTTACAAAAACACATAGTCAAGTAGTTTCTAAAACAGGCAAATCACAAGAACCTAGCATTGGAAAACCTTTCCTGAATCCTTGCCTCTAAAGTCTTTTCAGCCAGGAATATTGATGTCCCTGAAATCCCTCCTCTTCCAAGTATGTCAGCGTATGTCAGTACCATAGAACCTACTATTAGGGCCAGAGACCCCATGTTGCCTGCCCTGTAACCTGCCACCTGAGTCACACCTTGCAAAACAGGCTATGTTCTCAGGAGCTGTGGCCTGCAGTCATTCAGGACCTGAGCCATGGCCTGTGCTGAAACAAAAAAGAGGGTCTGCTTCACTGGCTATGCACCTGACTACAAGGTTTCCCGTTAACAGAGGCAACTAAGGCATAGCCACCAGCATCCTGCTGAGAACTAGTTACACCCCCACTGCCCCTTCCCCCGCCTTAATCATCTCCCAGAAACAGGAGTCATCAGTCTCCTGACAGTCATTCCTAATCAGAGGACATTGTTCTTTCACAAACACCTATAACTGGACTCTGGTGCCCACCAACAGGGTGACCCATCCCCCTGAGGGTCTGCTCCACATCCTTAAAATTCCCTCTATCCCTTCCCTTGGGGCTGCAGTCCGCCTCGACTCAGCCTCCAGCTTGAACATCCCTCAATAAAGGCTTGGAATTGGTCCACCTGACTCCTCCCTTCTTTCAAGCACAAACCTAACATCTACCTTTTACCTGTAGACAGGGGAAATTACACAATATAGACTTATTTATGTTCCTTGTTCACTATTTAAAGGATGTCTTACATTTGGTGACCCTCCTACTTTTGGCTCTTTACAAAGTAAGACGTATGGTGAGGTGTTGAGTGAGAATAAGCCTCACACCAGTCTACCAATCTGAAGATTGTCCTTTGAAGTTTATTCGTCAGGTGGTAAATTCTGCGCATAGTATTATCATCCTGGTTGCACTAGTTACATAACACATACCAATATAATGCCCCTGCAGATGTCCATTGTTCTGATAGGTGCCATAGAAGATGCAGAGAATTACAAGGCAAGTTCTCTATCTTCAGAGTACCCAATCTAATTAAAGAAAAAATAATTCAAACAGTACGGAATAAAGTCTATGGTGATATCTGTAGGTGCTGTCAAATAATAACACTGTCTTAGACCCTTATGATAAATATACTGTGCTAGATACCTGGCAATAACGGGAGACATTTTTGTCACAATTGGCATAGGGGTGCTACTGCCTAATAGTGGGCAAAGTTTGGGATGCTGCTAAACATCCTGCAATGCACAAGACAGCACCCCATAACAAACAATTATCTGGTCCAAATTCCAACAGTGCCAAAGATAAAAATTCCTGGGCTAGACCCGTAGGCTCAGGGATGAGCAAGGCAGGCATGGTCTCTGCCTTTCTAGTATCATGGAGGGAAAAATGTTTAAAAAAAAAAAACAAAACAAAACAGTGGGCTAAAGGAATTTCGAGAGACTACTGTAGAGCCTCGCTAGTGAAAATTTAGTCTACAGACCTGAAGACCCCATCACTTTGCAGCATGTCAAGAATGCCAACTATCTACCCGAATCCCCCATCCTCTCCTATATAAATCTGCATATTGATGCTAGACACGCGATACTCTGGAGGTTTCCAAAAAAAGCCAGGATTTGGGTTATTTTGCATTGTTTTATGCAGACCAGGAGAGAAGGAAGCATACGCCAGGTGTAAGTGGGAATATTCTGAGATGACAAGAAGGAATGTCTAGTTCTTGGTAGGGCACTAATAGCTAACAGTATTGACTGCTTACTGCCAGACTTTGTGCTAAGCGCTTTATACGGAGTAGCTCATATAACCCTCGTAATACTATTACATAAGGTCCATTGCTATACTCATTGTATGATAAAGGAAACTAAGGTACAGATGGCGGGCTCACTGACGGAGCTGGGCAGGCCGAATCAGAGCTGCATGTTCCCATCCTAAGTGGTCCACAATACCTCTGCCCACACGTGACAGCCGAAGCCGCAAGACCCGGCTCGCTCTGCTGCCAGCGAAAACACTAAGCCGTATTCCCAAAATTGCCCTTACTGCTTTCTTAGTCGCGCAGCTCAGCGGAAGCCGGAGCAGCTGAGCCCACCCTCCACCGGAAGGCGTAGTGCATTGTGGGAAGCTTCTCGTTTACGATCCGGCCACCGGCAATATGAGGATATATTTAAATAAAAAGGGCTAGATTTTGAATTTTATAGTGCTCTAGAACACGTGGAAGCAGTGTAAAGAAAGCTTAGTGCAACTTTTGTCAGGAATCGGACTTAAGACTTCAGCGGGTCACTGCTGCTGAGAGAGTGCTTGCTATCCGGATCGTGAGCTGGAAGAAACGCCTCTATGGTCAAATAAACATAGAGTGGTTCCTCTCTTCCCCACGTGGTAGGACCGCGCCTGAGCAGCAGCAGCCGCAGCATTGCAAAAATGGCGGAGGGAGAGTAAGTACTTGGGGCTGTGACTCTCTGGTGTGCGTCCATGAGCATCCAGTGCCATCCATGGTGTTTACTTCTCGGTGGCCGAAAACAAGGATACTGGTGGACTGAAAGGAGAGAATAGAAAGGATGCCAGGTTACAGAGGATCGGAAGTGAAGGATGAGAATCTAGGATTCGGGGGGCGGGGGCGGGGGCGGGGGCGGACGGTGGGGACCGTCGTCAAATTGGGGTTACATGGAGGAGGCGAGGATCGAGTTCAGGCCTCGGGGTGGACGTGCGGGAGTTGAGTTCGCCCAGGCTGACCTAGGTATTCACGCTGCAGGTGGGTCTACCCTCTCCCACCCCCATCGCCCTAGCACTTTAGTAGGGTGTCGTTGCTGTTAGTATAAAAAGTTGTGTCGGTGAAAACTGCGTTGACGTTACGATGAACAGCGGCTCAAGAGATCGTGAGTTTTGAAGGCATGGAGCCGAGGGAATTTTAAGGGTCCATGTTTGAGGACTGGAGTCAGAAACCACAGGTTTCAGGGGAATCGCATTTCTTAGAAATTTGAAGGCAGCCGTGTTTCCCAAAACCTAGGAAGTGGTGCGGAAACCACGGAAGATTCGTTTCCTAACTGTTGTCGCTGATTTCAATTTTCTGTGTCAGGCAACGAAAAAAGATCCCTTTGGTTCCAGAAAATCTCCTGAAAAAGAGGAAAGCTTATCAGGCCCTCAAGGCCACCCAGGCAAAGCAGGCACTTTTGGAAAAGAAGGAGGTAATGGTGGGGAGCCAGGAGGAGGGAATTAGAATTTGTATTTGGTGTATTTTGTCCAGCTCGGGTTGAACCAGATTTAGTGTTCTTTCCCATCCACCCACCCCCATCAGTTCTGTCGTGCAGATATATGGTTCCTGTCTTCTTTCAGCGAATGTTTATCACACACTTTCTTTGGGCATAATACTGGAGCAGTTTGTTAAGAAAAACGTGGGGTGGAGCTTGTACCATCCAGGTTCAGACCAAGTGATTTGAGAGACCAGACATACTTGTAACTGGAAGAAACATGCTTTTTATAAATGTACCAGTTTTGCTATTTGCAAAACGTTTTTGGATGAATACATAATTTGAAGGCAGGGAACAAAACAACTGCTTATTTTGTATTTATGATGCTTAAATGTTAGGTTCCATAAACATTTGTCGATAAACAGCATATGAGAGTAAAGGAGTTTGCTCCACTTTGCAGAACATAGGGAGAAATAAGCTCTATGACTAGACTAATTAATTACTGTTGGGGAAGCAGAGGTGATTGGAGACTCAAAACAGTGGTGACGGTCTGCCTTCTCTGTAGCAGAGGAAAGGAAAAGATATCAGGTTTAAGCGGCTGGAATGGTTCCTGCACGATGCCTGGCGGCAAAAGCGTGACAAGGTACGCCTCAGACGACTGGAAGTGAAACCTCATGGTTTGGAGGTGCCAGATGAACATTCCTTGGCCTTTGTTGTACGCATCCAGAGGTAGGTGACTGGCGAAAACTACTGATTTAGCTTTAGACCTCATCTGGAGAGATGAGATGGTGGGCTGTAAGCCACCAAGGCAAGCTGTGCTAGGAATTTGTGGTTGAACGTAGCACAGGTTTTTGTCTTGGAGGTTAAGGAGACTGGTCTTAGGTAAATAAACATGAAAATACACTTAGGTGCTACAAAGATCAAGTGCTGGATTGGGGTGGGGGCAACTAACTTGTTGAGGATACTCTTCTAAATTAGGAACTTAAAGCCGAAACCTTTAAACATGTAAGGAATTCACCAGTATCTGGGAAAGGCTTTCCAACCATAGATGCAGAAAAGACTGAAGTTCGGGAATTGAGGCATCTTTCTAGGAGCTGAACAGAAGTATGGTGAATAGAGCATATTCAGAGCTAGAGAGGGTGAAATGAAAACACTTAGTGGTGTTTTCTGTACCCCCTCCCACCTGTACATACAACTCTATCTTTTCCTGTTTCCCTTACCCAGTCACCCAACCAGAAACCTGTGGGTTTTAAGTATCTCTGACCCCTCCTTCCTACCATTGTCCATAGTCTTCTCCAAAGTATATGACTATACTTTGTCATAGTACCTTCGCATTAGCTCGGGTTTCCCTATCTCGGGTGTCACGCTCACAGACCTGTCTGCTCAAAAAGAAATCTGATCTCTTCTGCAAATTTTCCAGAGCTTTTACTGTCCACGGAAGCAAGTCCAGCTTCCTTAACTTGACACACATAGCTCTATATTCCCCACACAGACACACAAATTCAGGTTCAGGGACCGCCTCTGTGTTCCCATAGCGCCTCGTACGTTGCTCCACATTGTGTGGAAATGATCTGCTTGTGTAACTCCCTCCTGTTCAACTGAACTCACATGCTGCATGTCCAGTAGTGGCACATGTTCCACAGGTGCTTGTTGGGCTGACATAAATGGAATGGAACCTGACTTCCTTTGCTGTTCATTTCAGGATTAATGGAGTAAGTGTAATGGTACAGAGGACCATTGCAAGGCTTCGCCTGAAGAAGATTTTTAGTGGTGTCTTTGTCAAAGTGACCCCCCAAACCATAAAAACACTGCGTACAGTGGAACCTTACGTGACCTGGGGGTGAGTAAGGCTGTTTTGTGTGTGTCAGTCCATGATAGATTATATTTGAACATGTGTAGAACATTAGGATGCACAGCCTCTGTTACTGTGTTGAAAGAACATTTTGCTGTGACCACAGAGACCAAAAATCAGTGGCTGGCCATAAGAACCTTGGGATATGGGGCAGGTAGAGAAGATGTTGGTACTACTGGCAATGTGCCATGAGCAGTACCGTGGCAGGGCTTGTTCCTGTGTAGGCCGAGGCTGAGTAGGATGGGCAGGGAAGATACCAAGTCTTAGAACCTTGAAGCAGAATTAGGAGCAATGTTTGTGTAAGAATAGTATTCCTTCAAATACTAAAACCTAACAAAGGCTTGGATTTCATTTTAAATTCTTGTACCATCTTGAATAGAGGGTCACCTAAGGCCAAAGTCCTAGACTACAAGCCAGGACTTACTTTTTTTTGCCTGGGAAATACATTTTTTTGCCTGATGGCATTTTTATCTATACATTTTAATTTCTAATTATGCAGTCAAGGCCTTCACTTTGGTGCCCTAGTATCAAAGCTGTGATGTGATTGCAAGACACTCCATGGTGAGGGGAAGGGGTAGTTGGGGAATCTCTCCTCAACCAGGTTGCAGGACTGAGTGGCCAGTATAATGCAGCATGCCAGGGGATAGCTAAGGCTGTACTTTCTTCTGCCTCAAATAGATTTCCAAATCTGAAGTCTGTCCGGGAACTCATCTTGAAACGTGGACAAGCCAAGGTCAAGAATAAAATCATCCCTTTGACAGACAATACAGTGATTGAGGAGCACCTGGGTGAGTGTTGCTTCTGAGGGGTCAGTTTTGGCCAAAAGCCAAGGATCTTTGACAGTCCTAGTGTGGGGTCCAGGTTATATTCTTCTTGAGGCCCCAAGAACCTGCCACAGTGCTCAGCTCTGGCACATGAGAGCCTCTCAGTATATGCTGGGGAAATGTTCAATAAAGGAAACTGCCATTGTGTTTCTTAGGGAAGTATGGTGTCATTTGCTTAGAAGACCTCATTCATGAAATTGCCTTCCCCGGGAAGAACTTCCAGGTGATCTCAGGGTTCTTATGCCCTTTCCAGCTCTCTGTGGCTCGTCACGCCACCAAAAATAGAGTAGGCTTCCTCAAGGAGATGGGCTTACCTGGCTATCGAGGTGAACGCATCAATCAGCTCATCCGACAGCTGAACTAAACCCAGGTGAGGCAGGGTTGTGGACTGCCCTTGGGCTGATTTTTTATGGGCTGTATCTTGTCACTTAAAAATTCTTTCTGCATTTACCAGTATTTTGGCACTGGGAGGAGAGAGGAGGATGGTATTTACAAGTTTAGTAGATGGAGACATGCTTGGACGAATGAATGCCTGGTTAGGATATACTGTGTGTATCCCAAGAGTTACAGGATAGAAAATGTTGAGTAACAAAAAAGAAATCTCTGTATTGGGGAGTAATATTAAAAACTAATTTTTTAAAGGATGTGAAGATCTAAACAATATTTAATCTGTTTTGTTGAAGGAATCAACTCCTTGAAATTGCTGTTTATTGTGGTTACTACTATTATGTCCTAAGTCACAGTTAATTTGTATTAACAAAATTGTGTTTTCCTTCATCCCAGAATACCTGAAAGCACAATGCCTTGAAAGCATGTGTTTTTGGTTTATTTGGAATTATCCGGTGTCTTCAAAGAAGATTATTTTCTGCTATATCGTAAGGAATTAGAGGTGAAGAGGCAGTGAAAAGATGGTGATATTCCTGCAGCCACTTCTCATCACAGCCCAATTCCAAAGGAAAGAATGGAATGTGTTCCACATTGGGCATGGCTGCCACCTTTGAAAAGTCAGCAAAGGGCTCACACCATGCAGGAGGGGTCCTCCTTTGTCCCATCTTCTGTCCAGGGCTTTAATGTTGAATGGATACCCAAGCATGAAGACCAAGCCCAGAGGCATACTTGAATCTGGGGGTTCCTAAGGTCTTGTTTTGGAAAGAACCTGAAATACATTTAGAGGAGCACAGAAACAGTGCTCAGTTGTGTGTGTTGTGAGTCCATGTTCCAACTTTTCAGTGACAGCTTTGCAGACTCTCAAGCTTGGCTGGCTCAAAATGTATCTAGTGGCTTCTTGACCATCGCTCAGGATTTTAGCCTCTCTTGGATCTGTGAGAAGGGAAGGACCATTTCCCAGGAAAACATGCATACGTTCTAGTTTTTGCTTGGAAGCTTAGGGTGTTCATAGACTTCTCAGGGACCAATGCACCTTATGTGAGAAAGTCCTGCACTATCAGGATCGGTTACCCAAGCCCTAACCTTGTTAATCTGGTTCCACATCCTGTGGAAGACCACAGTTTTTTCCCTTCAAGCTAATGGGTGTTCTCTATTAATACAGTGGTAGAGTATAAGGCCCTATACCATCTTCAACTTCACCATTTATGTCTGCTGGGCTTTTAGGTGGAATTTTCTGGTTTCCCTAATGATAAGTCCTTTGTATAAAGATCTAAATCCCTGACTGGTATGGTTTAGTGGATTGAGTGCCAGCCTAGGAACCAGTGAGTCTCCAGTTCAATTCCCAGGCAGGGCACATGCCTGGGTTACAGGCTGGGTCCCTGGTTGGGGGTACGTGGGAGGTAACCAATTGATATTTCTCTCCCTTCCCTCTCTAAAAATAAATCTTTAAAAAAGACAAGTCCAAGTTACAGTGAGGGGTGGAGGTGGAAGAGGGCATGGTAATGGGAAACAGTAATAAAATGAATTATTTTTAAAAAGCAAAGGAAATCTTAAGAATTATGCATGTGTTTGAAAGTCATGTTTGCATTTTATGGAATTAAAGAGTTATTTTGGCATTTTTAACATCAGGAGGCATTTCAATAAAGTAACCCTATAAACATGAAAAAATGAACCATTTTCTTGGTTTGGCATGGATGAAATTAGACTGGTTGGTCTTTTAGATCTGGGCAAGCTTATCTAGCCCCTTTCCTTGCATGTTCTAGACTCCAGGCTTCTCCAGAAGTATTGCTCTCTATCCTGCTGGTCATAATGTTATAGGCCAACACAAAAACACTAGGACTCCTGGGACGTTACTCTTAAAAAGGGGGCCTGGTCCTGCTTGTGTTACATGTGTCCACCCTGAGTTCCCTCTCCTGTCACTTTGTTTACTTAACCTGCCATCAAAGCATTTGGTGAGAGTGTGCCAGGCCCAAGTTAAGCCCTGAAAACATGTTTAGCCATTGTTTCACCTGGTCTGTTAGGATAAGCATTGCTGCAGTTTTGGTTCATGGGGCCGTCAAAGCAGCTGTGAGGTTGAGTTAGTACCACAGTGCCTTCAAATGTGCCAGGTTACGAGGTAAGTAATTGGGCTTCCTTGGCTCAGGAGTTAACCTGCCATGAATGGGGGTTACACTGAAAAGCATTGTGAAGTCAGGTTAAAGTGATAAGCAAAAAGTTGTGGGGCCCTGACTAGTGTGGCTCAGTGGATTGAGTGCTGGCCTGCAAACCAAAGGGTTGCTGGTTTGATTCCTAGTCTGGGCAGGTGCCCAGCTTGGGACACGTGACAGGCAACCACACATTGATGTTTCTTTCCCTCTCAAAATGAAAGTCATAGGAAAAGAGCACTTGTGTGGAAGCCCAGGGTTTCTATCCCAGATCTCTTATACTAAATATGGTAATCATGTTTCCACTCTTGCTTATAAAGTGGGGATAATATAGTCTAGCCTGTCTGCTTCAGCTGGTTAAAAGGATTAAGAAAAATGTTAACGTTAACTTAGAATTATATATTAGGTTATTTTTTAATATTAGGTTATTTCTTAAAGTTGCATTTCTGTGTGGTTTAACATGGTATGCCATTCCGTAAACAATGGGACTATCCTTATTTCTGGGAAAAGTGAAGGAAGAGCAGATTCTGGGAGCAACCTGGCCCATTGCCTTATCCAGCTGGTTCTCAGAACCAAGCATTTTTGTTGATTGGCTATTCTTTTTATTTATTTTTATTGCTTTGGAATATCATTTGTTTAGTTTATTGTTAAATCGTTCAGGAGAATAGCTGTCTAAAATCAAAATGCCACCTGAATCACAAATTCATTTCCACAACCACCAGTATAAGCTGAAGCACGAGATAAATAAGACAATCTCAATATTTCTAAGTTGTTCCCGGTGGGTCAAACCCTGGTGCGTCCTAAGTTGCATTTTTAAAATGAAAATACACCTATGGCCCTGGCCGGTGTGGCTCAGTAAATTGAAAGCTGGCCTGTGAACCAAGGGATCACAGGCTGGATTCCCAGTCAGGGCACATGCCTAGGTACCCAGTTGGGGGCATGTGGGAGAACCACACATTGATATTTGTCTCTCACCTTCCCCTCTCTAAAAATGAATAAAATCTTTTAAAAACACACGCGTACACATGTATGCATCGCAGGTAGTATGAGGTTTGTTTCAATTATATTTAAGGGCTGAAACATGGTAGGGAACTACCAACGCAAAAAAATGCCAGTGGCGCCCCCATAAGATTTTAAGTCCAGCCGAGCCCGTCAGAGCGAAAGCACAACAGATGAGTAACTGGTCAGTACTCAAGATTTCAGCCCAAGTTTAGGCGGAACAGTCATGCCCTCCAGACCTCGGAGCTGCAAAGGATCTCGAGCCTTTACTACTTGACGTTTAGGAAGACGTGGTCATTGAGTGCGCGGAGCCGGCTCTTCCAGAGGCTTCCTCTCTCCATACCTGGCGGCCAGCGATGCCCGCGTCTCGGGTCAAGGGTGGCGGCGCCGGGCTCTCGGCCGAGCCCGCAGCTTCCCAGGGCTTGGGTCTCCGCGGGAGACGGGACACCGTGGGCTTCTCATGGGTCGCCGTGATATGGCGCTTTTCCAGGCCAGGGAGCTCCCGACCCTCCTGGACCATCTGCAAGAGCTGCGCCAGGGTCACTGAGGTCGCGGCTGATTCCGAGGGCTTGCGGGATCGGCTGCACCAGCCGGCGCTGGCGGGCAGGTCCATGTCGCAGAGCGCAGCTGGCAGCTGACGCGCGCAGGAGAGGCAAACATTTCCCGGGAAGCCTGGGTGCAACCACCATGGGAGGGGGCACAGGCCATACCAAGCTGGCCCGGAAAGGGGAGCAATGGAGAACCATAACCCGCCCTGGGCAGAAACGCTTGACACACGTACGCAATTAACCTACCCCAGAGCCTCCATTGTGGAAGGCTTTAGAGGAAACTGGAAGACTTGCACAGAACTGAATGTGTTTGTGGACACGCTGATGATTCAGGTCAACAGACCCATGTTTGTTCACGTTCCTACTTTCCTACATACACGGCAGTGCGCAAGTCCCGGGACATGGGTGTAGACACGTGGCTGAGGGTGCTGTCCATTTCCGGCCC
Organism: Noctilio leporinus; assembly: GCA_004026585.1. Lineage (NCBI taxonomy): Eukaryota > Metazoa > Chordata > Mammalia > Chiroptera > Noctilionidae > Noctilio > Noctilio leporinus. The sequence goes on along the minus strand of PVIW01003106.1, from coordinate 112,638 downwards.
CAGAGCACCAGACTGAAAGCAGTGGAGCTATAGCCAGGGGGGGTCTCCGGAGAATGGAGAATAAGGGACCCCACTGCGGATCCTGGCCACTCCCTTCCCGTTTCCTGCCATCAGTACGCGTCCCTGCTCTGAACCTTGAGTCTTGGTTGGGCCTCATTCTGCAAAGCAAAGGGTGGTGGGTTGATTTCCAGGTCAGGCACTTGCCTAAATTTCGGTTGTCCCTGATTGGGGAACATTGGAGAGGCAACCAATCTATGTTTCTGTCCCATATTGATGGGGTTTTTTTTCTTTTTTAATTTTATTGTTGTATTACACCCATCCCCTTTTTCCTCCCCTCTGTCCCCCTCCCCTCCCACCCATTCCCCCCAAAGTCAACCCCACCTGTTGTCCATGTCCATGGTTCCTCCATATTGATGTTTTTCTCCTCTCTTTTCCAAATAATCTGTCTCTCTCCTCTCCCCACTCCCCCTCCTTTTTTAAGACTCACTTTCAAAAGGAATGAGAAAAGGTGAAGTCAAGCCAGGTGTGCTACAGTCAGTGCCAATAATTCTCAGGTTTCAAACTTTATCAAATGCTAGTCTGATCTAACAAACCTGCCTTCATAACTGTAATCAAAGTTTAATTACTATTAATAGGACAAACTAGCACCACATGCCTCCTGATAATGATGCACTAAGGACACTACAGAGGTAGGAATACTACATCTCTTCTGTTGTATTTCTGCCCAAAACGTTCAACCTGAAGCTAATCCTAAGGAAATTAACGAAATGATAGGGCACAGAGGCTCCTTCCCAGTGGGCGGCCATTCTGAGTTTGAGTACTGCCGTAGATACACATACAGAAGCAAGAAATCAAACAAAAGAAAACTGAATAAATACACAGACAGGGCGGTGGAAGGTATTTCCCATCCAGGAACATCAATGGCCTCTCCCAGTATCACCTGGGACCCCAGAGGCTAACAGGTCATTTTGGTAGGGGTGGCAAGGCCAGGTGTCAACTTTTAGTTTTAGAGATGGGCTCCAAACACCCTGAGCTCATTTATAACTCACAAGACATCTTTCATCCATGATTTTTCACACCCCCAACTGGGGACCTGGTCTGCAACCCAGGCATGTGCCCTGGTAGGGAACTGAACCAGTGACCAGAAGGTTCACAGGCTGGTGCTCAATCCACTGAGCCGCACCAACCAGAGCTCATCTATCTCAGCAGGAAATGCCCTTCCCTCTCCCTCACTTATTGAAACCAAATCCATCCTTCAAAGGTGTCCCCTCAATGGACCCACTGCTTCCATGTTGCCATCAGAATTAATGGGTCCTTTTTCTGCACTCCCTTGATCCCTTGCTCACCTCACCATCTACACATTATATATACCTTAGACCATGAGTCTTACTCATCTAGTATCCCTGTGTGCCTAGATTAAAACCTATAGAGGCCTAGTGGTGTTCAGAAACTGTTAGCTAAACGATTGCCTGACTGAATGTATTACTGTCAACTTAAGGAGGAAAGGTTGAATTCAAGTCCATGTAAGCATTGATTGAAAGCCCACTTTATGCTGTGCATGGTGCCAAATGGTTGATACATAAATCCCTGTCCTTGAGGGGCTCACACTCATCCCAGGGAAAATGTCACAGAAAGTTATCATGATTATTATGAACATAGATAAATCATAAAATGTATTAGATAAATAATATAGTGTTGTTATGTGCCAACTGAAATAAACAGCCTATACATTATGCTGGTTTGTTTGTTCATTGGTTTGTTTGTTTATTTATTTATAAGAGAAAGCTTATTTAGAAAGTCACAAAGGTAGGCCCTCTACAGGTAGCTCAGTTGGTTAGAGTATCATCCCGATGCACCAAGGTTTCGGGTTCGAACCCTGGTCAGGACACATACACAATAAATGCATAAATAAGTAAAACATCAAATCAATGTGTGTGTCTCCCTCTTTCTCTCTCTCTCTCTTATCTATAAAGAAAAATTGAAAAAAGAAAGAAAGTCACATAAGTAGAAGAAGTGATCTGTAGAAGAAATGGACTCAGGAAATAAGTTACAGAGGCAAAAGAAGGTCCCTTGCAGCTTAGGAGAAAGGCAAAAAAAAATGTACCTGGGTGAAGAAGATGGTGAAAGGTGCAGTGTGCTTTATAGAGAGAGCTGCTTTTATTTTTATTTATTTTTTTTTATCCTGTACATACCCCTTCTGTGCTCACAGCCCACACCTGAGGAGGCTGGGCAATGGTTCCAGGCTACAGTTTACTCTGACATGAGTACACTATCAGAGGCCCACAGAGAAGGGCCCACCATAAATTCATGACCATTTGCTTTACTGGTTTTAAAATATATTTGACCTTAGTACACGCATTTGTGTGAGCTACTCTTTTTTTTTTTTTTAAGATTTTATTTATTATTTCCAGAAAGAGAGAAAGGGAGAGAGGCAGAGAGGGAGCGATACTGAGAAACATCAATGTATGGTTGCCTTTCACTGGCCTCCAGCCACAAATCTGGCTGGAGACCTGGCTTGCAACCTGGTTATGTGCCCTGGCTGGGGAATCGAACCAGCGACCTTTGGGTTCGCAAGCTGGCACCTTATCCACTGTGCTACCAGCCAGGGCTGTGTGAGCTACTCTTACGGTCAACTTGTCAGCTGGCAGGCTGGCCTGAGCCTGACTCTGAAGTCCGGGTCCTAATTTCACCTCTGGGCACTTAGGAGCTGTGGACTTTGGAGCAAGTCACTTCACTTATCTTCACTTGACTTCCTATATGGAAAATGAGAGTGATGATAGATAGCGCCCACTTCATAGGATTGTCCAACAGATTATTTTGGAAAATGAATGATATGCACAAGGGAGTTATTAATAGAGTGTTGACGCTGGTTCTTTTCGGTTGGCCCCTCCAGGTCCTCTCTCCACTTTTGTCCACCAGCCTCCTGGACAGTGACATCTACAGACACCTTCAGTAGGCTCCCTTACCCTCTGACTTTCGGGTTTGGACAATGGGAGGCCCAGCAGAAGAAAGGAGGAGAAGGAGGTCAGGGAGTTTATTCCTCCATTCCCCTCTCTACTGAATCTCTGCTGCCTGCAAAATCCCTCCACACAGCTCTCTGCTAAGGACCCTTCCCTCTCTCCTCCAGGCCTGTTACTAGTCCTAGGTATGCCAGTGTCCCTTGGGATTTCCCTTCATGCTGCCACAACACTGGAAATAGTCCTTTTATGAAATTTTCCTCCAGTTACCCAATAAGTGTGTCATCTACTATTGCCTGCCTATATGCACCAATACAGGAACTGGTTCCAGCAGCGGCCTCAAACAGGACCCTGGGATTGGATGGATCATAACTTCAAAGAGTACAGGGGAAGCCTCCTTGCAGAGGGGGACATACACCCAGGTATCTCACTGTGTGCGGAGGCATCACCATTGATCAAATTCCCATTGAGGGTAGCATAGGATGAAGTGTAGGGTCACTCATTGTTGGGGTGGGGAGATGGGAGATGAAATGGCTGTGGTTCTTCACTGCAGCATGGAATCATCTGGCTTTTGATGGCCACAGGAAGAGGAAAGGCGACTAGGAAGTTATCAATGTCTGGCAGGAAATGTAAGTGACCAATTAGGACAGCTTGATGGCATCTTGAAAAATTTCCTCATCCCCTATATGCAGAGAGGACTCATATGGCTGAGGGCTGACTCCAGGATGTCATTGTAAAGGTTGCCAAGTTGCAGTGCTAATGAAATGCTCGGCCCTCTATGTCTCTTATGCTATGATGGAGAATGGATGGGACATTGTGTTGGAATGGGGCCATTTGGACAGTCATGGATGAGGCTGAGAACTTTGAATCCCCAAATTCCCTTGAAATGGTCTTGTCTATGGAGACAGCATCCTCTGTGTTGCTGCTGCCTCCCAGGACATCAGCCTCAGAACCCACCCGGCCTCCATCCCTCCTTGACCCCAGGCCTTTTGTGAGTTAGATCCCGACACAGCCTGAGTGGGAAAGCACAAGGCCCAGAGGAGAATGCCCAGACAGAAAATGTTATAGGCTTTGCCAAAAGGCCTTGGCAGGAGCCATGGAAACATGCGTGGGAAATAGACTCAGGAGGGTGGAATGTAAGGTTCAGCTTGGCCAAACTCATTGTCATGGATGCTCCTCCAGGAGTTGGGATTTAATGTATTGGCTCAAGCACCTGGGAGAGGCATTACCAGTCTGCTGGGTTGGTTCATTAAAGCCTGAACTTAATGGTAACAAACTTGAAATGCCAGGATTTCCCTGGCATACTGTAGAGGAAGGAATCTGAAATCTCAAAGAGATGGGAATGCTGGATTGTATTGATTACATGCATTTGGCTTAGCCACCTCTAGCCACGTAGTTTAAGAGGGTCAGAAAAACAATCCCTTTACCAAACATTAAGAAATGTATCGATGAAGGACACCAGCATTCTTGACTTGCTCTGATGGCCGCCTTCTGTAGGCTAGAAATGCTCATGGGGACGCTGGAAGGATCACTGGAACTGCATTCCCTGACTTCAGTGAGAATAATGACATCCTGGTGATGCAAAGGGCAGGTGGTGATGTTTAACAACCAAAGGGGAGGCAACTGCAATGACCCACAATAAAGCAAGGAAAAGAATGGTCATCAGGTGGACAAGATGGCAGTTCTGTTGACCATGAACAGCTTCTTTCCTCCAGGGCTTGTTTTGTCAACCCATGATGGCAGGGCTGGAAGCCATGCTTTGTCTCAATAATAGTCTTCCCCTCTCTAAGGCTAAGCTGGCCGTGGCCAGTGTTGCATGCCTGTCCTACTTACAGCCCAGTGCTGACTCCTGATTGGACTCCATTCACACCTGGGTGTAGACTGATTTACTTGGGCTCTGCTACCGTCGGAGGGCTATGCATTAGCCTCATGAGAACACACACATTCCAGGTATAAATTCACTTCTGCCTACTTTTTTTCTGTCAGCACCACCATTCATGGACTTACAGAATACCTTATCCATCATCATAGCATGCCACACAACATCTCCTCCAACCAGGGCATACATTTTACACCCAAGAAAATGTGCAAATGAGCTCATGCCCAATGAGTTTTACTGGTCTTACCATGTGCCCCGTGACTAGAAGCTGCTGACTTGATAGAATAGTGGACTAACCAGCTGAAGGCTCAGGAGAGCAAAGTCATCCTGTAAGGGGAAGGTGTCATTCTGTAAACCAAAACCAGAATCAAAATTATATTCAAGAAAGAGGTAGGCATAGTACCATCCTCACTACTATTTCAGAAGTTGATATTGTTGTGTGTGTGTGTTTTTGTTTTGTTTTGTTTTTTGAGAGAGAAACATCGATTTGTTGCTCCACCTATTTATGCATCCATTGGTTGTTTCTTGTGTGTGCCCTGGCTAGGGATCAAACCTTGGCATATTAGGACAGTGCACTAACCAGGTGAGCTACCCAGCCAGGGCCAGAAAGTCTATAATTTTTTAAAGATTGTATTTATTTATTTTCAGAAATAGGGGAAGGAGGGAGAAAGAGAGGGAAAGAACATCAATGTGTGGCTGCCTCTCGTTCACCCCAAACTGGGGACCCAGCTTGCAACCCAGGAATGCACCCTGTCTGGGAATCACAGGCTGGCACTCAATCCACTGAGCTACACCAGCCAGGGCAAAAATCTATCATATTCGTTACCCATTTCTATAAACTTGGACTCAGTTTGGGAGAAACATTTCCTTCATGGAACAATTACACTACTGATGACTTGGAAGCTGAGATGGCCCCTGGCCATTTTCATTTCTCATACTACTGAACCAACAGGCAGCAAAAAGGGTCATCGTAATGTCTGGGTTGATTAATCCCATGTACTAGAATAATTAGGTTGGTACCATACAATAGAGGTTGGCACTAGATCTAAAACCCAGAGCATTCCCTGAAGGGCCTCTTAATAATCCTCTGTCCATTAGTCCTGGTTGACAGAAACCTCAGTAACCCAACAAAGTCAAGACTACCAAGAACTCGAACCCTATAAGATTAAATGTCTGAGTCACCCTCCAAGTAAAGAACCCTGTACAAAGAGTTGGCACAGAATTAGGAGACTGTGTCTTTGGGGGTGAAAGCAGGTGGCTATGATTATAAATTCAGTCCTCATAACCCCCACTTGACCCTGCTAACTTCTGTGAAGAACTCTGGTGGTAGCTAACATTTTTGGTTGAAACCTAAGTAGGAGTATTGCCAAATTGACACTCCTCCCAGTGATATGTCAATAATAGCTGATGGGACACTGTGTGTCCTCTGTGCTAGGAACAGGGATTTTTTTTTATCTGAACCACAGATAAGAGGAACTTCCTGTGACCCCCAAGACTCACCTTGCTCCGCCCCAAACCCACCGGCCCTGTGGCCTGGCAAACTGAGCTGCATCAATGGACACACCCTGCACTTGGATTCAGCCAGTGGGGACTCTAGCCATGTACTTAGTTTATGTGAGTCTCAGTTTCCTTGACAGCAAAACAGGGATGAGAATACCCTGACGATGGGGTGGCTGTGGGAATTAAATGAGTTGTCTGTGAACACAGCCTGGCTCTTAGCAGCAGGTGGGCAAGTGGCAAGCTCAGCCCCAGTGAGGAGCTCAGCGAAGGGATTCAGCTCTGGGATCTGAGAGCTCTGTCGAGACACCCCCAGCATCCTGAGAAAGGACCAGCTGGGGCTCCTGGAAAGAGGGAACCTATGTGAAAGCAGATAATGAACGCTTCCAGGCAGATGTCAGGTCAGGGAGCTGCAGTGGGCCAGTGGAAGGGCAGTTTCAGTGGCCCAAGGTGGCCCGAGGTGGCCCAAGTGATCAGTGGGGTCTCCACCTTCCTCTCTCTGGGAAGGTCTTGAAACCGAAAGAGGTCAGAAGGATCTTCCCCATCTGTAATGTGGTAACTGAGCCAGGGACAGCACCTCCCCAGCCTGGAGGGCGGGAGAGTCGTTAGGGACACCTGCCTACCCCTGCCCCCTCCCAGCAGGAACCCACGGTGACTGAATGCACCTGGGCCGGGCAGAGCCTGGGAACACGTGGTGCCTGAGGCTTCCAGGCTGCTGTGTGGGAAAGGGGCAGGAGTGAGGCCCTGGCCCGAGGGGTTTCCTCAGGACATCCAAGAGTGTAATTGACAAGATAATTAAAAATAATCATGGAAGATTATTAAAATACTCAAAAGAAAATTGCGTGAAGCTGGCACCAGAATAAAGAATATTAGAGCCAAAAAGGCATGAGCCTGCCAAATGTAAAAGATGTTAACCTGTAATAAAAAACATCTTCCAAATAATGGGGGCGGGAAGGATTATTCAATTAATAATCCTGGGATAATTGATTAGCTCTTTGGGAAAAAAAAATTAGGTGCACATTTATCATACACCAAAGTTAATTCCTGATGGTGTTAAATTGAGGATGGAAGGAGCTGGGATTAAACTACATATGCACAAAAAGACAGTTAGAAGTGAGACTAGAATAGCTCTCTGAAGGGGGAAGGATTTTCTAGGTTTAAAAGGCATGAGATTAAATTTCAATAGCGAAGGTGGCTAGGCCAGTTCATACAAAACAAAACACTACAGGTTTAAAAGAGAAAAGTGAAATTAAAAGTAGTCAGTGAATCAGGAAATGGCTCCAGCCAAGCACAATATACGAAGGGCTGGTAACATTAAGTGAAAGCTCTTACAAAGATGCTGAGAGTACAGGGAGACAATAAACAGACAATACAGTGAAGGAAATAATTAAATTGGAAAATAATACTGTGATCAGAGTGGTGATATACCATTTTTAACTAATTAAATTAGGATTTTTTTTTCAAGAACTGCCCATGCTGATGTGGATGAAGTGGGCCTTTAATACATTGTAGTAGAGTATAAATTAGTATAGCAGATGTGAATCAGGGAGCCTTAAAATAGATGCTCAACATCACTAATCACTAGGGAAATGCAAAATGAAACCATAGTAAGCCCTGGCTGGGTAGTTCAGTTGGTTAGAATTTGTGGGTTATATCCGGAATTGCGAGTTCATTTTCCAGTCAGACCACTTACAAGAATCAACCTATGAATATATAAGTAAGTGGAACAACAAATTGATGTTTCTCTATCCCCGCCCCCTCTAAAATTAACCAATAAAAAGCATTTAACAAAATGAAACATAGTGAAATACCACTTCACACCCATTATAACAGCCACTGTCAAATTTAAATTAAAAATAAAATTACCAAATGATCCAGCAATTTCGCTTCTTGGTATATACACAAAGGACTGGAAAGCAGGGTCTTGATGAGACATTAGTGCATCCATGTTCACAGTGGAATTATTCTCAATAGCTAAAATGTGGAAATAACCATTGAGGAATGTCCACTGAGATCTCAATTTTTAAGAAGCTAAATGTAGTATATACAGACAATGGAATATTATTCAGCATTAAAAAAGAAGAGAGCCCAGCCCTGGATAAGTGGATAAGGAGTCAGCCTGCAAACCCAAAGGTCGCTGGTTTGATTCCCCAGCCAGGGCACATAACCAGGTTGCAAGCCAGGTCTCCAGCCAGGTCCTTAGCTGGAGGCAGGTGAAAGGCAACCATACATTGATGTTTCTCTCCCTCTCTGCCTCTCTCCCTTCCTCTCTCTGGAAATAATAAATAAAATCTTAAAAAAAAGAAAAAAAAAGGAAGGGAATTCTGACTCATACTTCAACATGGATGATGAAACTCGACATTATACTAATGAAATAAGTCAGTCAGAAAAAGACAAATTCTTTATGATTCCACTTTAATGAGGTAGTCAACTTTACAGTGACAGAAAGTAGAATGTTGGATGACAGGGACTGGAGGGAGGAGGAATGGAGAGTTAGATTGCTTAATGGGTACTGAGTTTTGGTTATGCAAGATGGAAAGAATTCTGGAGGTGGATGGTGGTGATGGCTGCACAATAAGGGGAATGTACTTAATAGCACTGAACTATGCACTTTAAAATGGCACAGGTGTTGAATTTTATGTTATGTGTACTTTACTACGACTTAAAATTTTTTAATTAATCCCCCCAAAATCAAAGGCCTTTAAGCCAATAATTTTAAGAAAAATGTTTTATGAACAAAGATATTCATTGCCCCGAATTAAAAAACCCAAATGCTTACCAATAAAGGAATGGCTAAATCAACTATAGTACTATAGTACATTTATCTGTAGGTTTCTTCTTAATAATGCTTTATTTTCTTTAAAAAAAAAATAGTATAGACTCATTGTAGAAAATTTGAGAAATAAACAATTATAAAGACAAAAATAAAAAACTATTCAAAATTCTAACACGCAGAGATTACATTGTTAACATTTGGTCTGCTTCTTTCTAGGAAAGTTACATATTTCTTCTACAAAATTGGGTATATAATTTCTACTTATTTGAATTCTGTTTGTTTAAACTTTCTGTGTATGTAATTGTGTATACACACATATACAGAAAGTGAGAACATTTATGACTTCTTACCATGCACAGTAGGTGTTCAGCATCAATAGGTACTTGGAAACTGCAACTTTAAGCAAAATGATGTATAAGAAAATCAGTTTTACCATATACTAATTGACATAAACAAGATTTAGTTCCAAAGCCCTGACTGGTGGCACAGTGAATAGGGTTAGGGTGCCGGTCTGCGAACCCAAAGGTCGCTGGTTCGATTCCCCAGCCAGGGCATATAACTAGGTTGCGGGCTGGTTCTCCAGACAGGTCTGTAGCTGGAGGCAGGTGAAGGGCAATCATACATTGATGTCTCTCTTTCTCTCTGCCTCTCTCCCTACCCCTTCTCTAAAAATAATAAATAAAATATTTTTTAAATAAATAAATAAGGAAAAAAAAATTTAGTTCCAGTGGCATATTTTTGGTCACAAAAACATCATGAAACTTCTAAGACCCAAAATACTTCTAATATTAAACACTGAAATAAATATGAAGCATATATACATTTTTTGAAAGATTAGTAAAAACAAATAAGATAATTATTTTCCAACCTGCTTATTCAGTTCAGGGTCATAGATGGCCAGAGCCCATCCCATAGCCCAGGGCACCAGGAGGACTGACACCCTGGCCAGGCCCCGTTCCATTGGAGGGCAAATCACACACAATCACACTCCCTCAGACTGAGACAATGCAGACACCCAATTCCCCTCATGTCTGGGATGTGGGAGGAAACCCGAATCCTCAGAGAAAACCCAGGCAGACATGGGGAGAATGTGGGAACTACACAGTGACCCCGTCAGAAAACAATTTTATTTGTTTTCTCATCAATGTTATAAGGAAACAACATTAAATGAAACTACATTATTCAAGAACTTATTGTATAATGAATGGTGCTAAGTCCTCTTCCTGGTTTATCTTGTTTAAATATCACAGGACCCTTTGAGGTATTATCATCCCCATGGTAGATTAGGAAAGTGAGAATTAGGGAAGTAAGTAATTTGATGAAAGTCACTCAATTCCTGGATGATTTAGTCAGGCATTCTGTCTTTACAGCCCACACTCTGAACTAAACTCTATTCTATATCCCATGTTATTAAACATTCTTTAAGTGGGGAGAGTGATAGGAGGAAGAAGAGGTTATGGGGGAATAAATGGTGATGGAAGGAAACATAGGGTTGTTAACACACAATACAAAATATACTGATGTATTGTAGAACTATACACCTGAAGCCTATATAATTGTATCAATCAATGCACCCTAATAAATTTAATTTAAAAAGTAAAAAAAAAAAAATAATAATAATAATAAACCCTCCTTTGAAAAGCTGCTGCATAATATCTACTAATATAAATACACCAAACAAGCCCTGGCTGGTGGCACAGTGGATAAGGTACTGGCCTGCAAACCCACAAGGTCTCTGGTTCGATTCCCAGCCAGGGCAAATAACCAAGTTGCAAGCCAGGTCTCCAGCCAGGTCCATAGCAGGAGGCAGGTGAAAGGCAACCATACGTGGATGTCTCTCCCTCTCACCCTTCCCCTTTCTCTAAAAATAATAAATAAATTTTTAATAAATAAATACACCAAACATGAATTAATTTAATCCTTTCCCTAGCATTGAACAATTAGGTTGTTTCCAATTGCTCTTGCCTTTTTTTTTTTTTTTTTTTTAAGATTTTTTTCCCATTATTTTTAGAGAGAAGGGCAGGGAGAGAGGCAGAGGGGGAGAGATATTAATGTATGGTTGCCTTTCACCTGCCTCCAGCTACGAACCTGGCTGGAGACCTGGGTTGCAACCTGGTTATGTGTCCTGACTGGGAATCGAACCAGTGACCTTTGGGCTTGCAGGCCGGCACCTATCCACTGAACCACCAGCCAGGGCTGCTCTTGCTTTTTCAATGTAAAATTTCAAATTAAATGTAAAATTTCAAAGAACATTTTTGTTCATAAATCTTTGTTTGATAATGACCAAATATCTTACTATTTCATTAGGGTATATACCTAGATGGGAAGTTTTATGGTCAAAATGACACCTAGCTAAAGTTTGTGGCACTGTGGAAAATGGCATTTATAAAAAGTATCTTTTTAAGGGGGGATTTATGTGACGGTGCAGGAATATATGGGAAATCTTTGAACCTTTTGCTGAATTTTACTGTGGACTTGAAACTGCTCTAAGAAAAATAAATTGCATTTCAAAGGGGTGGTGTAACAACATGGAAGTAAGTTCATTGGGCTTCGGGTTACAGTAGGCCAGACATCAGGATGCAGCTCAAGCCTGGGCTCTGATACCTGCTATCCACAGGGCCTTGGGCAGGTCACTCGATCTCTCTGATCTTCAGGTGCCTCACTTGTGAAATGGAACTCACAGTCATTGTGTGGATGGAATGAAGTCCTGTATATTAAACCCTTGAACTCCGTCTGGTGTGGTTCAGTGAACTAAGCACCAGCTTACGAACTGAAAAGTTGTAGGTTCTATTCCCAGTTAGGGTACATGCCTTGGTTGCAGGCCAGGTCCCAGTGCAAGAGGTAGCTGATAAATGTTTCTCTCTAAAAATAAATAAACAAAATACAATACTTTTTTTTTAAAGCCCTTGACATGCCTCCTCCTGCTTTGTACCCTGTAGATGGCAGGACCGGTGGCTGGAAAAAGGCTTTGCAGATCGTGAAGTGCTCTTCAGGTGGGAGGGTTATTGGAGGGGCACCCTGAGTTTCCTGGCCCCATGAGAGAGAATGGGGGTGAGGTGCCCGGGTGAATAGGGAGGGGCACCTCACGAGGGAAACGGCTTCGCGGTGGAGCAGCTGAGGTGCAGCTGGGCCTGTGGTCCAGGAGGCAGTCTTGTGGGTACCTCCTCCCGCAGCCCACATCTCAGGTCTGCAGCTGTGTCCTGCCTCCCCTCAGGTGAGCCATGGCCAGGACTTGGCTGCTGCTACTCCTGGCCCTTGGGTGTCCAGCCCTACGCACAGGTGAGTGCCCTGCTTCCCTCTCCATGCCCCATCCCTCTGCCCCAAACTGCTTCCCCTCTGGACCTATGGGTGAGATGCAGCAGGGAGGCAGACAGAGGCATTTGGGGACTGCTGGGGAGGGTCTCACCAGAAGGCCATCTTCCCCTTCCCCATGGTACTCTACCTCCCAGCTTCCTTGCTCTGAGGCCCTAAGTCCTGCTCTTTGTAGTTCAGTGTTGGTAGGGAAAGCAGTCACCTCTTGGAGGTATAGAGAAACAAGAGCTAGTTGGATGGGTGCCCATGGGGATCTAGGTGGGATAGCCAAGGCTGTATTTTGTGATATGAGGTGATGGGACATGGGTAACATTATAAGGCCTTCTCCTATCCTTCCAGTTCAGGTCTCCTGTCCTCAGGGTGCCCAATTCCAACAGGTCTGAGTGTGTTTTGTGTCCACTCCCAGCTCCCCCACCTCAATGGGTTCTCAGGAGAAGTCCCGAGGCCTCAGTTATTTCCCAGGCATATTTATCCCCAGCCCTCCAAAGATCAATGCTGGAGACAAAGGGCTCAAATTTTGAGAATTCCAGCTTAATCTTGAAGCATGTGAATATTTGCACACATGTGGCAGGGGAAAGTCCTTGACCTTTGAATCAGAACAATGCCTTTAGCTAAAGCTAGCCCCCTGTGTGTCACCACCTCCCACCCTCTTTAGGGGGTGACCATACCCATTTGGAGCAGGACATGTCATGTCCATGGTAGGAGGCCTGAGCTCTGGGAAGGAAGCAGCCAGGGTGAGGAGGAACAATCCTGGGAGGCTTTGTGGAGGAGGTAGATGCTTAACTTGGGAACCATCTCTATCTGTGTCACTGAAGAGATTCAAGTTGCAATTCCTGGAGCCCACTTCCAGCCTTCTCTACTCCCTTTGTTTGCGATACCTTATTAATATTGGGATTAATAATAATAATACTAATACTCATCTACCATGCTGTTTTACATTCATGAACTTTATTCTTCACAACAATTTTGTGGGGCTGGTGTTATTAACTCAACATTTTTAACGGGATGGACAATTGAGACTCAGTATATTAAGTAAATGAGACAAACCACCTTTGTCCAAGGCCACATCTCAGGCTTGGTCCACTACTTCCTAGCAAAGTCTTAGTCATCCTTCCAAGTGGGTAATATGTGGGATTTAGAGTCATAGACATCTGCTCAAATTTGAGTGGGCTATTTAACACCCATGTGCTACTAGGTCAGTTATTTGATCATCAAAAAATCTCACATGAGCACTCCACACCCCTGGACCCTCTCAAGATATCCTAGTACCCATCCCTGAACCCTGGGCATTTCTTTGGCCTGGCTGCACTTAATCATAGTTTTATTTTGTTTGGAGGTTATAAGGTTTGAGGTTTCATTTATATGAACAAATATCCAACTATTCAAAAATACCATTTTACTATCTGTTAAGTGAGTCATTTTTGCTGGAAAGAATAAGTTTGTGGAAAATTAGAACTATTCTGGAAAATATAGGACAGGTGTTTGCAGTGTCTATATGACTTATTTTTTGTTTTGTTTTTAATTACAAAATAATGCAGACATACAGTTTAAGTAGGTGATTGTATGGTACATGTATTATATCTAAAAAGCTGTTTAAAAAAATAAAACACTACCGCCCTGGCTAGTGTGGTTCAGTTGAGTGGAACATCATCCTGTACACCAGAGGTGGCGGTCTGGTTCCTGGTCAGGGTATGTACCTAGGTTGCAGGTTCAATCCCCAGTCAGAGTGAATATGGGAGGCAACCAATCAATGTTTCTCATTCACATTGATATTTCTCTCTCTCTCTCTCTCTCTCTCTCTCTCTCTCCCCCACCTCTTCTCTCACTCTGAAATCAATAAACATATTTAAAAATATGCACACACACTACAGGCTTACAGAAAAGAAACTAGAATAATACAATAAACACCTGTGCATACGCCACTCAGATTAACAAATGGTTAAAATCTTGCCATATTTGAATAAAACTTACATATTTGTTTTTAGTTTTTCTAATTTTTTAAAAAGATTTTATTTCATTATTTTTAGAAAGAGGGGAAGGGAGAGAGGCAGAGAGGGTGAGAGACATCAGTGTATGGTTGCTTTTCACCTGCCTTCAGCCACAGACCTGACTGGAGACCTGGTTTGTAACCTTGTTATGTGCCCTGGCTGGGAAATCGAACCTGCGACCTATGGGTTCCCAGGCCAGCACCTTATCCACTGTGGTACCAGCCAGGGCTTAGTTTTTCTAATATTTAAAAAATTTCTGAGAATATGTTATTAAAGCTGGAGACAGTAAAACAAGGAAGGGTCTATCCCTGGCTGGTATGGCTCAAAGAATTGAGTGTTGGCCTGTTAACCAAGAGGTTGCCGGTTGCCAGTTCAATTCCCAATCAGGGCACAATTTATGGGCCAGGTCCTCAGTTGGGAGCATATAAGAGGCAACCAACTGATGTATCTCTTGCATGCTGATGTTTCTCTCCCTCTCTTTCTCCCTTCCTATCCCCTCTCTCTAAAAATAAATAAATAAAATATTTTTTAAGAAAACAAGGAAGGGTCTAGGATAGAAATAGCAACAGGAGAGAACTTGGCAGAGCTGCTTTGGCTCTCTAGAAATGATATAGGAAAGAAATGAGGTCAGGCTGGGCTCCGTTGGCTCACTGGGAAACCAGAGAAAAGGGAGCCTCGGACAAGGTTCGTGGGTGAGCCCCGGAGGAGCTGCATCACCCACTGCTCCCCTGACTGCAAGTCCTTGGAGTTTATGAGATGCAGATGTGCACCTGTGGGGGAAAGTGAATCAGGTTCTTGTTTGCTTGTTTGCTTTAAGATTTCATGTATTTATTTTTAGAGAGAGGGGAAGGGAGGGAGAGAAACATGGATCCGCCAGAGCGACATTGATGAGCAGCCTCCTGCATGTTCCCGGCTGGGGACCTGGCCCACAACTCAAGCTTGTGCCCTGACAGGGACTCAAACTGGTGACCTTTCAGTGTGCAGAATAATGCCCAACCTACTGAGCCACACCAGAGCTAATTTTTGTTTCTTAAAAGAAACAAAAAAGTTACAGATACTTCTGAAACCCCTTTGATCTCATTCTAAATTATATTTCCTTGTCTTCCTCCCCAGAGGCAACCTCTCTCCTGAGGCTGGCACAACAAGGTATTATGAATGTTTATGTATCTGCTGTCTTTCCCATGAGACTGAGCTCTTGAAAGCTCAATATATTAATTAATGTTGTATCCCCAGTGCATTACACAGACAGGTTCAGATATGATAGAGAAATTATGAAAAGGTGGAATGGATGGCTTGAACAGATGGACAGATGGATGGATAGATGGACGTACAGATGGAAAGTACAGAGAATAGATATAGGAAACATGGGTGATGGATAGATGGGTGAATAAAAGGATGGGGGAATGGAGGGTGTTTAAATGGGTAAATGCAAGGAGAGAGAGATAGTTGAGAGGATGGAAGGAGAGATGGATGGTGAAAGGACAGGTGAAAGCATGGAAACCTGCAATAAGATGCTGGCCAGGCCAGGGGGTAGGGGGAAGGCCAGGACAGATCTAGTCCCCCACAGGTGCATGCTTTCTTACAGGTGTGGGCAGCACACCCTTCCCCTCTCTGGCTCCACCCATCACACTGCTGGTGAACGGGAAGCAGCAGATGCTGGTGGTCTGCCTGGTCTTTGATGTTGCGCCCCCTGGCCTTGAGAGCCCCATCTGGTTTTCAGCAGGCAATGGCAGTGCACTGGATGCCTTCACCTATGGCCCTTCCCCAGCTGTGGATGGCACCTGGACTAGCCTGGCCCAACTATCCCTGCCCTCTGAGGAGCTGGCATCTTGGGAAACCTTGGTCTGCCACACCGGGCCTAGGGCTGGAGACCACAGCTGGAGCACACAGCCCCTACAGCTCTCAGGTGGGGATGGAGCCTGGGACCCCATGGATGCCCCCGACCCCTTTCACACACCCTGGAACTAGGACATGGTGGGAGGGAAGGTAGGGCCACACTATGGGGGCATGAAGGATGTCCAAGTCCCAACCACGTAGGTGAAGTGATACCTGGGCTCAAAGCAGGATCACTTCAGGGCCCTGAGTCCTGGGAATTGCAACTGTGATATCTCATTCAAATCCAGGCTCTGAGGCATGACTTCTAAGAGGTATATATCCTGTAATTGAGGTATATATCAAGGTCTATATACTAGTATATTAACCCTATTACTTATGGCTAATATCTCTAGATACAGGATGAGTATGATAAATTGGCAAAATATTAGTAAACTAAACAACACACCACAAAAGTGTCCTATTTTGAAGTAAATTTAGTCTTATATGTAAACACATAAACATAGTCATTATTTTTTTAATTGTTAAAAAAAGTCTCAATTTGCTGCAATAATAGGCCCAACTCTACTTCAGAATCTTGAGCACGCTTTTACTTTTTTTATCCATGGACATCATAATGTTTTCAATCTTAGCTTTAACAGCCTCTTGATTGGAATTAGGTTGTTTATTAACTTCTCACAAATGTTCCATACATAATAGTCTAAAGGATTTGCATCTGGTGAACTAGGCTAGATTTCCTTTGACCAGAATTCAGGAACATTGACACTGAGACATTCTTGCACCTTTTGTGGCATTATGTGCTGGTGCACCATCTTGTTGGAAGAGAAAATGATGTCCATTTGCAACTTGCTCCATCCATGGTACAACTACTTTTCTCAAAACCTCAAGGTAAACATCAGCAGTCACCTTCAAGCCTTGTGGAAATAAATGCAGGGTCATGATATTTCCTTCATTGCTGACCACACCTAACACCATCACTGTAGCAGGAAATTTCATTTTCATGACAACTGGGACTTCCTTAAGATTCTCACAGAGCCACCTGTTGTTTCTTCTATTGACTATTTGGTCCTGCTGAGAATTCTTTTCAGTGGAGAAGAAAATCAGAGGGATTTTTTCCTTTGGGATTTTAAATTTTTCTTAGCAGTTTCCTTGCTTTTTCAAAGTGCCTTTCCTTTGTCTGCTGTGTCATAAACTGGTCTCTTCTAAGAACATATGATCTGTATCTGCTATCTTGCGAACTATTGCATCTGACACCTGCAGTTCTCTTGCTATGGAGAACGCTGACTTTCCTGGATCTTCATTGATGATCTTCTGGATTCTGTGTACAATATCTGGACTTGTGCAATCCTTGCATACCTTATGTATTTTCCTTGTTGGTGTGGTGACATCGGATCAGCATCATACACCTTCTTCACATTGTCAACTGGACATAAAGGGATGTTATTGAAGTCTGCAATTTCCTTAGTTCTCCCTGCATGCAGTCCAGAAATTATGGTTGTTTTAACATCACATTCCTTCAACATCATAGTTGCTCTCAGAATTTAATACTTTATATCTGAAATGATTATGTTAAATCACAGCCTTAGAAACATAGTTTTTCAAAATTAATAAGAAGCACTGAAGTAAGGAGATGCAACGTTATTGCCAATTTATCATGCGCACCATGTACATATATCTAGGATTGATGTCTATATAGGATGCCCGGCCTTTAGAACCAAACACTAATTAAATAATAAACTGCTATCACTTACTTCTTCAGTGTTGCTCTGTGCCACGCATTATTGTAAACACTTTACATTTATGAAATAGGTCATATAACTTTTCTCATTTTACAGGCACAGAGAAGTTAAGTAGTATGTTCAAAGGCAGCTGTTATTATTACTTTATTAATAGCCTGATGACTGACTTCCTCTTTTTTTGATTATGTTAGTTTTGTCACCTTCCAAACGGCAATGTTTGTTGAACAAATGTCCTGCTTTCCAAAGAAGGCTGCTGAGAAAATCAATTCCTTGTCTAAAAGGGCTGAGGCACCTCAGCCTTCCCAGGCAGGGGGCAGATGGAGTGAGGGAGATCTGGGCTGCTCGTGGAAGACTTATAGCAAATGAACTCAGGGTCCCGCTGCTGGTTGATTTGTCCCTTTATCCAAAATGCCAAGTATAGGTGCACTGATTCAGGACCGGGTCATAGCACTGGGGTGGAGGGTACAGACCAACTCAAATCTCACTCCCTTCTCCTTGGCTGGCAGGAGAGATTTCTTCAACTAGGACCTGCATCTGGGAACCTCTTAGGGGTGAGTACTGGGGATCAGGACCTTAGGCTCTGTTGGGCTCTGGCCTGATAGGCCAACAGGGGGTTGGTAGGTGTTCCCTGAAAGGCTGCCTTGCTGGATTGGTGCACTGGCCAGCCTGGGCCCCTGTCTACTAGTGTGTAAGATCCTCTGCCCCAGCCCAATTCTTGGACATCATTTGAGAAACACAAGTGAGAGCTGACAAGAGGTTCTCCTGAATTTGGGGGACGACACTGAGGAGGAACAGCAAGCTCAAATGACAAAGCCCCTCTTCTAGGGTGAACGTTGGGGACGGGGCGGGTGCGTGAGGAGCCCCCAGGCTCCCAGCTTCCCCTTCCCCTTCCCCTTCCCGCAGGATCGCCAGGCCAGGCTCTGCAGCTGGGGGCTCTGAGGCTGATGCTCTTCAAGCTGCTGCTGTTTGACCTGCTCCTGACCTGCAGCCGCCTCCGTGCCCCGCCCGCCGCGCGGGGGCCACTGGCTGGGAGGGCGTGCTCGCTGGACCACTGCCTCTCCGCGCCACCCCCAAGCCCGCTGCCTCTGCTACTAGCAGAGCCCTGTAGCGTCACCAACTGGAATCGGCGCAGTGAGAGGGGCACCACCGGCCAAGGGCAGCCCCGGGACTGCCGCGGGGTTCACACCAGCCCGCCGGGTCCTGTTCTGCATCCCTGCAGGAGCCCAGTCTGGGAGAAGGGGGCGCTCTCCACGCCCCTTCCCTGGGCCTGGTGCTGCGGACCCACGGCCAGGATCCCAGCCTCTAGCCTTGGAAGATTTGTGTGTGACCTGCCTTCCTCCTTCAGTCTCGAGCTTCCTGCGGTGAGGCTGTCTCCGCCTTCCTACCGAGGCTCTCCTAAGCGAAGAGGCTTCGCGTCTGGGAGCCCCTTGACGGTAATGATTGACCCAGGCACTGGGACCTGTAGGATGCAAATGACTGAGGACTATTAAAGGATTTAAATGACACAAGCGAATTAAAAATACGTATTTTAATTCATGTCTTTTCTGGGAGGAGGGAACTTGGCAGATTTAGAGGGAGCAGAAACCCTGGAAGGCTGACCTGAGGAAGAGGGCTTACTCAGGTTAAAACCCTGAGAACTTCGGAGTGGGGCTGGGGGTTGGGTAGGACATTATCCCACTTATGTCTCCTTACCCCACCACCAGGCATGGACAAGGCCCCCGCTCTGTGTCCTCACTCTGGCCCAATGTCTGTGAGAGGTCAGGGCAAGAAACCCAGGAAGGTGGGGTGCTAGACCTGATGTGAGTCTTGTACAGTCTCCACAGAAGTGGACAGGGCCAGGATCCCAGAGTAACTGGAGTCAGTCCAATGCCAAAAGCACTGAAGGTAATTCCAGACTAACACATTATTAATCAATTAAGGGTCATTATTCATTTCACAAACATTCATTGAGCATCAACTCTGAGTCAGGCACTAAAGAGGTTTTTGCACTGATAGAATATGAGGCTCCAATGATGGAGCATAACCTGTGTGTCCCCTCTTCCTCCAGCATTGCCAGGAAATCCAGCCTTTCCCAGAGGTTCCTCTCAGAATCAGCTCAAGAATCTCAGGGTGCTTTCATGTAAATCTAGATGTCTCATGGGCAGCACAGGACATCTATTGGATAAACGGTGCTTCCTTGGTCTTCCCCCAAGGTATAGGTAGGGAGCTATGCTCTAACACTGCCCCCCCCCCCCACGCCCAATATGGTGTCAAGCACACCTCCAGCTTCCTTGACCTTTGTGCCCTTTCAGCTGCTGGTCCATGAAAACCGTGTCTCCTCCACCACCTACCTCTTTTTGGATTATTTGTGTGGGTGAAAGTGTCCCACAACCTCTAGAGATGAATCCGTCCACTGTGCCCACAGGGCCTGCTCCTTCCCCAACGCTTAGACTGAGAAGGGAATCAGCTGGGTCAGGTGGGGGCCTAGTCTAGTCACAGGCTCAGCCTTTATCCAGTCATCACCCCTTCCCAGCTCTCAGCCAAGATGCTGAGCTTCCTGCCTCGGTAAATGTCTTCTCATTCTGGAAGCAGGCTTCCATTAGTTTCAATACCCATCTCCACTTTGTCCCAATTCCCCCAATCTTGCCCTGCTTCATACTCTAAATCCCTGCTGAAACTGGATTAATGTTATTTTCCAGGACAGCTCCTGGGCCTAGGTGTTAATAAATCAAGTTCCTGATTTCTGGAAGCTCAGAATCCAAAGACATAAATAATAAATTATTAAAGGACTAAGGCTCTGAAACACCAATTCATAAGAACCTATGTACCCCTATGTTCATAGCAGCACTATTTATAATACCCAAATGCTGGAAATAGCCGAAGTACCCATCAGTGGATGATTAGATCAAAAAACTTTGGTACATTTACACAATGGAATACTGCACAGCAGAAAGAAAGAACTCCTAACCTTTGCAACAACCTGGATGGAACTAGAAAGTATTATGCTTAGTGAAATAAGCCAGTCAGTGAAAGACAAATACCATATGATCTCACCCATTACAGGACAATAATGAACAAAACAAACAACAAGCAAAACAGAACCAGATATATGAATACAAAGAATAGACCTTCAGTGGCTAGGAGGAAAGGGGGCCGGGGGAGGAGGGAGGAAGACAAAGAAAGGGAGCAGTTTAGTCAAGAATCTATTATGGAAGAACCATGGACATAGACAACAAGTGGGATTGACTTTGTGGGGGAGTGGGTGGGTGGGGAAGAGGACAGAGAGGAGTAAAAAGAGGATGGATGTAATACAAAAACAATAAAATTAAATTAAAAAAATAAAGGACTAAGGTTAAACACTACAAAAAATTAATGTGTTAACTTTTTACAATCTGCTCAATAACCTTTAATTCCATTAACCTATTTGAACTTCCAAACAACAGTTAAGCTGGAATAGCTGCTAGACAGATCACTTATAGTCATCATACAATTAGAAACTGAGGCTCAGCCCTGGCTGGTGGCACAGTGGATAAGGCACTGGCCTGTGAACCCAAAGGTCATTGGCTCAATTCCCAGTCAGGGCATATAACTAGGTCTCCAGCCAGGTCTCCAGCCAGGTCCTTAGCAGGAGGCAGGTGAAAGGCAACCATACATTGATGTTTCTCTCCGTCTCTGCCTCTCTCCCTTCCCCTCTCTCTAAAAATAATAAAATCAAAAAGAAAGAAAGAAAGAAAGAAAGAAGGAAGGAAGGAAGGAAGGAAGGAAGGAAGGAAGGAAGGAAGGAAAGAAAGAAGCTGAGGCTCAAATAGGAAGCAACCTGTTCTAGTTCTCACTGGAACAAATCTAGCGAGGGTCCTTGGGTACTAAGAAAACTGTTTAAAGGCTGGAAACAGCCATCCTGGTCTCACCCACTGAGCCTAACAAACTGGCTGGCAGCAACAACAACAATAATAACATTTTTAAAACGGGTGCTCAGTAAAAGCTCTCGCTGCACTATGGCCTCAATAGGGAAGTGACGTGAAGTGAGGGGCAGAAGACAGCGAAGGCCGCCTTTCCTACATCTTCTAGGACTAGCAAGCCACACCCCCGCCCACTGTAGCCCTACTGACTGCTTCCTCTTTGGGTGCCCTAGTCCCGCCTCCTGCCCCTCCCAGAGCCTCCGTTAGATGGGAAAAGATGTTGCCATTGGTCACAGAGGACACCATCCTCTCTCCTATTGATCCAAACTGAAAAAAGATCATCCTCCTATTTGCTAGAGGGCGAGCCTCGAAAAGCCTGTTGGCTGCGCAGTCCGCGGGCCTTCGTGGGCTCCGGGGGCGGGCCGAAGCGGCCTAAGAGGCCCAAGGAGGGAGTGGGCGAGGGGCTCGCTGGTGCCCGGGGTAAGCCGAGGCACGTGTGCAGTCCCGGAAGCAGCTTTGAGAAGCTACCCAGCGCGCGCAGTCGTGGGGAGCGCAGCCCACTGGGTCGGGTCCCGCTGGGCGATGGAACCATTGCCTGAGCCCGTGCGCCAGCCTGGGACTCTCTGGCTTCTGCTTCTGCTTCTCCCCCTGCTGCTGCCACTGTCGACCCTGGAGCTGGGCCCGAGCCTGGCCCAAGCCGAAGAGACCGACTGGGTTCGCCTGCCCAGCAAATGCGAAGGTGAAGGGGCGGGACCCACAGGGTTGTCTTGCTGGAAGGGCTGGGTTTACGGAGAAGACTGGTGGTGAAACGTGCTGGTTCCCGAGCGGGAGTCCGTCCATTTATTAAACCTACTATGTGCCTGTGCTGGACGCTGGAGATACAGGGGCGGGTGAGAGATCAGGTCTCGATGCACCTGGAGCTCACAAGTCGGTGAAAACAAGCAGCTATCATCCAGGGTAGACGCCTTGATAGACGAGGTACAGGGCTTTGGGGGCCGGGTGAGGAGTGCTCATCCAGCCTCTCACAGAGATGGAGGAAAAGCTGGGTGTAGAGGGAAGTCAGGAAAGGCTTCGTATAGGAAGCACAAGAGGAATGAAGAGTTAGCCGGGTGACGAGAAGTAAAAAGGGAGGGTCGCACTCAGGAAACGACAAATGCAAAGGCAACGTTTGAGGAACTGAAAAGATTCGTATGACTGGTTTGAGGGGAAGAAGAACCTGAGACTGTCTTCTTTGTGCCCTCACCGCAACCTCATTTGTATAATTGGCTGTCTCCCTCACCAGCTTTGAGCTCCTTGAAAACAGGGGTCTTCTCTCAATATTTTTTGGATAAATATAAATATGCAGGGGGCTGTGGGTGTGTGTGTAGGAACGAGGAGGATTTGAAGCCTAAGGGTAAACTTTAGGAGAAAATAGAACCTGGGAGAACTTAGTGAGAGAGGGAAATTTTAGCAATATGGAAAAAGAGAGCATCCCAAAGACATAGGGATATAGGTGTGAAAAGAGTGAGACATAAAGGGAGAGAGAAAAATATCCATTTGTATATGCATTCACTGGTTGCTTCTTGTATGTGCCCTGTTCGGCACATGTGCCTTGCTTGTATGTGCCTTCCTGAACCTGAAACTTTGGTGTATGAAAATGATACTCTAACCAACTGAGCTATCCGGCCAAGTCAAGCCTACCTTTAATTCCTCCCGTCCGTTTCTCCTCAGTCCTTTACAGTCACCCCTTCCTTCTCACCTCCCTAACCCCAGGCCATCCAGAAAGTTGGCTATGAATCCGTTTCATCCCAATTCAAAGCCTACAGCCCGCCAGATGTTCCCTAAGCACTGGGAAGTAAGGGTGGGGTGGTTTAGGACACAGTCCTTCCATTTGAAAGATTAAAAATGAGATGCTTCAGAGCTGGGCCAACTTCATTGATAGGTCTCCCAGTCCGCCTGCATTTTCTCCCTCTGTCCCTTGGATAGACAGCCAGAGGGTTATGGTTTCCTTTCACCCTTCTTCAAGTTTAACTGACATCCTTTGGGGGTTTCGCTTCCTCTTCTCTGTTTTCTATTTTATTCTGGTACCTAAGAGCCCCTGCTGTTTCTCTTATTATTCTTATAGCCTAAGAAGCTCACATTTCTTTTTCTTAGAGGCATTCATAGACTCAAAAGTATAGAGCTGGCAGGGTTTTTTGAGATCCTTCTTGTCCAACCTTATTTTGGAGGTAACTGATAAATATTAAAAGGGATTTTCAGTCACAGGATGGCTTGGCAAACTCCAACCCTTAGGCTTCTTTTAATAGTGTATTTACTTTTACTTACCATTGTTATACCTTTGTTCTTTTTTTTCTTAATTTATTTTTATTTATTTATTTATTTATTAAATTTTATTGTTGTATTACATCCATCCCCTTTTTGCTCCCCTCTGTCCCCCTATACCTTTGTTCTTAAATGCTGACTATGTCCCACAAAGCCTGCCTCCTGGCTCAGTAGCCTTAGCCTGAATGGAACAGGCCTTGGCACAAAGGAAGGAGGACTTGCTCAGAAAGTGAGTAGGTGGATGGCCATGAGGGTCTTGGATCTGTGCCTTGAGTCCCTTCCAAGTCTGATTCTGGGTGGGATTCCCAGAGGGGGTCTCAAAGAGGTAAGGTTTGGAAGAATTGAGAAGCAAACTTGTGGCTAATAAGTATAAGAGAGATGGGTTCCAGCCTCCTGGGCCTGGAATATTGAATATTGAGGGTGTGAGGGAAGCCAGGAAAATGATGGTCTTGCACAGAATACAGGACAGAAGAGGAGCAGGAACCCAGATAGTCCTGGATGGAGAGCCAGGGAGATGAGTTGCTCTCAATTCATTGCAGACCCTGAGATCAACCAGCTTATATTTTGAGATTTTTGTGTGTTCCAAGTTCTCCAAGTCACCTAGTAATGTATATGTTATAACATTTCACCAAGCAAGCCTCCAGGGGATATATTCATTTTGGTGGTAAATTGATTTTCAACCAAACTCTGCTGTTAGTGTTAATAACAACACTGATGGCATTTAGCCTACAGACCGTATTTTATTCAGAGGCATCAGCAGCTGCTCAACTACAGACACTCAGCAATATTCATTATGTATCTAACACATAGAGTCCCAGACTGGAGGAATGTACAAAAAATCCAGGACATGACACTTTGGGTACTCTTGTAGTCTGATTGGGGAGACACATGAAATGACTAAAGGTCCTTAGTGAGAACATGGATTCCGCACAGTCCCAGAACGAAATTAAAAGCAAGTGGGATTAGTCCAAAAAGGCTTCCTGAGGGTAAGCCTTTAATGGTGAGGTTGGGAGAGTGGGCAGAAAAGCTCCAAAGCCCTTAGAGGGCAATAAGCACTTTCCCAAGGCAGAGGTACCGCACACCTCCGTGGTAGCACTCCTTGTACAGTGAGAATTATTGCTTTCTACTTATTTCTGCTCTGTTAGACTAAGTATCTGAAAGGGAGGAACCTTGTTTTTATTTCTGTTTTCCCAGGCAAATGCCTGACATGTAAGAATTGCTTACTAATTATTTGAGGAAGAGTAAGAGGAAATGAGGGAATTAATGTATAGAAATAGCAGAAACAAGGCCTCTAGAGGGGATTGAACAAATTAACTTTGCAGGACTGGAGAGCTGGTGTTGTCACAACATATGAAATCCTGTGATAAAACAGTCATAAAAGACATTAGGGGGACAATTGGGAAATTTTGAATATGGACTATGTAACATCAGTATTAGATCATCTTGGAATTATTGATAATTTTCCAAGTATCAAAATTATTTCATGGTTAGGTAGGAGAAGGTCCTTGTTCTCAGATGTGTATGACATATATAGGGGTAGAAGATGATGTCTGCAACTTACTTTCAAAATGGTTTAGCAGAAATGGTGTATACAGGTGTGGACAAAAGTAGGGTTACACTTGTGAGTACGCAAAAGAGTTATACTGTGTTATTCATTTCTAACAACTGTAAATCTACTTTTGCCCACACTTGTGCCCACTCCGTATATTGTTGCTATATTATCAGTTGTTTTATGTTATATATTGGAGAGAGCCATTGGTAAATCGTCAACCATTGTTGAATATGAATGGAAGGTATATATTCATTGTATTCTTTCAGCTGTTCTATATGTTTGAAAATTTTAAAAGTAAAATGATTGCGGGAGCAGAGGAGCAGGATGGAACTGGGGGAAATGAAGTCAGTATGGAATAAGGGCCAAGAGTGGACCTGGGGCAGTGGATCTTGTAGCCAAGTTTCACCCAGTGAATTCCATTCGACAGTCTGGTGCTAACTCCTCTGCCCCAGCACTGATTCAACCCATTCTGAGAGAAGCATTCGCCTGAGTCCATTTTGCTGGGAGCTGGCTGCCAATAGACACCTGTACTCAGTAGGCTGTGCTGTGTCTCCCTCCTCCAGTGTGTAAATATGTTGCTGTGGAGCTGAAGTCAGCCTTTGAGGAAACTGGCAAGACCAAGGAGGTCATTGACACAGGCTATGGCATCCTGGACCGGAAGGCATCTGGCGTCAAATACGCCAAGTCGTAAGTGAATGGGGACCCACTCGCCTGGCCTGCCTTGTCCCTCAAGGCTTCAGCAGCTTGGAGTTCCCTTCTTGCTTCTCGCCAGGCAAACCCACCAAAGGGAGGCAGCTCTAACTGAGACCTGAATTTGCACATTGGTTCTACCCCGAACTAATTGGGTGGCTTTCCTAAATCCCATAACCTCTTTGGGCTTTAGATTCCTCATCTATAAAGTGACTGTTGGACCTTACCATGATTCCCAGACTCTTGGAATTCAGGGACCAAGGCAATTTTTTAAATATTGGTAACACAGGAATACCAACTTTTAATTTTGTCAGGTATAAATATTAAAAAACAAAACAAAACAAAAAAACCCTGTCCTGGCTGGTGTGACTGAGTGGATTGAGCACAGGCCTGTGAACCAAAGGGTGGCCAGTCTGATTCCCAGTCAGGGCACATGCCTGGGTTGTGGGTCAGGTCCCCAGTTGGAGGTGCGCAAGAGGCAACCACACATTGATGTTTCCCTCTCTTTCTTGCTCTCTTCCCCTCTCTCTAAAAATAACATGTAAAACCTTTAAAAACAACAAAACAAAAGGAAAAATAAATTAAAAATTCATCAGCTATGATCATCCTTTCAAAATGAAATATTTTAACATCAAACTTTTATACATTTTGCTTTATTTAAAAATCTGACTCATTGAGCTTTATTTTAAAAAAATTCCTTCCAGTAGAGCTGTTAAAATTTTGTCTCTCTGGTCTGTGTTCCAGCCTTTCAGAGCACCCAGACCAGATGATCTATCTTCCTTCCAGCTCTGACTTCCCATTGGTGAGATTCGCAGGTGTTGGGGTAGCAGGGCTGGATGGACGGACCGCTGACCCACAGGGCTGGGAGGGGGACTCAGCCCTGCTTGCACTGCTGTCTCGGCAGGGACTTGCGGTTAATCGAAGTCACTGAGACCATTTGCAAACGGCTCCTGGACTACAGCCTACACAAGGAGCGGACTGGCAGCAACCGGTTTGCCAAGGTGGGACTGTTGTCCTCCCTCCTGCTAGGCCTGGCCTGCGTGTGGCTGAGTGTGTCTGCCGGGATGGGTTCAGTTTGAAGATCCTGCCCCAGGAGCTTCCCTCTGTGGCTCCTTCCCATTCTTTGCCGGATTGCTGTTTTCACTCCTCCCCTCCTGGGTGGCCTGACTTTTCCATGGCAGTTGGCGCATTCAGAATGGCCTGGGCTTGCCCATCAGGCCATTATGTCTCAGCCAGGCAGAAATGCTCCAGGGTGCAGCCCCCAGGAGGATAGAAAGCACTTGTGCAGGGGGAATCAGGATAGAGGGGTTTAGAGATGTCAGAGGACTTTCAGGGGGTGAGGATTATCTTGTCCCACCTCTGGGCCCACAGGGACCAACCTCTATCTCCATCATAGTGCCTCTGTGACATTCAAGGCACTTAATATGTGCATGAATGCTTCACTCCCTGGAGAAGGAGCTTTTCACAACAAGGCCCACATTTCTTTTTCTCTGCATCTTTGGTGCCTGGCACATTTCTCCACTGATGATCCTCCTAGCAAAAGAGATAAATCAGAAACCCCTGGGGCACCCAAAGGAATACTGTCAAGCAGCAGAAGCCTTAGGTTTTAGCTTTAAAGTTTGTATACATTTTGTACCCTTGCTGGTAATAAATTCATGTTTTATTTAATGTAAAAATATTAAGTTATTTTCCATAAAAAGAAAATTAGAAACAACCTAACCATTCACCTGTACGGAGTGGTTAAATAAATTGATGTAGCTATTCAATGGACTATTATACACAACTGAAAAACAAACAATGAAGTAGCTCTTCATGAACTGAACTAAAATGATCTCCAAGGTGTCTCATTAAGTGAAAAAGGAAAGGTGCCTAATAATGATCTACAGGTGTATTACTGCTTATATAAAAGTGGGGATGGAGGAAAGGAGGGTATATTGTATACGTTATCTCTGGAAAGATAGATAGGATGTGGTCTCCAGGGGAGAAACCTAGGTAGCTGGCAGAAATATTTTTTTATAGAACAAAGAGTCTGCTGCCTTGCCTATGCCCTCTTCCCATCAAGGAAAGACCCAGGCCCTAGGAAGAACTATGGCAGGAAGGCCTGAATGTGGAGGAGTGAGTGTGCCAGGCATAGTGAAGGGGAAGAGCCAAGACAAACATTTCCTGGAAAAGAAGTACATGTTCAAAGAGCCTGAGGGCAACAGCAGATCTCTTGGAAAGAATAAGGTGTGGGGAGGCAGGACAGGGTGTGTGTGTGTGTATGTGTGTGTGTGTGTAGGGGTTAGAGGAGGTAGGCCTAAGGAGGGAAGA
Organism: Noctilio leporinus; assembly: GCA_004026585.1. Taxonomy (NCBI): domain Eukaryota; kingdom Metazoa; phylum Chordata; class Mammalia; order Chiroptera; family Noctilionidae; genus Noctilio; species Noctilio leporinus. The sequence continues at coordinate 83,926 of PVIW01003106.1, read as the reverse complement.
GGAAGGTGAGGTCAAGTGTGAGAAGCATTAGAGGGTCTTGACTTCTCAGAGCTAGGTCCTTGGGCCTCCAACACCACCTGGAGAGGAGGGCAGGAGGTAGAGGAGGGACTGCCTCTCATGTCTGGTCACCTCTCCCAGGGCATGTCAGAGACTTTTGAGACACTACACAACCTGGTACACAAAGGGGTCAAGGTGGTGATGGACATCCCCTATGAGCTGTGGAACGAGACCTCTGCAGAAGTGGCTGACCTCAAGAAGCAGGTAAAGGCCCTTCAGTCCTTCAGCCCTCAGGGGTGGATGGGCCCCACAAGGGTGGATGGGGATTGGTTCTGCTGCTGATGAAGGCCACCAAGAGTTGAGGGACTTTTGTCCTTTCACCTCTTTGGCTTCAGTTTCCTTGGGAAAATCACAGCCACTTGCCAGTCTTCCAGTGGGTTGTGAGGCTCAGCTGAGCTCCTCTGGAAGTGAGTCAGTGTCGGGGCTTTGCCAATTTGAGGTGTTGTGATTAACAGTGTGATGTGCTGGTGGAAGAGTTTGAGGAGGTGATTGAGGACTGGTACAGAAACCACCAGGAGGAGGACCTGACGCAATTCCTCTGCGCCAATCACGTGTTGAAGGGCAAGGACACCAGTGAGTCTGAGGGAGGGAGGAGGCAGGGCGGGTTGGCCTTTGACTTTATTGTTTGCTTTCCCTCAGGGGAGGTAGGTGGGCAGAGGATGGGGAAGAAACAAGATATAGAGTGTGTTGTAAGATCTTTGCCTTCAAGGAGCTTAATGTGACAGGGCAGCATAAGAGGCACAAAACCAGGTGCGGAATAACATGCAGAGAACTCAGACACCCCAAGAAGGGCCTGGGAGCCACAGTGAGGTGGGAGGTAGGGACATCAGGCACCGATTCCAGTTGCTACTCTCAGTGGCTCCCCAAGCAGTGCTCCTCACCCAGGAGGTCAGTCTGTTGAGGGTGTTTCTCCTACTCATTCAGGTTGCCTAGCAGAGAAGTGGTCTGGCAAGAAGGGGGACACAGCCACCCTGGGAGGGAAGAAGTCCAAGAAGAAGAGCAACAGGGCCAAGGCATCTGGTGGCAGCAGTAGCAAACAGAGGAAGGAGCTGGGTGGCCTCGAGGGAGACCCTAGCCCCGAGGATGAGGGCATCCAGAAGGCATCTCCCCTTACACACAGCCCCCCTGATGAGCTTTGAGCCTAACCCAGTATCGCCTGAACCAAGACCCCTGATGAAGAATTTGAAGAATCTAGGGCACGGCTCTGACAAGCAAAGACAGATCTCCTGGCCTTGGGTGTTCCCTGCCTCAGCTGTGTCCTCTTCCTGTTGGGGAAAGACACAGCCCTAGGAAGAACTTGGATCAGCCGGATCAGCCACAGTCAGCCCTCCAGCCTTTTCCCTCTGGCAAGCAGTTCTGTCCTGGCAAGGCTTCAGGCAAGCCGTATGATTTCAGGACTGCTGGGACTCCAACGTGAACTCAGGAGGAGCAGGTGTCGCTGTGCCTCAGGACTGGAGCCCTCCAGAACCTGTGGGGAGGGCCTACCTGGCCATCATCTCTCCTCACTTCTGCCCCCACAGGGAAGCAAAACTACAGGCCCCAACTCCTCTCTGCTCACTCTTCTGTGGACACCTTGTGCTCTGCCTGGCCCTCCCCAGCGTTCACAGAGTAAAAACCTTTTGGCCTTTTTTGTTCTGATTTCTAAGTCACCTGCAGCCCCTCTGGCCTAGAGCTCCTTGTTGCTCTTCCCTGCCCCTCACGTTCCAGCCTTGGGGACTGAGAATGGAGTGAGGCCCAGAACAATGCTCTGGCCCCTCCCCTCATCTACCGTTGGTCTCCCTGAGCTCCCCAGGCCCTGGGCACCTGGCTGCCCTCATTCCCTTCCTCTTGCCTCTCCTGTTTCCTCAAGGCCTTCCCATTTGTTGTGTAGTTTACTGGTGACTCCACCAGCTCCTGCCCTTCATTCCCACCTCCATTTGGCTCTACTGGTTGGTCTTGAACTTTGTTCTCAGATTGATTGCTCTGTTCTAGTTGTTGTTCCTGGAGCCTGAAGGGGAGGGCACCCCAATCCCCCAACAGCTGGTTACATCATGTTCTCTGGGAGCAGGGGGGAACAGGAAGGCCGGCCTCTGGGGAGAAAGGGTGGGATTCAGGCACCTGCCCAGCTTGTCCTGAGGGTAGGGGTCAGGATGGTCAGTAACAGTAGTGATGACAACTGCACTATTCAAAGTACTTTGCTTTACTCCCACAATGTACTTGTGGACTGGGTGCTGTTAACCCCATTTTGTAGAAAAGGAAGCTGAGGCCTAAGTCAAGTGACATGCCCAAAGGCCTACTGTTAATAGGTGTACAGCTTGCACTCAGGCTCTGGTTTCCAGGCTGCAAGCCCAGCCATTATATTCCCACTACCCCACAGCTGCCAGGCACCATCCCCCAACATCTGGCATTGGCAGTGTAATTCACATTGAACTGGTTAGGTGTGGTTTCTTGGCCTTAACCTATCTCCATCAACAAGCCTTTTTAGCCCTGGCTGGTAGCACAGTGGATAAGGCACTGGCCTGCGAACCCAAAGGTCTCAGGTTCGATTCCCCAGCCGGGGCACATAACCAGGTTGCAAACCAGGTCTCCACAGGTCTGTGGCTGGAGGTAGATGAAAGGCAACCATACATTGATGTGTCTCTGCCTCTCGGCCTCTCTCCCTTCCCCTCTTTCTAAAAATAATGAAATAAAATCTTTTAAAAAAACAAGCCTTCTTAAAAAGAAAAATAGGAAGCAGCTGTTGCTTCTTAAAAGGAGGCCATGGTCAGAGGTCCCACCAGCGCAGCACCCCCACCAAGTCCACTTTTGAGCACTCATGCTTCCTGGCTGGGCCCAGTGGGCAGGAGGGGATGCACTACTGAAGCGCCCCTGATTCTTCAGCCCTGGGATCTGAATCCTGGGGTAGGGGGTTCCCCTCTTAGCCTGGGCTCAGCCCTTCTTCCCCAAGTTGGGGTAGCTAAGACCATAGTGGAACAACCTGGCCAGTGAGGCTTAGAACTGGTGCTTTATTTTTCTCCAACTTTTAAAAAGAGACATAATTTTAATATTACCAATATGTTTAAAAAAAAAAAAAAAAGTAGCCAGGCAGACCTCCCTGTTAACAGACTGGATGGTGAGCACTGGGTGGGTCTTGTTTTCAAATTTTCTCATTATGCGGGGTCTTACATAAGCTGGGGGATCAGCCACAAACAGCGTGATGTGTGTACTCTTTTAACAGCAGATTGTGGAGATCAAAGCGCTCTTGCCCCGCCCACCTGCTTAGAACAGGTCCTGGGAGGATAATACTTTTTTAGTTTAGTCCCAGGACTCACCGCCTGGTTAAAAGGGCTGTGGGACCCCATCCTCAACTTCTTTTGGAGCATAGAAAATGACTGGGGTGGGGTTGGGGGCCAGAACACAGGGCTGGAGAACCATTTGCAAACCCCTGAGCTGTTTCAGACTTGATGATCAGCCTCTGATTTCCCCACTCTGCCACTAACCTGAACCCACAGCACTTCAGTACCTGGCTTACGTCTGTTTCCAAAGCTTTATTGATCCTTAGAGGAGGATAAGGCAAAGATCTATCCCCTTATCAGGGTGTTAGCCCAGTGGCCCAATCCCAAACCAGAGGGCAGACAGCAATGTGAGTGCTTTGCTCTTTGACCTGTGGCTGCCCCATGATGAGAGCCCGCTCCCTCCTCCGAGTCCTCCCAAGGGCAGGCATGTTGCACACCCATCAGTAGGCAGCTTCCCCAGCCCAGCCTAGAAAAGGCAGAAATCAGGCTCCCACTTCCCCACATCCCTCCTTTTCCGTAAGGTAAAGGGACGGCCTGAACTCAAGTGAACCTGATGTCAGTCTCCTTAGAAACCCAATTAGAATAGGGTTTCCTACACTCACCTGGACATGATAGTCACCTGGAATGTTTGTTAATATATAGAAGTCTGGGCTCACCTCACATTTGCTGGGTTGAAGACCTAGAAGCCTGCACACTTAACAAAGATCTCTCATGGTTATTAACATGAGGCCAGGTATAGCACACTTCACCAGGAGAAACTTGGGATGTTCTGCCAAGAAGCAGGGCTTCAATGAAGTCACATTTTCAGGGTCTTAACCCTCAGAAACATGTCAGAACCCCAGAGAGGATCTGTCCCTGTTGAAGACTTCCATTGTCTAGAATCACAAAGGCTGATGGACAAAGTATAAGGCCAGTTTGTTCCAATCCAATGATTAAAAGAACCATAGGCCCAAGTAGTCAAGTCTCAAGGGTTGTGCTTCTGTATTCATTTTAAAGGGCAGCTTCTAAAAGGCAGACTCTCTTTCCAAGTCCATGAGTGGTTATTTTCATGCAGCATCTTTTTGCAAGTTAGAAAAGGGTGCTCTTCATACCTTTGACTTCAGTCAGAAAGATGTTTTAATACAAATTCTGTTAGAATTGGACACTTGACCACCAGAATTTCTGCCATAAAATTATAATATACAAACCCATAAGGTTTATGATATGAAGGGCAGGATATATGGAGCCCTTGTGTAGCACACAACCTATTCAAATGTTCACAGCAGTTCTACACCACTTAGCTTGCAAGTGCCAACAAAATTCCTCTTATATTTTAATCTTAAAGAGCATTTTTCTTGTTAGAGGCTGATCCATGCCTAACTGGCTTATGGAAGGGCTCTGTGTACTAATCCTAGTGGCAGTGCCAGCTGAATCTCTCTAGAACATCCCTCATTGGCCTAGTTTGTTTTATTAAGGAGTTTCACTGGATTAATAATAGAAGCCACTTTCTTTGAGTGCTATGTGACAAGTACATAGCTGTGCATGCTTTACTCAACTCATTTAATATAGCTGTGATTGTTACAGGGCCATAATTTTTTAAAATACTGAAATACATTTAAGAAAAGTGCACATAAGTGTATACAACCCAATGTCTTTTTACAAACACCATCCAAGTCAGAAGCATCCAGATGCTAACACATTATCACCATCACCCCCAAACACACCCCGCAAAAAGAACAAGGATTTCTGTTCCCCCAGCACGGAGTGTAGTGCCTAGCACAGAACAGTTGCTTAATAAATAGCTTTTCAATGAATGCAGCATAGGAAGGTTAAACAACTTGCCCAAGCTCACACATTCCATCAGGTTGAGCCTCGGTGGAATGGCTTGTGTCCTGGGACACATCTGCATGCCACAGTACCCAGCAGCTGCAGCTTGTCTGAACACCATGCTCCCCTTCCTTACACAGCTCTCTGCTAGAAGGCAGACCAGCTGCTGTGTGCTAGTCTGTCTCCAATTTTAATGTTGGGAATGCAATGAGTTAACCTTCAAGGCTTTCATCAAATTCTACATTTGTGTATAGCTTAAAGCCAGCTTGATCCTTACACTGCCCTCAAAAGGCTGGCTTTCCCCTTTACAATCTAAGAGGAGTACAGTTTTATTTATTCCTTTTTTGAAATTGCACACTCCATCTATTAAGTTTGTAAGACTAACGGAACTTAAAATTTCATAAACTGATGGTGATTGTGTTTAGGGTGGTGCTGCTGCACACCGGGAGGGGAGAGAAGCAGGCTGACTCCATCTCCATTTTTTTTTTTTGGAGGGGGGCAACACCTATCACTACCACTACCACCACCACCCCTCAAATATAAAAGGTTCTCTGTACAAAACAAGCAAACAAACCAAACACTCAAAAAATATTTTGTTAGAAATTACTTACCAAAGTGATCCTGGTATTTTACTCTCCAACTCACCTACATGTGCCAGCATGTGATAAGCCACCTGTTTCTAAGCAAATCAACCTGTGATTAGGGATCAAAAAGTGGCTCACTTGTATGCGGAAAACCGGCTCAAAGGGCAGGCTGTCATATACCAAAGAGATATTACTGTTAGTTAGCATATCTTAAGACTGCTTTTAACAAAGTGTGAGAAGGTCAAAAATAACCTATGTAATTCTCATAGATGCACAAAGTTTAACAGTAATGTAAGCACCATTAGTTAGGGTTACAACCCGATGATACAGGAACCAACTTTACAGTCATTTAACGAAACTTTATTAAACAGACTTATTTGGTATATTAAAATAATTGGGGAGGGGGCAGTGGGGAACAATGGGGGGGAAACTGGGAAAACTATAATAGGCAATAAAAAGTACCAAAAAGAGCCATTTTAGTAAATCTGCTAGCAGAGTCCATGGAAGTGGATGGCTTCCCATTCCTCCCACAGCATCCCAATGTTCCAGCTGGGTAGGCAGTCAACAGAAAAAATTTTTCTCAGTAGCTTGGACTGGAGTTCAGAATCCATCATTTGAAAAATGAATTCCTACCTGTTGTGAATTAAAAACAGCCAGGATGTCTTCCATTTACAGTTACTATATAGATTCCACAATTCTAGGATTTTAATGTGTCCTCAAGTAGGAATTTACTTGAATTATGTCCAGTGGCAACAATATTCCCAAGTTAAAGTCTTTGTGTGTGAGGAGTGGGGCAGGTGGGGCATCCCTTTCATTGGTTCCAGATTTTGTGGTGGAAAGGGATGGAGCCAACAGGGGGAAGATGGGCTCACTCACATGCCCAAAACATGGCTAACAACAAGGGCTGTCCAAGAAAGGATGCATCCCTCCAGACATGTTGCATTCCTAAACTTGCTGCCAGGTGTGCTTTTCACTGGTAGTTAAGAGAACAGAAGAGACCTGAGTCCCTCAGCTGAAGCCCTGGCTGGTCCCACCAGTCTCGGAAGACATTCATTTTTGTATAGTGTACTCTGGTTGGTGCTAAGGCCTCCTTCTCCAACCACCAGCTAGAGCAGGCCATATGACCCTTGGCCTGGATAAGGGCATCAGTTGCTGCCACTGCTGTCCTCGCTATCCGAATACGCACCTAGCTGGCTCAGGGAAGAGGTGCCGGGCGTCCTGGGTGCAGGGTCTGCCGCCTTCCCGTTCTTCACAGTGCCCAGGGTGGATGCCGGCTGGCCCTCTGGGGTTTTCTTCACTACGACGAGGCCTGACAGCTGGGGCCTGCTGCCAAGAGTGCCCACACTCCGCTCCCAGCTCTCTACCTTCCTCTTTGCCTTCGGGGCCTCGTCCAGGATAGCTGTGGGTTTGGGCCTGAGGGCCGGTGGGGGCGCAGTAGGTGCAGCAGCATCCTCTTCAGAATCGGAGTCCTCCAGCAGTCTTCGTTTCCTAGCTTCTTCCACCAAGGCCGCTGTCTCCCTCTCATCCTCGTCCTGCTCCTGCTTCTGTCGCTCCTCCTCAGACAGGCGGTGCTGCCGCAGCATGGCCTCAAAGTCCACGTGCGCCTGCCGCTGGTTCAAGTCCTTGAGTTCCTGTAGGTTCTCCAGTACCTCCATCTCCAGCTTGGAGTCCTTAGTTCGGTTCTCCAGCACTTTCATGGGATTGTTCAGCTCCTCGTCCTCCCGCTCCTTCTGCACTCTCTTCTCCTCCTCCTCCAGCAGCTTCTCAGCCTGGAAGTTCCGCGTGGCTCCGTGCTCCATGGTGTAGTCTGTGTTTTCAGGGTCTGTCTTGAAGGTGATTTCTGCCAGGCAGCGCGTGCACTTGATATAGAAACGGAAGATGGGCAGGCCTAGATAGACCTCGTTCTGCACCGTCTCTTTGCGCGCGTTGAACTTCTTACCCTTGTAGATGTATTCTCCGCACGTCTTACACCTCATATTGAACGGAGCCATCAGCCGCACCACGTACTGCCGGTCTTTGGGGAGCTTAAGCTTGGGGATCTTTGACGGGTCGAAGTCGGGAGGATAGTATTTGTTTAAAACCTTTCGCTCTGACATCTTCGCCTTCTATTCTCACGAGCACAGAACTGCTTAGGACCGGTGTTTACAGAACTTCCGCGATCATCCTTCATACTTCCGTTGACGTCACTGTTTCTGCCTCTATTATTGGCTACAGCATTCAGATCTTGCCCTTTTCATTAGCTCCAGTCCCCGCCTTTCAGGGTTCGAATCCTTCTGTCTTTCCTCCCGAGTTGCAACCTCAGTAGCGCAACAAAGGTTCCGGTAACCGTCTGGATTGGGGAAGTTAGGAGATGCTGCGCTAGTTAAAATTTTGTGGTGATCGGATGTGGCTGGTGATCACGACGCTCCGTGTTCATTCTTTTAGTCAGCAGATAGAGCGCTCGTTGTTGAGCGCTTATCCTGTGCGTTGGCCTGTGGGAACCCACATGTTCCTATGTCCCGTTGCTTACGTGGGGACTGGGCATTTTCCACGGGCTACACATGCTGCAATGGAGGAGCACCCTGGAAGTCTCGCCCCAAGTTTATCTTGAGTCACAGGCCGACTCAAAGACTAGGTTCCAAACCCACCTCCCCCATACACATGCACTGGCTGCGAGATGTCCCCACACTGCTCACCGCCCCCGCCCCCGCGTTCTTCCTTTAAAGGGAATGTCCCACTTCATTATTAAACAGGCCTCCTCCCTGCTGTTGCTTCTCCTCCTCCTCCCCCTCTTCCTTCTTTTAATCGAAGTAACGTCTATTTTCCACATTGTGTAAGTTTCGGATGTGCAATTTTATAGTACAACGCGTATATATACTACAATATGATCACCAAAAGTCTAGTTTCCATCCATCACTATGCAATTGACCCCCTTTAGACATTTTGCCCAACCCCCACTAACCCCCTTTTCCTCTGGTAACCACCAATTTGTTTTCTGTATCTACGAGTTGTTCTTGTTTTGTTTGTTGGTTTGTTGTATTTCAGATGAGTAAAGTTGTTATTTTTCTCTGACTTATTTCCTGTAAGGTAATGCCTTCAAGACACATCTATGTAGTCCCAAATGGCAAGACTTCATTATTTTTTATGGCTGAGTAGTATTCCTGTGTGTGTGTGTGTGTGTGTGTGTGTGTGTTGTGTGACATCTTCTTTATCCAATCATCTGACAATGGACACATAGGTTGTTTCTATATCTTGGGCATTATTAATAGTGCTGCAATGAACATAGGGGTCCATATATCTTGTTGAATTAATGTTTTTGTTTTCTTTGGATAAATACCCAGAAGTGGAATAGCTGGGCCATGTAGCAGTTCAAGCTAAAGGTTACTTTGTAAACATTTTGGGATGAAGAATTTAGTCTCTTCAGCCAATTCCAAATAATAAGCATTGTACATGTAAGATATTACCTATTGTCACTTTCTGTTAAGTCAACCTATACATTAATTTATATTTTATGGCATTTTGTTTCATGGCTCAGGGCTCAGATTTGAGTTACCTAAAATTCACAGGGACTAACCAAATTAAACAAAAGACAACTTCAATACATGTCAGTGAACAGAAGACATGGACAATTTAGAGATAAAAGACTGCAATTATTTGGTACATTTGGTAGTAATTAAAGAAGATTAAAACAGTTAGATACAGCCCTGGCTGGTGTGGCTCAGTGGACTGAGTGCTGGCCTGAGAAAAAAAGGTTGCCGGTTCAATTCCCAGTCAAGGCACATGCCTGGGTGGCAAGCCAGGTCCCTAGTTGGGGGCATGTGAGAGGCAACCAATCTATGTATCTCTCACACATTGATGTTTCTTTTCCTCTTTCTCCCTCCCTTCCCCTCTCTCTGAAAGTAAATAAAATGCTTCCTAAACTTTTCAAGAGAGTGAACATGTGGATGATTATGGTCAAATCATTTTCCAAATGGAATTTTTCTATTAACACTATCATGAAAAACAACTGTTTGTTTTAACTCTTCTCTACAGGAAGATGTTATTCTTTGATATTTCATTTGTAGAAAATTATATCTAATTTCTTCTTTTTAGGTTTTAAGTGTTCACAATTTAAGAAATTATTAACAAGTCTCAGCTTATCCATTCAGTATAGCCATTTAAAAGATGTTTATGACAGACATTGCAGTACATTGAGCTCCACTGAAACAGTGCTGGGCCAAGTGCAAGTCAGATAAGCACTGAGTGACTCTGTACTCACTGAGGAAAAGCAATTAAACATGGGCAAAGGAGATCCTAAGATGCCGAGGGGCAAAATGTCATTATATGCTTTCTTTGTGCAAATTTGATGGAAGGAGCACAAGAAGCAGCACCTAGATGCTTCAATCAATTTCTCAGAGTTTTCTAAGAAGTGTTCAGGGAGGTAGAAGACCATGTCTAAATGAGATGAATGTAATACAACAACAATAAAATTAAATTAAAGAAGAAGAAGACCATGTCTGCTAAAGAGAAAGGAAATTTTGAAGACATGGCAGAAGCAGACAAGGCCTGTTATGAAAGAGAAATGAAAGCTTATGTTCTTCCTAAATGGGGGGCAGGGGGAGTTCTGGATCCCAATGCACCCAAGAAGCCTCCTTTGGCCTTTTTCTTGTTATGTTCTGAGTATCATCCAAAAATCAAAGGAGAGCATCCTGGCCTTTTCAGTGGTGATGTTGCAAAGAAGCTGGGAGAGATGCTGATAACACTGCTTGGGGGGATAAGCAGCCTTATGAAAAAAAGGCTGCTAAGCTGAAGGAGAAATAAGAAAAGGATATTGCTGCATACTGAGCTAGAGGAAAGCCCAATGCCACAGAAGAGTTGTCAAGGCTGAAAAAAAATAAGAAAAAAAACAAGGAAGAGGACGAAGATAAAGAAGATAAAGAGGATGATGAATAAGTTGGTCCTAGTGCAATTTTTTCCTTGCCTATAAAGCAGTTAACCCCTATGTACACAACTCATTCCTTTTAAAGAAAAAAAAAAGTGTAAGGCTGTGTAACATTTTTAAAAAACTGTACAGTGAATTTTTTATATAGTTAATACACTACCAAATATATCTTTAGATAGCCCTGTCCTGGTGGTACTTTCAATAGGCACTAACCTTGCCTGGTACAGTACGGGGCTTGTAAATTGGCATAGAAGCTTACAGCAGGTTCTCGTTAGCGCACAGCACTGAGTAGTTCTATATGGGGGCAGTAGTTTTTAAATCTTCAAATGTCTGATGCAGTTTATATGAAATGATTGTTGTTCTGTTAACTGAATACCATTCTGTAATTGCAATGAAAAAAAAAGTTGCAGCTGTTTTGTTGACATTCTGAATGTGTCTAAGTAAATACAATTTTTAATTTAAAAAATACTTTAAAAATGAAAATGTTTAAGCAACAGTGTGGTGCTTGCTAGGGGACAGGGATATAAGGGGACTAAAAGGTAATGTAAAAAGAATACAATAAATATTGAAAAATAATAAAATAAAAGATGCTTAAGGACAAGTATGATTGAGGAAAAAAATATGCTTTCAATACTTAAAAGTAAAAAAGAAAGAAAGAAAGAAAGAAGTCCATGAAATTTCATGTGCACTATATATTGACAGTTTAAAAATGACTCTGGATGAGAAAGGAATGAAAACCAATCACAAAAATGCTATATAAACATTAAAACAGCTTTGTTTTAAAACAGGAAAAAGAGAGCCCTAGATGATGGCACAGTGGATAAGGTGCCGGCCTGCGAACTCAAAGGTCACTGTTTCGATTCCCCAGCCAGGGTAGATAACCGTAGCTAGAGGTAGGTGAAAGGCAACCATACATTGATGTCTCACTCCTCTCTGCCTATCTCCCTTCCCCTCTCCCTAAAAATAATAAATAAAATATTTTTTAAAATAAGATAAAATAAAACAAAGCAGGAAAGGGAGAAAAAGAGCTGAAACAGTTTCTGGACAAGAAAAAAAATTTCTGGAGAGGGTGTGGGTAATCATGTTATACCAAACCAAATGCTAGTTACTTAAATAATTGTTCTAGGTAATTCCTTTTCTTTCTCCCCCGAAGTAATTTTATTTCTAGATAAAACAAAAGAAGAAGAAAAAATTTTTAAGACTTTATTTATTATTTTTTAGAGTGAGGGGAAGGGAGAGAGGCAGAGAGAGATATATATCAATGTATGGTTGCCTTTCACCTGTCTCCAGCTATGGACCTGGCTGGAGACCTGACATGCAACGTGGTTATGTTCCCTGGTTGGGAATCAAACCAGTGACGTTTGGGTTCAAAGGCCTGCACCTTATCCACTTTGCCACCAGCCAAGACCTAAAAATATTTTTTAAACTTTAGTTTTATCAGAGAACTTCAGAGTCTAATCTTTGAATGGCAATTTCTTCTTTTTTAAAGATTTTATTTATTCATTTTAGAGAGGGGGAACGAAATAAAAAAGAAAGGAAGAAAAACATGTGCTAGAGAAACATAAATCAGTTGCCTCTCTCAAGCCCCCAACTGGGGACCTGGCCTGCAACCCAGTCATGTGCCCTGACTAGGAATTGAACTGGTGACCTTTTGTGCACAGGCTAGCACTCAGTCCACTGAGCCACACCAGCCAGGGCTGAATGGTAATTTCTAAATGAAAGTGGGCAGAGAGGTCTAAATTTACAAATCAATGTTCTCCCTGATTTCACTATCATATACACACATATATAAATATTAGGAGAAAAGATTATTCAAAATCATAAGAATACTGTGCTTATCAAATATCGAAAACCAAAGGGCCTAGTAAGCCTGTTGACATTATTATTCTGGTCTTTTAAATTTTTTATTTATTTTTATTTTTTATTAATTTTTAGAGAGACAAATGAGAAGAAGAGAGAGAAACATCAATTTGTTGTTCCACATATTCATGACTTCTGTATGCACTCCAACCAGAGACTGAACCCAAAACCCAGGTGTAACAGGACAATGATCCAACCAACTCAATTATCTGACCAGGGCCTAGACTGGTCTTTTTTTTTTTTTTAAGATTTTATTTCATTATTTTTAGAAAGAGAGGAAGGGAGAGAGGCAGAGAGGGAGAGAGACATCAATGTAAGGTTGCTTTTCACCTGCCTCCAGCCACAGACCTGGCTGGAAACCTGACTTACAACCTGGTTATGTGCCCTCACTGGGGAATTGAACCAGCGACTTTTGGGTTCACAGACTGGCGCCTTATCCACTGTGCTACCAGCCAGGTGAATGAAATTTTTAAAAAATTAATATTTTTTTTTTTAAAAGAAAGAAAGAAAAGGACTCATACGTAAAATAAATAAATAAATAAAATAACGGCCTGTGAACTCAGAGGTCACTGGTTCGATTCCCAGCCAGGGCACATAACCAGGTTGCAAGTCAGGTCTTTAGCCAGGTCCTTAGCTGTAGACAGGTGAAAGGCAACCAACCATACATTGATGTTTCTCTCCCTCTATTCCCCTCTCCCTTCCCCTCTCTCTGGAAATAATAGGTAAAATCTTATTAGCCCTGGCTGGTAGCACAGTGGTTAAGGTGCCGGCCTGCGAACCCAAAGGTCTCAGGTTCGATTCCCCAGCCAGGGCACATAACCAGGTTGCAAACCAAGTCTCACAGTCAGGTCTGTGGCTGGAGGCAGGTGAAACGCAACCATACACTGATGTCTCTCTCCCTCTCTGTCTCTCTCCCTCTCTGCCTCTCTCCCTTCCCTTCTTTCTAAAAAATAATAAAATAAAATCTTTAAAAAAAAAAAAAAAGGCCATCCCTTAGAGAAAAGTGATCATATGTTATGCCTTAAAGGGCATAGCACACAGATTGCTGCCCACAACTAAGGATAATTCTTTTAACCTGAGATTTTCCTCAAAGTCTAGGACTAGTGAAGTGGATTTCCCTCAGATTATTCTGACAAAAGAAAACTGGCTTTATTTGCAACTCCCTAGTACAGGGCCTTTGTAAGCCTGCTGCCAAAGACCTGCCTGTAGGGTCAGCGTAAACACAAGGCTCCATTACTTGGTCATGGATAGGCCCATTTGAGGCCGGCTGTGTTTTAAAGTTAATTATTACACCCTGACCAATGTGACTCAAATGGTTGAGCGTCATTCCCCAAAGTGAAAGGCCATTGGTTCAATTCCTGGTCAGGGTACGTGCTTGGGTTGCTGGTTTCATCCCTAGTCCAGGCGGTCAGGGCACATACAAGAATCAGCCAATGAAGGCATAAATAAGTGGAGCAACAATTTGACCTTCCTCTCACTCAAATCAATTAAACACATGATCTTTGAGGAGAGGCTACTTTGTTCTAAAGTCTATACCTCACTCTTTTAGTCTCTTAGCTAAGGCTTCTAAGAAAGGACCCCTTAAGTGGCTGAGGAAAAAGCTCTATGTGTCACCTACAGGACAGAGGAGCACCAGCCTTTAGGTGGATGGAATGATCCCTTGATCCAGAACTGCTCCTGCACTTGGGTGGCCAGAGTAGCCTTGTCCCCAGAGACCCCTCATTCCTTCCTTCCCTGGCTGACCAGGCCTTCGTTCAGCTGAATATTTCTTCATTACATATGCTAATTCATTCACAAAGGATGGTTCAGTCCTGGGCATTCAGCTCTGTGTAGGCTGAAGACAGCAGACACAGCCTCTTTGCCCCTACCTGGAGCCTAGGGGACCAAAGTGGGCACCAGCTGGCATGAAAGAAAATGCTTTCCTTTTTTTCCAGTTTGGGTTGGGGTGGAGTGGGCAATCTCACTGCTCCCTGTTCTCCTGGCCCCTTCCCGATTCTCCTGGCGGCTGGGCTTAGCGGGCAGGGGACTAGGAGGGTCCTTTCCTGCCACGGGACTGTCCAGAGGGCTGGCTCTTCAGGCGGGCCAGAACGGTTCCTCCAGGATTTTGAGGTGGCGCCCTCCCCGCGAGTGCTGAGCCCTGACCCAGCAGGGGCGTGTCCCCACGCTCACCTGCCATTGGGCAGGTGGGGCCGCCGGGCCTCCTGCAGGGGCCAGACTATAAATGCGGGACCAGTGGCCGAGGAGCCAGGTGCGTCGCAGGATGGTGGACAGTGTGTACCGAACCCGTTCCTTGGGGGTGGCGGCAGAAGGGCTCCCGGACCAATACGCAGATGGAGAGGCTGCGCGCGTGTGGCAGCTCTACATCGGAGATACCCGCAGCCGCACTGCTGAGTACAAGGCCTGGCTGCTCGGGCTGCTGCGCCAGCACGGCTGCCAGCGGGTGCTCGACGTGGCCTGTGGCACTGGGTGAGCCTGAATGGGAGGACGGGGCTGCCGGACTGCATGCAGGTCCACGGCCAGGCGCGTCGGGGCAGCCTTCGCCGCCTGGGCCAGGAATGGTGTCTACCCGGCAGAACGGACAGGCGGGCGCGTGGTGAGGCAGGCAAGAGGGTGCCAAGACCAGACTGAGAGTGAGAGTGCGGGCGCAGAGGGTGGGGAAGGCGGTTCACCCTGGCAGTGCCGGAGCTGGACTTTGGGTCATAGCCTCATGAGATCCGAGCCTGGCTCCAGCATTATCCCTCGGGTGATGGCAATTCTTAAATTAACATTTGCTCAGCAGCTGTCCATGCCAAGTACTGTGCCAGGAGCTTTTGGGACATGTTTTTAAAGCCCACCCCTGTGTCTTAGTTGACTGAAGCGCTGTCTCCCGAACAGAAGGGTCTTGGGTTTTATTCCTGGTCAGGGCACATGCCTGGGTAGCAGGTTCAGTCCCAGTCAGGGTCACATGAGATAGGCTACTGATGGATGGTTCTCTCTCACATTGATTTTTTTTTCTTTTTCTTTTATAAAAAAATGTTTTATTTATTGTTTTTAGAGAGTGGGGGGTGGGGGGGAGAGGTAGAGAGGAAGAGAGACATCAATGTATGGTTGCCTTTCACTTGCCTCCAGCTACGGACCTGGCTGGAGACCTAGCTTGCAACCTGGTTATGTGCCCTGGCTGGGAACCAGCAATCTTTGGGTTCACAGGCCTGCACCTTATCCACTGTGCCACCGGCCATGCCTTCATATTTCTTTTCCTCTTTTCTCCTCTCTAAAATCAATAAGTATGTCCTCGGATGAGGTGTTTGTTTTTTTTTTTAAAAGGAAGCTAACATTTAATAAAATCTATTTTAAAAAAATATCTTCACAAAACCCAATGAGGTAATTATTTAGCGATATGCCACTTACAGCTCTGGAAATTCAAGCCCCAGAGAAGTAAAGATCCCCCATCTGGTGGAAGGAAATCAGGGTTGGTTAGGGCCTGGCTTGTACTTCATACCACCAGGCTAAACTACCTTCTGTGCATAAGTTAGGTAATTTTGGGGAGACTCAGTTTGCCCCAGCTCTCAAATGGGGTACCTCACAGGATTGTCATGAGGATGAATGCACCTTTATAGAATGTCTGACTCTGAATGGGTGCTAAAAACCAAAATGCAATGTTGCTTCCTAGTGGTAAAAAAACAGATTTGCCGGGTCATTTGATATCAGTGGAGAGGGCCTAGGGAGAGGAACCAGGGGAATGGGGTCTGAAGGGCCTCCTCACCATCTCAGGCCCACTGACTGCCCCTCTCTGCCTCTCATCCCCGGCCCTGCCCAGGGTGGACTCCATCATGCTGGTGGAAGAGGGCTTCAGTGTGACAAGTGTGGATGCCAGTGACAAGATGCTGAAATATGCACTTAAAGAGCGCTGGAACAGGCGGCATGAGCCTGCCTTCGACAAGTGGGGTATGTGGGGCCAGTCAGGCAGGCCTTCCCAACCCAGCCACCAAGGACATGGTTCTCTCTGTCCTAGGTTCTTGGGGTAGGGTGTTTTGTTTTCCTCAAGGCCACAGCAAAATTACTGTTATTTCCCTGGAAAGGGAGACTCAGGTACTGCAATGGGATATCAGGTATAAGGGGCTAGTTTTAAGTATATTTATAATGTCTTGTCCCTCCTTTCAAATAAAAACCCATAAGCATGGTCATTCTTCCAAACCATGGCTTTTTTCTTTCTTGACCCCCTTCCCTTTCACCCTCCATCTCCATTATGATTCCCCTCCTCTAACTGGATGTGGAGTCCCTATGTGTCTCTTGAAGGGGAAGCTGAGGCAGAACTGCACTTGGTAAAGATTGGTTTTGCTAGTACCATGGTACCAGCCTGATCTCCCCTTCCTGGCCCCCAGTCATTGAGGAAGCCAACTGGATGACTCTGGACAAAGATGTGCCCCAGCCTCCAGAGGGTGGCTTTGATGCTGTCATCTGCCTTGGAAACAGTTTTGCCCACTTACCAGACTGCAAAGGTAAGACAGGGTGTGGCCTTGGGCATGGTCCTTGCTTTGGGCTATACCCCCTTTCCACAGACCCCTTGATGCCTGCTCTCCTGCCAGAGCAGACTGTACTTTTTCCCTCCTTCACCTTGACACTGGTGTCCCTGAGGAGTGGAAAGATAGGAGAGACACTGGCACTGGGGACCCTGAGCAGACACAGCCTCTCTGCCCTTTTTTGGAGTTCAGGGGACCAGAGTGAGCACCAGCTGGCACTGAAGAACATTTCGAACATGGTGCGGTCAGGAGGCTTGCTGATCATTGATCATCGTAACTATGACCACATCCTCAGCACAGGCTGTGCACCCCCAGGAAAGAACATCTACTATAAGGTGGGCCCTTGATGGAGGGCCCAGAGTGGGAGGTGTGATTCTGGGGTCCAGTTCCCACAGTGGTTGCAGAGACTAATGCAGCCTTCAACATCACTTACAGAGTGACTTGACCAAGGACATTACGACATCTGTGCTGACAATTAACAACAAAGCCCACATGGTAACCCTGGACTACACGGTGCAAGTGCCGGGGGTTGGCAAGGACAGTTCTTCCGGCTTAAGGTATCCCCTTGGCTAGGTGAGGGATGAGTTTGGGGATGGGGGTGCTAAGCCTCCCAGTCCTCACGGTTGGTCAGGGTCTCTGTTGCAGTAAGTTCCGGCTCTCCTACTACCCTCACCGTCTATCGTCCTTCACGGAGTTGCTCCAAACAGCCTTTGGGGGCAAGTGCCAGCACAGCATCCTGGGTGACTTCAAGCCTTACAAGCCAGGCCAGGACTACATTCCCTGCTATTTCATCCATGTGCTCAAGAAGATAGACTGAGTGTAGGCTCAGCTCCCACAACCTTCTGCCCAGGCACTGCCAGGCTCTGTCTGAGGAGCCCCACACCCCAGCCCGAGGTGTAGATCCTGGGAATGTGGGGGGGAGCCAACTGCAATTGGGGTGCAGGGATTTGGGTTAAGGCTAATGGAAGGATGACAATATAGTCGCTGTCTTTTTCAGTGCCTGCATGCCTTGTGTTTATGCCAGAAAAATCGGCTCCTGTGGAGCCCACCTTGTCTCCCCTGGGGCTTACCCTTCTCTCAGTCTTGCTCTTCCCCACACCACCACACCAATCTTTTAGACCACGTCACCAGCAGAGGGCAGCATACACTTTATTTTCAGCCACAGACTGGGCTCCCTCAGGGCCCATTGCCCAGAACTCTAGGCTCCCACCCCCTTCCTAAGTAGATGGAAAAATAGGGGATGCTTCTTGAACTCTCTCAGGGCTCCCCACTTGGCACCCAGGGAATTTCCGGGGGGTAGGCAGTCTTCAGGGCAGTGGGCAGCAGCCTGAGAAAGAGCCCTTTGCTGCCTCAGGTCTCTGTGGAGACAGCAGGCACCTTCAGCACTGCGGGCGGCTCCTAGCAGGCGGCAAACTTCCGCTGGATGCGCTTGTACCGCAGCAGCTCCTGCTCGCTGACTGAGGGCTGCAGCCGGGTGGCGGCCTGCAGCAGGTCCTCCATGGTGAGCAGCAGTGCTGGGCTCCCAGGCTCCAGCCCTATGGGGTGACAAGGGGAAGGTGAGGCCAGGGTTCCCATCCCAGCTGGGGATTTCTGGCTATGCCCAAGCAGGGGAGAGCCTTGGGCAAGCACTTTCTTGCCCAGAGTCCCCCAGACATCAGGAGTCCCTCCTCTGGAATCCAGAACTGGGGCTGGTTTTCCCACTAGGTTTTAGTTGAACTCTAGGGCTGGTGAGTCACTCACCTCTCTCCAGATCCTGAACCCTGCGTTTGAGGGCAGCTGTCATGGCATCAGAGCAGAGAGAGTAGAGGTCCGCACCTGTCAGCTGGGGAGGACAGTGATCCAGCACATTCACCAGGCTCACAGAGGATTCCAACTTGAATCTGTTATGGGGATACAGAAAGGTTTTACCTGGCATGCCCTACTCCCTCAAAAGGCATCTCTGACTGGCGAATTCTGTATACTGCATTTATTCGGTAATCAGCCCAAGGTCCAAACCCTCTGGGAGTCTCCAACAGGACATACTTGCGTGTGATGGCGCTCAGAACACGAAGCTGGGAGGCACGGTCCTCACTCACCCCCACAAACACCAGCTTGTCAAACCTTTAGGGAGATAGAAGGACATAAGTGTCAGGAAACCCAGCATCAGGGTGAGTGAAGAAGGCACAGGACAGGCTCCAGGGAGAGGTATAGGGTGCGCACCTGCCAGGCCGCAGAAGGGCAGGGTCCAGGAGATCTGGTCTGTTGGTGGCTCCAATCACAAACACATCGTGAGTGCTATGAAGCCCATCCAACTCAGCCAGGAGCTGAGACACCACCCTGCAAAGGAGGAGTGAAGGTGAGAGAGTACTTGGTCTATCCTCAGGTTCTGCCCTGCCTGCGGTGCCTCTCTTTGCAGGCCTTCTCCAAGGCCTCCTGCTTAGTCATGTCCTGTGTCCCCTCCCAGGCAGGTGCCCGTTCTGTTCAGTGGCCCAACCCCAAACCCACAGCCCCTTTCAGCTTCAATTACACTTCCTCAAAACTGGAAGGGCAGGAACTCTTTGGATTCCTAGTTCACATCCCTCTGTCCTGGACCCCAGACCCCATTCTGGCTCAGACTCCCACCTGTCCATCACACCTCCAGAGTCCCCACTTCGCCCCCGGCTTGGGGCCAAGGAGTCCAGTTCATCAAAGAAGATAATGCATGGAGCCGCAGCCCTGGCCCTGGCAAACACTGAGGAGAGAGGGCCCACAGGAGGGGGAAGCTCAGGGGGGTTTGAAATCAGGATATGGAGGAAGAAAATTTTAATAATTTATAACAAAGATTCCAGATAATAGGCCCCATTATCAGGAACCTGACTTGTGGAAAGAAAGACTAGGAATAACCATGAGCAGCCTGAAGGTCGGGGTGGAGGGTGGGGTTTAGAAAGGACTGGAAGCCCTGTTCCTGTCCACTCACTCACCTTCCCGGACATTTGCCTCACTTTGGCCCACATACATGTTGATAAGCTCAGGTCCCTTCACGCTGAGGGAGAGGATTGGGAAGGTAATACTCATTTGGGTGCACACACAGTTGACCTCTCAGCCAGCCCCTCTTGAACCTGGCCTGTTCAGCCCCCAATCCACCCATCATCCCTTCAGGGCCCCTCGCCACCTGAGGAAGGTAAGGCTGCATTCGGTGGCTACTGCCTTGGCCAGGAGGGTCTTGCCAGTGCCTGGGGGCCCATGGAGCAGGAGGCCTGAGCGCCGCAGGCCCAGGCTCAGCAGCTCAGGGTGCTCTAGAGGAAGCTGGATGGTCTCCAGAATTTCCTTTTTCACCTCCTGCAGCCCGCCCACATCATGCCAGGACACGGAGGGGACCTAGGAGATAGAAAATGCTCAGTGTGGGATCTGTGGGAAAGGGTGGAGGGGCTCAGGTCCCACCTCCAGGGGCCTGGAGTATCTACCTTGGGGGCTCCGATGGCCTGGGAGTGAGCTGACTGGAGCTGCTCCAGTGCCTGTGTGAAATCCTCAGCCAGAAGAGGAAAGCCAGCAGCACACAGCTCCCCCTCATCCTCTTCACTCAAGCCGCCTGCCAAACTACAAGGAGAAACTCAGGGAGGTGTCTAGAGGACCTAACCTGAGGTCTTCTCCCCATCAGGGTCCTGACCCCTCTCCCTTCCTCACCAGCCCCCACCCACCTATTATTTCCTCTTGTCTCCTTTGCCTTTCTGTGCCCAATTTTCTTACCCAGAGCTCCTGATCCTGGTGCAGGCTGCTCTGCTGCTGTGGGTCAAAAGGGCATAGAGATCTCCTACTACAAAGCCCTGGGGAGCCACAGGAAAGGACACATGAGCAGGGCGCAGTAGGCAAGAACTCTTGGGCTGCTTGTTCCCAATCTGCAGCGGAAGCCCAGTGCTGATGCCTTGGGGTTTTCTACCCTCCTTTGCAGGGCAGCAGGTGAGTTCCCATGACAAAGAACATGGGAGGCCCAGCCCCTGCCTTGGTACTCACTGCACACCGCCGAGCCAGCTGTGCCAGGTTCACCTCTTGGCCCAGGGGCAGGTGGGCAGTGAGGGCCCGCAGGATGCTGAGCCGCTGTCCCTCTGACAGCACAGGCATCTCCAGCTCATGAGGAAATGCTGTCTGCACATTAGCAGGCAGGTCCTGGGCCCGGCTTGTGGTGGCCACAACCATTAGTGGAGGGCAACTGCAGACAGGGAGTGGGGACTGAGGGTGAGAACACAGCTGTCAACCCCTGAGCCCTGCTAGCCCTGAGGCTGGTGCAGGAGGGTGGAAAGGTGGGGGGGCTGCTGAGAAGGGATAGGGGGATAAGCAACCTAAGGCTTCCTGCATGGGGCTCCATGGGAATACCTTTAAGGGAGCCCATGTTTCCCCCTCACACTACAGGCAGAGACTGCTTTTTATTCATCCTATCATCTCCCAAGAAAAAGTAGGGACCACATCCTTCTCCCTCTGGATCGTGCCAAATTGGGACTCCACATTGGCTGCTGAGGACTAGATGATGAAAGGCTGAAGAGAGGGAGGAGGGCTGGGCCCAGTTCTGTGCAATACCTGGTGAGAGGGTCCTCATCGAGGAGGCGACGCAGTGTGGCCACCACACGGGTGTCCTCACCTAGCCCGTCACGGTCCCGGCCCAGAAGGTCTAAGGCTGTCAGCAACAGAACCACAGGTCGGCAGCGCCTGGCCCGGGTGAAGGTGGCCTGCAATTTTGCCTCCACAGCCCCGCTGCTGTCTGCACAGAGGCTGGAGCAGGGAACCTGGGGAGGGTGTCACAAGGAACCTGTGAACAAGGGGCAGGTGGGACTCGGGCAGGAGAATGGGGGAGGAGGAGTCTGGAGAAGGTGCAGGCCATCTCTTTTTGAATGGCAGGGATGGGGGAGGAAGGTAATGCTGGCCAAGTCCTACATCTTCCTTATTCTAACCTCATTCCCTGGACTGTACACCAGAATCTTGAAATCCCCTCCTTGATAGCTTCTCTCAGGAGCTGGGCATCATGGGAACATAGCTGACCTACTGGGCTGAGGTGGTAGGGCCAAGCTAGTAGGCAAAATGGAGAGGAGGGAGGGAGAGAGGGAGTCAGGGCTGGGGAGGGGAAGCAGTTGGGGCGCTACCCTCCAGGCACCCTCACCTTCAGTAAGTGGAGCCCAAGGCGGCTGCAGGCAGCAGCAGCTGCTGTGGCCTTCCCACTGCCCGGAGGGCCCCGTAGGAGGACAGTGCCAGTTCCCATCAGCAGGGCACCCCTGCAGCCAGAGAACAGACACTTACCTCTCCATTCTGCCCAAGCTTTAGAGTCCCCAGGAACAAAGGGACCCTTGGACCTAGAGTGCAGACTCCCTGTTTCTTGCTCTTTGAGACACCCCCTCCCCTAGGGCTGTCCCCAGCTGTCAGGCCATTCTTCCCACACCACTTGTGGTGTTCTGGCAAGAGCATGGAGCATATCCGGCAGCCAAGACTTAAGTCCCCTTTGTCACCACTATGTTTTCAATAAAGTCTTAACTGTTGTGTCAGGTCTGAACTGTACTGGAATTAGGCAGGGGTCTGTGCCTATACTTGGGTCAGTGTTTTGGAGAGCTGTGTTTTTCAGGGTCAGAGTAGTGAAGACCAGGACAGCTACTGGCCTCCCCATGGGCAAACACAGTCTCCAAGACAGCTGTCCCTGGTGCAGAGACTCCTTCCAAACCAATCTTGGGGGATGGATGTTATCCCAGGAAACCTGCTTACAGAAAGCACGTGGGCTAGTGGCTTTGGCATACTGGTTTGAGGAAGTTCCCCCAATAGCACTTCCACTAGGACATTAGGAACTACTTGTCTGGCCTGCTGTCCTTCCAGGGATGTTGCGAGCAGCTTTCCTCGCTCTCCGAGGCTGCAGCCTTATTCACCCTGGCTGAAGGCGAGGTTTCAGGACAGCACACAGCTCGGTCACCAAGGCCTCCAGGCCTGGAGGAGATAAGCTGCTCCAGAGACTAGATTCTTCTGAAGGGACCCTTGGAACAGGGCTCATGGTAGAACCCATCTGTGAAAGGCGGGAGGAACCTTTAGTTTCTAAAAGTTGTTTCTACTCCTTTGCTCAGGTCTTCTTCTACTCCAGGGCCTCACCAAGTACAAGGAGGTATGTGTGGTGTCAGCCAGGTAGGTGCTGGCTGGCCCACCTGGAGCTTCCCCAACTGTTTTCTTCACTTTAAAGAACATCTCCTGCCACCTGTTGGAAAGAGGCACAATGAATTCCAGATCCAGACCCACCAGACCCTAAGGACAAGGTGGCTGTCTCAAAAACAGAGGTCCACTGCAGGGACAAACTCAAAAGCAGCACAAATAAATGCCCAGACATGGCCGGGATTGGGGTTGGGGAGAGTAGGGGGAAAACAGATGGTCTTTCTTATCTCCCTCACTGCATCATACACATTTTGAGAGCAGGAGCTATGTCTGTCCTTCACATCCCTCATGACAACCATCAGAAAGCCTTGGGAAGGGAGGTGTCTCCAGGTAAACAGCCTGCCTGCTCACCACTCTAATAGGAGACGCCACTGCTGCACTTAGCAATTATCTGGCAATTTCCAGCAGCTTCACAATACAGTCTCTCCCTCAAACACATACCCACCATGGCCCCCCAAAACCCCCAGAGGGAAGGGGGTCCCTCAATTCTTATTCAATAATCCATAAAATCTTATTGCAGGCAGATTCCTTAACAATGACATCTAATGATTAATGATTCTCTGTTTGGGCTGCACATTAAAATTATCTGTGAAACTTAAAAAAAAGAGAACATATTTCAAAACACAACTTCTGTACAACCAGAAAATAAACCACCGCAGTAAAATTACAAAGCACATGGGATTTCATTTGCCATGAATGAGAAATCGTTAACATTTTAGTCATAAATAAGCCCTTAGAAACCAGTGACAAAGACACTAATAAGCCAAGGGAACTGGAACGGTAAAGCTTTTAAAAATCAATAATCTCTCTTATACTGAATGATTCCATTCAGCAGATGAGTGGTTGCCAGGGGCTGAAAAAAGGAGAGAACAGGCAGTGACTACTAGTGGGTTAGGGGTCTCTATTAGGAATCTTGAAAATGTCCTGGAATTAGGCTACACAACCTTTTGAATATATGAAAAACCACTGAACTGTTCATCCTAAAAGCATGAATTTTATGGTATATGCATTATATCTCAATTAAAAATTACAATTTGCCATCCTTTGGGAAAAAATTTAAAGACTACACAGAGCCCTGGCTGGTAGCATACTGGATAAGGTGCCGGCCAGCGAATCCAAAGGTCATTGGTTCGATCCTCAGCCAGGGCACATAATCAGGTTGCAAGCCAGGTCTCCAGCCAGGTCCATAGCTGGAGGCAGGTGAAAGACAACCATACATTGATGTTTCTCTCCCTCTGTGCCTCTATCCCTTCCTCTCTCTCTGGAAATAATAAATAAAATCTTAAAAAGAAAAACGAAAACTACACAGGCCCCAATTTTACCTGATTCAGATCCAATATATCTGGGGTGGGGCTCAGGCATCTGTATTTTTCAGAAGCTCCCCAATCATAAACAAGAGCTATGCAGCCACTGTTTAGTGTCACAGTGAATTAGGGTTACTCAACCTCCTGCTGCTGCTACTAATAGCCCAATTTTCCCGATAAAGAAATGATGAACTATTTCCCTCTTTAATCCTCAGGCAGCAAGGCAATGACAGAGAGGGTCTATAGCCTTGACCTTAAGATCCAGTCATGGTTCAAATTCCTTGGCTCAGTGTTCCACAATCACAAAGCCACTTCCTCTGGTGGCCAAAGGGGATTGGTGGGAATGTCTCAAGGTGGCAGGAGGAAGCACACCACATTAATATCATGAAACTCTTGTAACTATTACAGCAGGCAGTGATTATGCAAAAAACTAGAATATAAGGAAAACTGTGTCTTATCATTAATCACTATAAATAAACAATGGTTATAACCTAGGATCTCACTCAAGCCCAGCATCCTGACTCAGAGTGCACATGGCCAGCACTGGTATCCAAAGAGGAACGGCACTCCAGTGGAGGGTTAGGGAGAGGCTCCTCCCTTCCTTGGAGGGTGGTTGGGCCACTTCATGGGGTACAAGGGCCAGAACTTTGGAGTATGTCTGGACTTTGCTGTATTTTCTGGACTCTGCTTGGTTGTATTTTCAAGAGCCAGACGGGAGACAGTGGAGCTGGCTCCCAACAGCCTGGTTAGGGAAGCAGAACACAGGGTAGAATCTGAAAGGGCTACACTACCACAGGAAACTCCCTGCGGTGCTTCCCTGACCAATTCCAGGGCAGAGGGCTCAAGCACTCATTCTTATCTGGCTTGGACCCAACTGTCCATCCCAACCCTGCTTTCCAGGACCTGCTCGGGGAGGAAGGAGATGCTCAGTACCCAGAGGAGGAAGACAGATTTCTACAATGTTGGAATGGCAGATATCCAGGAATAGGATTGGCTTGCTGCTCTGCTTCAGCAGGGCCTAGTAACCATTTTCCTTTGAAAGTACAAAGGGTAGACATTCTGTAGTTTTCCTGAAGAAAGCTAGCTCAAAGGTAGTTGCCATATTTAGGATGGGACATATAAGTAGGAAGTGACTGATATGTGACAGCATGGCATTTTCCACCAAGCCTCAGTTGTAGATTTGCTCTGGGAAAGCTCAAAGAGGTGCCATGGGTTACACAGGGCACTACCACAGCCCTGAGGCGTAACAATGGCCAGAGCCAGGCTCTGAATGTAGGTCAATAATAAATCAAGCACTTCAGACAAGACATCTCTCTGGGAAGAGGGCCTGGATAGCCAGGCCCAAGACCTTGGTCCTGATGGCTCTGATACCCAGGTTCTCACAAGGTGGTCTCACCACCTCACTGAGATTTCCCTGAAACTTGGTTTTGTGTTTCTATCAGTTGTGTTCTCCGACTAAGTTGCTATAGAAAGTCAGTCCTGAATAGAGGGCCTGGTTGAAGTTTAAGGGCCACATATTCTTCCCTCTTCATATAAGGCCAAAGCAGTCTCTGAATTTCTTGCCTCGCCATTTTACAAGGAATCTCTGTGGTCAAGGGCCAACAGGAAGAGAAAGGTTAGACTCCCTGTTTTAAAGTTCTTGGCTCAGTTATGCTCTATTTCTTATTCTCTATTGAGGATAAGGAAAGAGAGAAGGCTCTCAAGGACAGCTGCAATGCTTCTCTCCCTTTTGGGACATAAGACCAAGCAGCATCATGTGCATGCTCCATCAATTAACGCAGAAATCAGAGCCTGGTCTCCTTATGTTGAGTATGTGGGAGATATGGCCCAAATCCTGGCCCAAACATTGTGACTGAGAATGGAAAACAAGGAATTCCACCTTGGTTTAGGCCATTAAGTTGTTTAATTTTTTCTTTTATTGTTCTATTATAGTTCTTATTTTCTCCCATTGTTCTCCATTGCCGTGCCATTCTCACAGTCATACCCACCCTACTGTCCATGTCCATGGGTCATTTATACTAGATCCTTGACTAGACCCTTCCCCAGCCATTAAGTTATTTTTAATGTTTTACTTTACCTAGACCCCATTCAATTTGAGGATAAACACCTTCCAAAGCTAGCAGGCAGTGGTTCTTCATCTTTTTTCAGTCACATGCCTATACGAGAACCTAAAGATTGCATACCTTCTCTCTGGAAGTGTTTAACAACAAAATGTTCTTAATGCACACTATTCCATACCACTTGGGAAGAGGTGACTGTAGAACTCCTGCCTCCTGATTAAGAATCCCAGCTGTAAGACAGGAGGTAGCTGCATACCTGGGCAGTTTCTCTGGGCTTCCTTCCAGGATCTCTACTTGCCCAACTGTTGGCACACGCAGAACATCCCCTTCCTGGACTGCCCTGTAACACAGCAGTGGCCCTGGTCAGCTTACAGTGGGAATCAAAAGCATGCACCTAATGTGTTTTCTCCCCTTTCCCACCCCCAGCATGAAGACTAGTTCTTAGGGGCTTATTGCCCACCCAGAGTCCCCAACCAGTTGTCCAGAGAACAAGTGTGACCTAGAATGAGCTGGAGGAAATGGCTAGAAAGGGGAATCAAAAACTAGGTGTATGTGTGCGTGTGTGTGTGAAATGGGATCCTGGCTCTCTTGGAGCCCTCTCAAATGAAAGCAGTTTCTCAGTTTAGAAGTCCAGATTCACAACAAGGTCCAGCTGTCTCTTCTACTGTCTGCCTGACACACCAAGAGGCTTATAGCCACAGTATTGCTTAAAATGTGGCTGTTTAGAATTAGAGGCTCCATGGTACCAGGATCTAGGTATGATGGGATGGGAGAGCAATGGGGGTGAGATGCGATCCTCCTCAGAGGTAGTCAGCTAACCTGGGTGTCTGAAAGTGCCGGTAAAGAACATGGTCATAATTTCCGTTAGTGCTGTAGTGGGGAGAAGACACAATTTCGATGTGTAACTCTTTGGCAAACGGAGGCCCAGGCAGAACTGAGCAGCTTCCTTTCTCTTCAGGGGCGCTGGAGCCTTCCAAGTATCTCTATGAAAGAAATATCCACCACTTTATAATCTTGTTCTAGAGTCAGACCCTGTCCTATCCCTTAGCAGCCAATATTTCTACTTTCCAGTCTTTCATTCGTACAACGCTTATGTGAGGTGAGGCTTTGGATAGTAGAGTTGAATGACACTATCTTCCCCAGAAAACAGAAACCTCTCCTTCTAATGAGTACCAGGAAGAGGTTTCTGACTGACTATTCTGATGTTAGTTCCAAAAAGTTCCCCAGTAAAGATAGGCCCTCCAATACACATTTAAGTTAGGCCAGAGCCACTAAAATGGTGGACATTTAATTTCCACAGTTCTTTGAATGGCACCAGGCAATTACTGTGATTGATATTAAGTGGACATTACTGGGGATACTTTGAATTCAGGCTGTGGGAAAAGGATATGATCTCACTGAAACTTAAAAGGATTGGTTTAGCTAAATGAGCTCCAGTCTGAGTACTCCAGTAGTTTTTCCTTCATTCAGAAGGAAACCCACTCCTGACTCCAATTCATCCATAGCTTATATCTTTTCTTGACATTCCATGCCCTAACTGGCTATGGCAGTATCATCTAATAGAACTTTCTACAGTCCCAGAAATGTTCTACGTGGGTTTATTGGGCACTTGGCATGTGACTAAAAGAACCAAAGAACTGAATGTTTAACTTTATTGTTAATTAAAAGTCACAAAGTAGATAGTGGCATCCATGTTGGAGAGTGCAGGCCTAACCATACATCTAGGTGCTTAAGCATTAGTCTACATTTGTCCCCCCAAATACAATTATCTTCTTGAAGTAAGCCCCTTAAAGGCAGAAACCAAAGACTTTGCTTGGATATATTTAATAAGATATTAAAATTAAACACTCCTTCAAAAAAAGAAAAGTAATTTAAAAAATAAAATGAAACATAAAATTGGGGGTTAGACAAATTACAGAAACATAACAATGCAGAATAAAATAAATGCCATTAGCCCTGGCTGGTGTGGCTCAGTGAGTTGAGCACTGGCCTGCAAACCCAAGGGTCACTGGTTCAATTCCCAGTTAGGACACATAACCAGGTTGCAAGCCAGGTCCCCAGCCAGGTCTGTAACTGGAAGCAGGTGAAAGGCAACCATACATTGATGTTTCTTTCCCTTTCTTCCTCCCTCCCTTCCCCTCTCTAAAAAAAAAGAAAGAAAGAAAGAAAGAAATCTTTAAAAAAAAAATGCTATTTAAAAAGGTACAAAATACTATAGAAGGATATCATGTTAAATTTTTTTTTAAAGATTTTATTATTTTTCAGAGAGAGGGGAAGAGAGAGAGGCAGAGACAGAGATAGCAATGTATGGTTGCCTTTCACCTGCCTCCAGTTACAAGACCTGGCTGGAGACCTGGCTTGCAACCTGATTATGTTGCCCTGGCTGGGAATCGAACCGGCGACCTTTGGGTTCGCAGGCTCGCAGGCCGGTGCCTTATCCACTGTGCTACCAGCCAGGGCCTCATGTTAAATTTTTGATGGTGAGATTATGAAAGGCTTGGTGAGGACGGTGGCATCTTTAGATGGGCCTTGATGGAAAGAATGATCGAATTGTAACATATAAAGGTGAGAAGAATAGGAAGGAATTTGAAACCAAGGATAAGCATGAGCGAAAGCCTTGAAGTATCTTCCTCCATATTACCCAGTACAATACTAAATACATTGTAGCAATTCAACAAACACCTGATTAGAATGAAATTAATGTATACAGTCTGGCGATTTGATTGTGCTCTCACATTTCACCTGAACAGAAAAAAACCTTTCCTCTGCACCACTACCCTCGGGAGGATAATGATACTTTGAGTGTGGAGAATTAATAAATAAGGCTGAGACATTAAATGAAAAGTCCAAGATCTAAGGAGTAGGGGATCTCAGTTTTACAGCTCTGGTCTTCCAATTCGGTTAAAACAAAGAAGAGGGGATAAGGAGGACAAGCATTCCTGACCTCAGACCTATATCCTACCTGAATTCTGAGCTCTCCCACTTCTAGAAGGTCACAGCCGAGATTGAAAGCCAGAGTGGCAGGCACGAGAGCCAGTCCATCAGCGAGGGGCTCTCCCAGCTGCCCAGAGCAGGGTCCCAGCCTTTCAGAGAGGTCCCAGCGAGGCTCTAGGACCTGCACCGTGACCAAGTGTGGCTGGGACGTGTTCGCTGACTCTCCGGCCCGGGTCACCCACACCCACTCGCCCTGGAAGAGGCCGAGGCTACGGAGACAACTTCGGCTCACCCCCAGGGAATCTCCAGTCCCTCCTAGAACTCCCCGGAGTCGCCGGACTGTACCGGAAACCGCGAAGAAGGACACCAAAGGCGGGGGTGTGGGCTGGCTGCTGTCCCCAGTCTCCGGGCCCAGTTTGGACCGCCCACGGAGCTCAGTCACTGCTAGCCGCGTCCCTGGGCCCAGCAGCCCTTGCAACGCCGGCCGCGTCTCCAGCACCCGCGGTCCCGGCACTGGTAGGGCCTCTCCGCGCCTCACTAGCAGCGGCCCGATTCGCGGTCCAAGCCCGAGCCCTGGCGAGGTGCCGAGCAACGCCCAGCCCAGCGCCGGGGGCCGCCGCACCGGCCGCGCCCGCACGCAGGCCCCGGAGCCCAGGGCCAGAAGCCGCAACAACGCACGGCTAACCAGCAGCTGCAGAAGCCCGGGACCCTGCTCTTCCGTCCCTGCGCCCGTACCCTCCAGGGCCGCCACCAGCAACGCCGGCCCTGCCGGGCTCTCCCCTGCAGGCCGCAAGGCCAGCACCAGGCCATGCCCCGCCGCAGGCCATGGGCCCCCGGGCGGCAGCAGCACCGCCAACTGGGGTGTATCGTTCGGGAAAGGCTCCAGGACCCGCAAGACCGCCAACACCATGGTGACAAGCGACCAAAGCGAAGGAGCGCACCTTCCGGAGCCAGAGAGCCCGACTGCACAGGCGCGCGCACCATTTCCGCTTCCGTCAGGGGACGTGCGAGGCGCGTGGGGGGAGCGTCGGGTGCGGGGCGCTCGCTCCGAGGGGGTGAGCTGCGCCTTGCCTAGATCAGGTTAGTGCCGTGAGCGCAGTAACCCAATTACTGCCGTTGCTTCGTCGTTGCGTAAGCTCCTTTGAACTGTTAACAGGGATTTGCCTTTTGCGCCTGCTAGGGAACTAATGTCCTCTCAACTGCCTTACACATAATATGTACATAACAATTCACTGAATGATCAATGAAGGGTCAGCTTGCCATGGACCCGCTCGGCCTGGGGCTGGGAGCCTCGGTGGAACTGTAGGCGCTGAGGTTTGGGGGTGGTGGGAAGGTTGCAGAAGGGAGTGGTTGGATTACAAAACTGTCTCAAACATGCTTAAGAATAGGTAGTGCCTGCTGGCTGAATTCCTGCATGTGATTCATGCAGCCCTGGAGTGCTTGGTGTTGCCACACCTGTTCCAACACATCTTACACAAAACCCACGTTTCAGTGTTTCTTGTCCTGTTTCTTCTACTTCCACCAAACTTGAAGCAAAGACAAAGCAGCCTCACTTTCCTCATCTCTTCCAACACCAGTTGTTCTTCCTCAACCAATCCTTACAAACTTGGAGATACATTTCCTGTTTGTACTCTGGGGAGAGGGGTCAGCAGGGCAGACAGAAAAGAGGGTTTTAAGGCTTCAGTCATGAACACCAAACCAACAGCTTGTCTCCCACCTGTACTGTTACTTAGAGTCCATGTTTATTTCCATCTCTCTGCTCTGTACAAGACACTGGGCACTGATAAGCCATACTTCCCATTATTAATAATATATTTGTACTTGGAATCAGTGGATTGGTTTGGTGGCAATCTACTCTTTCTGGGCCTTGCATTTCCTTCCAGCTACTGCCAAACTTTCTCCTTTCCTACACAGCAAGCATCTTGAGGCAGTCTTCTACTTCGTACATTATGCATTCCTGAAAATCCAAGAGTTGAGTATTAGATTTACATGTTATAAGGTATTTCTATCTCTAAAGCTGTAAGAAGATATATATTTTTAAATGTCTGATTATAGTTGCTGGAGGTACCTCTAGTCCTAAACCTGAAATTGCCCAGTTCTACATCTGCAAGAAGGCACTAGGTAGCCCTGGTTAGCGTGGCTCAGCTGGTTGGAGTGTCATCCTATGCACCAGGGGATTGGGTGTTCGATTCTGGGTCAGAACACATACTTAGATTTTGGGTTCGACTTCTGGTTGGGGTCTAATATATATATATATATATATATATATATATATATATATATATATTAGATAGCTGAATTTGCATTAATGAAAATTCCTACTTGGTAGTTCTACACTATTATGTGCCTCTGTCTCCTGTCTTCCAGAGGGACCAAGTACTGAGAGGATGATGGAGTGGGTCCAAGGAGGATACACCTGCTTTACACAGTAGCAGGCAAGCTCCAGGTCTTGGGACTTTGGTGCCCCTTGAGGCCTTAGGAATGGGTAAATACATCTGGTATCCCATCTCTGTTAGCACCCATTCAAACACAAATATCCATCTACAAGTAAATGTCCTTTTTTTTAGGTTTTCCCCAAGCAAATAATGGCTGGCATGCAGTCCATACTGCATTACCTTGAAATCATCATTAGTCACTGGGAGCCAAATACTACTTCTGTAAGATAGTCAGAAGCTTATATTTATTGTTTTTATCCCCACACCTCTTGGGGCTCTTCAACCAACTATAGGCTTCCTTCTACTCCTCTGAAATTTTCCTGCAAAGATCACTGGTAACCTCTCAACTGTACCTAGAATCAAGGTGATGCTGTTTGATCTTTATCTTTCTCAGTCTTTCTCTGGAATCTGTCACTACTGACCAGTTCTTTCACTTCCTTTGCCATTATGTCACTAGCTTTCCTCCTTCATCTCTGATCCTCAACTCCTCCCTTTCCCATACTACCCTCCCCATGATCCAATGAATCACCAAATCCTGTTGATTCTACACATTTTTCAGTTCCGTCCTTCTCCATGCTCATGGTCATTATCTTATAGCATTGCCCTCCTGGGCAAGGGCCACAGGCTTATTCTTGACCCTTCTCCATCTTCTTCTTGTGGTCAATCTGTTGTTACTGGAGTCAACTTTCTGAAACATATTCCTCCAGTCACCTCTAGGTTTGTGTAATTTATTACACTGTATCTTAATCATCTGTTTATACATGTCTGTAAACTTCCAGACGGGAACTCCTTGAGGGCAGGAACAGATCTTATCCATTATTAGGGCACCAGCTTGAGTAGGGTGGGACGTAAGTGATGTATTTCCCTAGGCACTAAACAATGAAGTAGTTTTTCCACTGCGTTCCCAAGTGCGCAAATCTAGCTGGTTCCCCCATTTCAGGACACTTGCAGTTAGCGACAGGGATCCTTTTC
The DNA here is from genome assembly GCA_004026585.1 of Noctilio leporinus. Taxonomy (NCBI): domain Eukaryota; kingdom Metazoa; phylum Chordata; class Mammalia; order Chiroptera; family Noctilionidae; genus Noctilio; species Noctilio leporinus. The sequence continues at coordinate 51,129 of PVIW01003106.1, read as the reverse complement.
TCAAAAGTTGCAACAAACCCAGGGTTCTCATCTCATCTTACCCACGCCCCGGCCTTCCCGGCTTCCCCTTTGATTCTCCGCAAGCCTTGTCTAGGAAACTGACGCCCTCTAGTATTCCTGGCGCTCTCCTCATCAATTTTGCGTATGCAGATAGGGCTACGTTACCCTGATGATGAAAGGTAACCTTCATTTTTAGGGCTTCTTTCCTTCAACTTGAGCAGAGTGGGGAATGAATGAGATCCACTTTAGAAAAGAACCGGCTAAGACAAACGGCTAAGGCCGACATACCACAGACGCCGGAGTGCGGCACTGGGTACTGAGCTTGGGCTTCCTTCTTTCCTCCGCCTCCTTCACCAAGCTCGACCCACTTTGAGGCGGGACCTCCCACTTGAGCCAATTCTTGGAGCCGAACCCTGGCGGTTTGTACTCTTCCTTTCCAATGAGAAAAAAAGGAAGCAGCTTGGCTCCAATGGCCAATCCGAAGAGGCGGCGCTTGGTTGTCAGGCAGGTTTGTAAGAGTTCGGGCCAATTGGAGGCGCAGACACCGATTGACCCGGGCGCAGCGCGCAGGCGGAGGCGAAGAGACGCCGAGCGGGCCGAGTGCGGCCGAGCAAAGCCGGAGCCGGAGCGGGGCCGCAGAAGCTGGGCCGGGTCCGGACGGGCCGAGATGCCCTATAAACTGAAGAAGGAGAAGGTGAGCGTGGCCCTTTAACCCGCTCCTCCGCCTTGGGGCCTGCGCGGAGCTCTGGGAGGGGCCCGAGCCAGGCCCGGGACAGCCCCAGGTTGACCCGCCCGGCCCCCGCAGGACTCCCTGGGCTAGCCCTCCTGCCCCGCTGCTGGTCGCACCCTTAGCCCGTGCCGCAGCTGGGAAAGCGCCCTCACCTTGCACGGGCTAGAGTCTCTCCCCTTACACCTCCCGACCTATCCCGGGCCCAAGGTAACCCCCTCCCTCCAGACTGCCCCTCCCAGATCGTTCCCCTGCTTTCTCTCCCCCAACCACTCACTCCTTCCATCCCCCACCCGTTTGCCCGGTTGGGACAGCCCCTCATCTGAGGTGGTCTTTCCAGAACTACTCCCCCTTCCAGCCCCATCTTTCCCTTTCTGACTCGCTTGGGCCTGGGCTGGCCTTCTCCACTGTCCCCCACAGCCCCTTCTGCCGCTCTGCCAAGCTCCCTGACCTAGAACAGCTCTGCTTTCTCTTCTCCACCAGATCTGCCCTAGGCCCCTCCCTTTAGTTCTTTCTTCACACACAAACTTGTGAGCCAGGACTGAGCCTTTCCTCCTGTCCGTGGAACCTCAGAATGTCAGTGCTGGACTGGACCTCTGAATGCATTCAGTGCAATCCAGAGTGATACAGATGAAGAGACTGAGGCCGGTAGAGGGGAAGGGACTTGGCCAAGGTCACACAGCTTGCTGGAGGCCCAGCTGCAATAGCAGGGCTCCTGACTTAAAGGCCTCTTTTATCAAAGTCCCCTCTAAGAGGCATCAACTGACCCCGAGGTTCATTTTAAACCAGTCACATTTCCTAATCTGTGCAGGCTCCTTTCTTTAATCCTTTGCATTTTTCCCTTTTTGCACCAGTGTTGGATTTCTGTCTTTCCTGGGCCATACTGTCTGCAAATCTGGAATATGCCTTCATTATCAGACTAGTTTTCCTTATCCCCTGGGTTAGCCATCCCTGAACACCAGTGCCTTTGCCATGGTGTCCTGATGCAGGCTGTTTCTTGATGTTGCCTCCTTTCATCTTCCTTGTCTACCTCCATACCACCTTCCCCTGTTCCTTATCCCTGCCTTTCTCTACCCTTTGTTTCCTGCTGTTGCTGAGGTCTGACTCAGAGGTGTGGTTCCTCTGAGATACAGACTCACACAGAGGATGCTAGAATGCAGTTCCAGCCTCCTCCAGCTTCTCTCCTGGGGTAGCCCCTTGTGGTAGGGGACAGTTCTGGCCTGGTGTGCTGCACCAACATAAGGCAACCCACTTTCTGACCCCAGAGGTGTCATGCTTTCACTTGCCTTCTGATTGGCCTGGTTACTGGGTTGTCATTTCTGACCTTATCAATTGAACTCTTTATTCTGGGGCTATTGGAGATCTGCCAGGGTTGTCCCCATAACCTCTCAGGGCCTGAAATTCTGAATGTAGGGTTGGTGATGTTGTACTAGGCACTGAACCTCCTGGGGTGCTGAGCTGGTCAGGATTGTGTGCCTCACCCTGGCCCTGTCCTTGGGGAGTGGGCATGCAGCTTAGCTTTAGATGATACATGCACAAGTCAGCCACACCAGTGGCTAAAGGGCTCCTTCAAAGAGCGCAGAGGGGTATGGAATTAATGGGTAGCTGGTGAAGTTTCTACCTATTTGTAGTTTTTAGTCTGGTGGAACAGATACTGTCCCATCCACAGAAAGCCCTTCTCTACTAGATGATTGAGAAGAAGAAATAAATTTTTATTAGACTGCTGGGACCACAGGTATAAATATTTGGTTGGAAAAGAGTATTGGAAGGATCAGATTACATGAGGCCAGGCATCTTTGATCTCCTTCAAGATTTAACATTCTGCTTTTCATTTCTAATTGTGTTTGGCCTTCCTTTCAATGGTTGGCAAGTCCTAAGGAGGAGTGGGAAGTGACTTGTAACTGAGGTCTACCCGGATGGGGTAGCGACCAAAAGGAGGGGTTGGTAGAGGATCTTTATTGTTCATCCATCACTTCTCCCCAGTCTCCTTCATTTCTGTTGGTCCCAATCCTGGCCATTCTTTAGAACTTCTTCCCTGAACCTTCAGTTGAGAGTGAGATCTCCTTCCCTTGGATTTGCAGAACACTTGGTAGGTCACTTATGCCCCTTTTGTGTTCTCTTGGACTGGAATTAATTACGGATAAGTCTTTTCTTCTCCTTGAGATAATAACTAAGGTCCATTTTGGTTTTGCATCTTTCTTGCACACAATAGGTGCTCAGTGGATGGGTGCTGAATCAATCCCATGGCAGGGATTTGCATCCCTCTTTCCTTATATTCTCATCTGTCACTTACATCTTTTAGATTCCTGAGTCAGGTGCCTCTATTCCCTCCCACTTTCTTCTTGTTTGTAGTGATAACAACATCGACTAACATTAAGTTTTTCTGTATCAGCCCTGGTTGATGTGGCTCAGTTAATTGGAACATTGTCCTATAGCCAAAAGGTTGTGGGTTCAATTCCTGGTCAGGGCGCATGCCCAGATGGCAGGTTCAATCCCCAGTTCAGGTTTGGGAGCATGTGACCCCTGGTCTGGATGTGTCCAATTCCCAGCCATGTGTACAGGAGGCAGCCAGTTGGTGCTTCTCTCTTGCATTGATGTTTTTTTCTCTCCCTTCCTCTCTCTCTAAAAGCAGTGGAAAAAAAAAAATGTCCTGAGGATTAAAAAAAAAAAAAAAAAAATAGATTTTCAAGTACCAGACACTATGTTAAGGGAATTAGATACCATGATAATCATCACTTAGTAGATGAGGAAACTGAGGCTCAGAGAGGCTCATTAACTTGCACACGATTCTATAACTAGTAAGAATTTGCCCCAGAACACAGGGCTGGTTCCATGGTGCCATGCAGCGCTGGACTGCTGGACTGGGCTCAAGTGTGGGCACTTCACCTGTTCTGCAGGAGCCAGGGAGCAGGGGAAGTGGTGGTTCTCGTCTTCCCATGCTATACATACCCAGGCAACTGGGATCTCTCTTAGGCTCATTTCCTGAGAGATATGACTGAGTACTGTAGGGTAGGTAGAGGGCTCAAAAAAGAACCAGGAGTGTGTATGATTAAGTAGAGAGATGAGACATAAACGAAGATGGGTCAGCTTTGTGCAAGAGGCCCACATCGGGGTGTAATGTGTCCTGTCTGCACCCACCTCATTCTTTTCCTCTCCACCCCATGGTCTGAGCCACTCTCTGGCCCCTTGATGAGGGGCCTGTGTTCCCAGCCCAGTCAGTAGGCAGTAGGAGAGTACTCATCCCTAAGAAGGAGCCTGCTTGCTGATGTGACTTGTTGGAGCTGCTCCACACCTGGGAATGGCTTTCTTCCCACCCCCATGAAGCCTTCCCCCTACTCCAGCCCACACAGCTTTCTTCTGCCTGAAATCCTTTTGCTTCCATAGTCACAGTCATTTGATTTAATACTTCTCACTGAACGGGCTTAGTGGAGTCACAGAATCGCAGGGCTGAAAGTGATTTCCAGGATCCTCCAATCCAGTCTTCATTTAAGGCTTGAGTCCTTTCTGTGACATGCCTTGAGGGAGGCATGAATGCTGTCCTGCTTGAGTGCTCTTGGGGTTGGGGAGCTTGTGGCCTCACTGGGCAGCCGGTTTCTGTGCAGCTGCTCTGGGAGAAAATTCTTCCTTGTTTGGAGCCTCATCCTATCTTCCTGCCACTTCAGCCCATGGCTCTTGAGCCCCTGGATCCACATAGAACAGTTGCATCTTTTGTCCACAGGACAGTCCTTTAGTTATTTCTAAAGATCTCTCTTGCTAGGCCTCCCTTCCATTGTTACCTCTCCCAGTCCATGCAGCTATTGCTCTCAGGACAAGCTTTTGGATCAACTCCCAATACAGTTGTATTTCCCCTGAAGAAAACCTAAAATTTGCCTTTGTCCCTCCCAAAGTCTGATGTTCACAGCTGAACCAGATCCTCCAGAGTGGCTCCGTTGGTGCCAAGGACAGGGGTACTTCCACATTCCCCAGTGCCACGCACTCCACGCAGCCTGTTAACTGGATGGAGGTCAAGTGAGCAGCTGAGGCATCCACGGCACACATGATTCGTTCTGAGCCCCCAGTCAAACCTAAATCCTCAAGTCTTTTTCACATTTTCCCCATCCTGTCCCTGTGCAATTGCTTTTTTTGGCCCGAAGCAAAGAAGGAGGTGCTGGGCAGGCCAGGGCTCTGAGCCAATGGCCAGTTTCTCAGGGGAGACTGGGACTAGCGCTTACTCTTTGCCGCTACTCAGGGCCTTGCCCCATCCCTGTGCTTGTCCACTAAGGCATTCTTGGGAGAATTCCTATACCTGTTAGCATTCCTGGGTCCCGCTGATTATGCCAGTAGCGCACTCTTGTGTGGGTGCTATTTATGACATTAAAAAAAAAAAAAATGCCTCCAGCTCTTTCCAGATGGCCTTTGGGGAGAGTAGTGAGTCCTTCCGCTCCAGCAGGAGCACCTTAGGCACCCTCTGCCCACAGTAGCTTGTTTCATGGTACTTTTCCTGGGAGACTTTTCGCCCTGGATATTGACAGAGGCCCTTCCAAGCCTTAATCCACACATCAGCCTTGGGAGGTGGAAGTGTTATCATGCTTAATTATTTTGTGTGAGAGAAGTCTTTCTAACCAGATTCTAAACTTGGAGGGACTGAATTTCCCTTTGTGTATCCCAGCCTCTCATCCCCTGAGATAGGTACAAGATAGGTGCTTGATAGTTCTGATTTATTGATCAGTCAATTGATTGATTCAATTGGATGGAGAATAATTACAGCAAAGACCTGAGGGGTCCAGACAAGTTCTCTTCTCTCCCTGGGCAGGCGCTAACTGTGCCTTTATATTCTTCCTTCAGGAGCCCCCCAAGCTTGCCAAAGGCACGGCCAAGCCCAGCAGCTCGGGCAAGGATGGTGGAGGCGAGAGTGCTGAGGAGGTAACGAATGTGGGCGCCACACTAGTTATGCTGCAGACACCGGCTCCAGCTGCTGGCTGACTGGTGGGGTGAGGGATCCCAGGGGGCCAGAAGTTATCAGGGCTGAAGAGAAGGAGGCTCCGTAGCCCGGGTGGGGTGGGGTGGGGTGGGGTGGGGGGTGGGTCCTGGACTGCCCATCCAGACTGCTCTCAGGCATTTCCTTTGGCTGGTATAGTCTCCCTTTCTTCAGACTCCCCAGTGGTTCCTGTGAAAGTCTGTCTGTCTACCAACTTTGAGTATTGAGAATTCCTTTCTCCTTAGGCCAAAAAGCTAGGGGTACCAGGTCCTAGGGAAGAGAAGAAGTACACAGGTGTTCAGTGGAGTGACTAGTGGTCTCAGCATGGCTCTGGGTGGGGTAAGGGGTAGGTGGGGAGTGGCTGGTATTCCTGAGTTGGGCTGGGCTGGGTGCACTGCCCTTGGTCCAGATTAGATGGGAGTTACTAAAGGACAGTCTTGAGCAGAGGTCAGCGCAGCCCAGCAATCTAGGACTATAAAGCAATAAATAGCAAGTGGAGAGAAAACTGGAGGGTAGAGGGCCTTAAGGAGGTCCAAAGTGTGTCCATGGAGGTTTGTGTGAGTGTGCTCAGGGGGATGCTCAGAGTGGTGGATGATCCTGTGAATACATTGAGCAAGCAAGTGCCTGTGTTACCCAGGGGGTGGGGATCCTTTATTTCTCTGCTTCCTGCCTTCCGTTCTAAAGTATTCAGATAGATATAGGAGAACAGGAAATAGGGGCAGGTCTTGTGTGTTTTTGGAAGACGAGATCTAGTAACAAGTGTTTGCGGTCAACTCTGGATTTAGATTTTTCTTGTCACTGTCATCTGTAAAGAGAACTAAGCACTTTTTACACCTGTGATCATTGTTTTAGGCCTCACCTGAGTAATTGAAAGAGGCAGGATAGGTTTCCCCATTTTATAGACATGAGAGTTGAGGACCACAGAAGATAAATTCCTCCTTTCTCGACACTGATACAGGAATCTGATCAGGCCTCTAGAATAGTCCTTATCACTCACTGGGTGTGGTAACTATTTGTTCTCACATGATTTTTCCCCTACCAGACTGTGAACTCTGAGGGAGTTCTTTCTTATACCTGTGTGCTCTTGCACACAGGTTCACACGTGGTTCACAGATTGGTGAATATTGGTGAATACTTCTGGGGAACAGTCCCTCTGGATTCAGTCTCCCCTTTAGGAATGATGACATCTGTGGAACTCACAGGAAAGGTGGTTGGGAACTGGCAACTGATAATCAAAGGCATCAAGAATGAGTTAGAATAGGATTTAAAAGGATAGAAAGTAATAGGGGACTGCTCTCGCCTTTTGCCTAACTAACTCCTACTTGTTCAGTTATTAGATTGATGTCATGCCCTGAAAATGGCCTTCCTTGACACCCCCCACCCCTACCAGGACAAGGTTAGGACTCCTGCTATTTGTGCTTCTGGCACCCAGTACCAGCCAAGGCAGCACTTAACCACAGCTTTAATGAAACAATTCCATGTGAATTAATTGTTTATCCAGTTGGCTCCTTTGTTAGTGTGTGAGCTCTAATATGACGCTGTTCAATGCTGAAGGACCTGGCACTCTGGAGGCACCAGCATTTAAATGTATTAGTGAGTGAAGAGTGAATGAGCAAATAAACCAATTTCAAATGAGCTAGAAGGAACCTCAGAGTCTAACCCTCTCCTTTCATAGGTGGGAAAATGAAAGCTCAAATGGGTTAAGAACTATGCCAAGACCAGCTCCTAGGATTTCTCCACTGCCTTTCTGGACAAATTTGATAAAGGCAGTAGGTCAATATCAGGCCCTCTGGGAAAGAAGTGAGTTCATCTTCTGCTCCATTTTGGGAAATGCTATTCAGGGATTAACTGTAAGGCAGCTTTAGGAATTCTGCTCCATGCCTTTCTAGAAATGTACTCATGTGACTCCAGGGAGAGGGACAATGGAAAAGTTGGTGGCCAAGCTGTCAGGCCCAGTCTTTTCCTTGCCCTTCATCTAGTCCAGGATGTTGGGCTGTTAGAGCCAAATTAACTCTGTGTTAAGCATTTATTTGCCAGTCTTTTCAGTTGATCCTAATAATAATAGCAGCCAACATTGATTTTATTGAACTTGTGTATTAGTTTCCTAGGGCAGCCATAACAAATTAGCACAAACTAGGTGGATTAAAATAACAGGTTTATTTTTTTCTTGGCTCTGGAGGCCAGAAGTCTGAAATCAGTGTGTCAGCAGGCCATTTCCCTGAGGTTCTAGGGAAGAATCTGTGCCATGCCCCTCACCCAGCTTCTGGTGGCTTTCAACAGTCCCTGGCATTCCTTGGCTTATAGATACATTACTTGAATCTCTGCCTTTGTCTTCACATGGCCTTCTCTCCTGTGTGTGTGTGTGTGTCCATGTCTCTGTGCCCAAATTTCCCTTTTTTTTTTTTTGGAGTAAAACAGTGACCAAATTTAAAATGATATAGTTGTACATTTGATTCAAATGTAATTAATAAAGAACTGTGCTTCTTTGTAAAATATATTTCAAGATAACAATATTTTGATGAGTAATAATTACCATGAAATTACATAAAGGAACAACATAAAGCTCATGTTTTTAGATATAACACACAATCTTAACATGTATAACGACCTGTAAGGTTTTGTTTTGTTTTAAGATTGTATTTATTATTTTTAGAGAGGGGAGTAGGGAGAGAAGCATCAATGTATGGTTGCCTTTCACCTGCCTCCAGCTGTGGACCTGGCTGGAGACCTGGCTTGCAACCTGGTTATGTGCCCTGGCTGGGGAATCAAACCAGTGACCTTTGGGTTCCCAGGCCGGTGCTTATCTACTGCAATATGACCTCATCTTAACCTGATTACATCTGCAAAGACCCTATTTCCAAATAAGGTCACATTCACAGATGTTGGGGTTGATATGAATTTGAGGGAGACACTTTTCTGCTCATTACCTTCTAAACCAGGCATTGTGTTGAGTGTTTTGCATGCATTTAATTTTATACCCTTCTCATTTAATCTTCACAACACTCCCATCAGGTCACTCCATTATCATTATCCCCATTTAACAGATGAAACTGAGACTTAATATTAAGTAGCTTTCACTTGGCAATAAAACAGCAGAGCTGGAATTCATCCTAGGTCTGTGTGGCTTGGAAGCCAGTTTTGTGTTCTTGCTGAAATGATATCTTTTGTTGCTTTCTCTGCTTTTGTGTTTCCCTTTTACTCATTTCCCTTGTACTCACAGCTACTTTCTGTGTCTGTCTCGCCCACTGGACTGTGAGCTGTTTGAGGACAAGGGCCATGTCCCATTCACCTTTTAATCTCTAATCCTTAGCATGATGTTTATTGAATAAATGAAAGAAGGAAAGAATTAAGCACAGCTAGATAGAGCTCTTGACGTCAGTATAGGAGAGAATGCCTCTCTGATTTTCAAGGCTTTAAACTTAAGTGATTTTTATTTGGCTAGCTAATTTATTATATAAACACTATAACATCCATCTTGGCATTTTTCACTGTCTCATTATTCTGTTACAATACTTTCTATAGCACTTAAATAATATTTCTACCTCCTACTTTATTTATGTTTAAATATGTGGGTTGAATTATTAATGGTGGCTGTTAGGATGTGGTTGGACCAGCAGTGGTTCAGAGTGAGCAAGTATGGTTGTCATCTCCAGAGTGTGAGTGTGCCGTGTAATTCAAAGCACCACTTGATCGCTGAATGCCTGAACCGAGGAGGGCTTCTTGGAGTTTGGATCCTGTTGAGAGTTAGAAGTGGGAAGAAAAGGTACTACTTCAGGCAGAGGCAATGGCCATTACAGAGTCTCAGAAGTGGGACCAGGCAAGGATATAGTAGAGGGTGGAGAACATGTTGGTCACGTTGTCTTTGGCCCAGTTATGCTCTAATAGCTGTAGAAGGTTCTTCAGGGCACTTGAGTCCCTGCCACTTCCAGCCCAGGTCAGTGGAGCTGTCAGAAGCTGGAGCTTTTAAGAGAAAGTGCTGAACATGAGGCATAGCCTCATACCTCCTTTCTGGCCAGCATGTTTCTTAGGTAAGGGAGAACAGACATGGGATGCTTCTGTGTCTAGAGCCTGGGAGGCAGTGGTCCTTACAAACCAGTGTTTTTGGTTTTTTGTGTTTTCAGGTTTTAAAACTTTATTAGCATACTTACAAAATTGGGCATTCCAATAATTAAAATCATTTTAACAACAAAAAAATGGCACTCTGATTAAACTGCATTTTACAGCTTATAGGACACCTTGGACCAGCTTGGTTTTAACTCTAGATTTCACTGTCCACCCACCCAGCCTCTTCTTTCACCAACGTGCAAGTTCTTTTCCTTCCCCGCCAGCCAGCCAGGCAGATGGGAGAGGCAGGTGTGGCCTTCATTGTCAGTAGTTCTGATGTGAAAAGGGGCAGCAGTCACTTAAACTGATCCAACCTCTTTGCATCTTACAAAGTTAAACAGCTAAAAGAAGTAAAATAAGGCAATGCTCGTGGAAGGTACAGTGCCTATTGGCGGTGCGGGCCTCTACGATTCGCCTGCTTGCTTCTCCTGTTCAATGGTTTCTTTGAAAGTCAGTGGATTTTTCTCTTGCTTTTCTGCCTTCTTCAATTTCGACTTACTGAATTTCTCAATCTCAGCCATATCAGGTTTGTCAGGCATGGTTGCTGAGCAAGCCTAGCGAGGTGCGCTAACGAGAGAAGTCCGATCTGCTCAGTGGCCGCCGCCGAGTCAACCAGTGTGGTTTTTAAATTTTGATTTTTAGCAGCCATGCAACCTTTTCTTGAAACCTATGTGGAGAATGGTTGGGAAACTACTAATCTAGTCCACCCCCTTCTCATGAGCAAAGAAGATTGAGACCTTGCTTTTGCCTTTCTGGGAGGAATAGCTCCTTTCTCTGATGTCCTCTTAGTATAAAGTTGGTGGAGGTGCAGGGTGTCTGTGTCTTATCTGGGAAGACGGAGGGAGACTTGTTTTTCCCTAAGAAACTTGTTTCTCTGTTCCTCTCCTGCCACAGAACCCCTCACCATACTATCCCTGATGTTTCTTCCTCCCACTCTGCTTCTGCTGTTGTTGGGGGCACTGTTCTGAGGCTTCCCAAGTTGGGACAGGAAAGGCCTGTGGGTAGGGGCCTGGGCTTGGCCTCCAATTAACCAGCCAAACCTTCGCCAAATGCCTGTTAGTTGCCAGTGCTGAGGGGACCCAGAACAGTGTAAACCAATGTGCAGGCTTTTGAGGGACTTATTATCTAGTAGGGGAATACTTGAACAAACCAAGTAAGAGGTGTCAAAGGGGATGATTACAGAGCCAGTGGTACAGACAAGTAGTGTCATGAGGTTAGGGACAAGGGATGGATACCCAAGGCCTGGGGTCATCTGAGAAGGCTTTTTGGAAAAAGGTGGACTTAAACTGGGTTTTAAAAGATGCATTGTCTTCTTGTGTCCTCATTTTAAAATAAGGATGATAATGGATTCTAAGGAACATTTGAGAAAGTTTCAGGCTTCATTCCTAAAATCCAGGAGATGGGAAATAACTACCTCATAGAATTGTATGGGATTTAAATGAACAGTATAGATGTGCCGTATATGGAGAAGAGGTAGGGATAGCAGGTATGAGGACAGGAGAGAGGGGGAGGGAGGGGAAAAGAAAAGGAGAGAAACATCAATCAGTTGGATGCCTCTCCCCCACCCCCAACCAGGAAGCCAGGCATGTGCCCTGACCAGGAATTGAACCAGGGAACTTTTGGTTCATAGGCCAGTGCTCAATCCACTAAGCCACAGCAGCCAGGGCGTGTATAGTTTTGTATTACCTTCATTTCACTTAGCATAGCAAGCAGTTTCCTGTCATTGCCCAATTTTAAGCGTTTTGTCTTATCTTCAGTTTTTATCAATGTGCTAAACATGAACACGTACATCTTTCAAAAGTCGGATGGTACTCTAGCTGCAATGAGAAGGACAGCCATGCCCAGGCCCCTCTTCTCCCATTGCTCTGTGGTGGCCACTACCAACTCCTGACTCTTTCCTTAGAGAGTGACTTCTGTATTTCCAAATAAGGTTCTTTTACTGCTTTTTTTCAAAATTGTTCGAGATTTTGATATTAGCTGTTGACACTCTGCTGTGGAAAATTGAAGCCTGAGTATCATACCTCTGCATAGACATTTCCCCTCCTCTCAAAATACTTATCACCAATTTTGGGTAAATGACTACGACTAAGTAAATATTCTTCAGCGCTGAACCACGTATGATGACATAGTTTTCATCAATATGATTTTAACTCCATGATATCCCATGTATTTATTTGCTGTTATAAATAAGGTTGTAAAAAGTGTAAAAAGGCCAAAGCCTTTTTTTATATTTAGAATTTTTCTTAAGCTATATTTTTTGGTAGTTAAACCACTGAGGCGTAGGAATGAATTTCTTTGAACTTTTTTAAAAATGATTTTATTCATTATTTTTAGAGAGAAGGGGAGGGTGGGAGGAAGAAAGGGAGAAAAACATCAATGTTTTTCTCCAGCTGGGGACCTGGCTGGAGACCTGGCTTGTAACCTGGTTATGTGCCCTGACTGGGAATTGAACCAGTGGCACTTGGGTTTGCAGGTCAGTGCTCAATCCACTGAGAGCTTCTTTGAACTTTTAATGGAAGAATGTTATGCATTCAGTAGAGTCATAATCTTAGATGTCTGCTCAATGAATTTTTATATACGTGTATGTTACCATTTTTTCTCCCAGATCCAGTCAAGATATGAAATGTTTTCATTACTCAGAAGGTTCCTCATGCCCTTTCTCAGTCAGCACTCATACACCACCCCTTAGTATGCTAGCCCAGCCCTGGAAAGATAGCTACTTTCTGACTTCTGTCACCATCAGTCCAAGAATTAGTTTTGCCTGTTCTTTAAGTGGTGTGACCATTCTGAAGGTTCTTGATGCACAGGCCATGGGCATTATTTTGGGAGACAGGACTTCATGACCACTCCCTTCCAGGGCAGGGGACATAAATGGGCTGAAGGGTGAGGGATAGCCCAGGCCTAGGGTGGCAGATATTGCTTGGGGAGTGGACTTCAACAATTCACTTGTTTGACCAGGCCCAGCCACAGCTGCAGCCGCAACCCCAGCCTCAGCCACAGCCCCAGTCTCAGCCACCATCATCCAACAAGCGTCCCAGCAACAGCACACCACCCCCCACGCAGCTCAGCAAAATTAAGTACTCAGGGGGCCCCCAGATTGTCAAGAAGGAGCGGCGGCAAAGCTCCTCTCGCTTTAATCTCAGCAAGAACCGGGAGTTGCAGAAGCTGCCTGCCCTGAAAGGTACTTGCAAAAGGTCAAGGGGGTTGGTGCATCAGGCCTAGAGGGCACTGGGTATTGGCAAATGGAGATTTGGGGTATTTTGGGAGGTTGGGAGCAAATGTGAGGGGAGCTCCACTGGAGTTGAGGGTGCCAGGGAGCAAGATGGGGTAAGGGAAGCCCTGTAGGACAAGTAGGGTGTGGCAGTGAAGGACTAGGGAGGGGAACTGACTGTTGGGCCCCCTTCTAGATTCGCCGACCCAGGAACGGGAGGAGCTGTTCATCCAGAAGCTGCGCCAGTGCTGTGTGCTCTTTGACTTTGTGTCAGACCCACTCAGTGACCTCAAATTCAAGGAGGTGAAGCGGGCAGGACTCAACGAAATGGTGGAGTACATCACCCACAGCCGCGATGTTGTCACTGAGGCCATTTACCCTGAGGCTGTGACCATGGTAGGCAACAGGGAGAGGGGAAAGCAGGCAGGGGTGGGGGCCCTGGAGAAGCCCAAATGAGCTCTCAGCTGAACCCAAACTTCAGTTTTCAGTGAATCTGTTCCGGACACTGCCACCTTCATCAAATCCCACTGGGGCCGAGTTTGACCCAGAGGAAGACGAGCCCACCCTGGAAGCCGCCTGGCCACATCTCCAGGTTGGCCCTAGCTGCAGGGACGGGGGCCCTCTGAGGCTGTAGCCAGGGGTGTCTCCTGATCCTTGGGAAATATCCCCTGAGTGGATGTTCCTTCCCCCCTGCAGCTTGTGTACGAGTTTTTCTTACGTTTCCTCGAGTCTCCTGATTTCCAGCCAAACATAGCCAAGAAGTACATTGACCAGAAGTTTGTCCTTGCTGTGAGTCCCTGAAATTCCTGTCCTTCCCCTCCTGTGTGAACTCTAGACCCACATCCGTCACTGCTCCTTCTCCTTCTGCAAATATATTGGGTTTCAACTGTGTCTGTACAGGAGACTGAGGGTTAAACAAACCTACTCTGTCCTTCAGAAGCTTCCAGCATCATAAAAGGAAACAAAAAAGGGTTACCTCCCCACCCTGGGGGTGGGCAAGCATGTATACTCAGATGTCATCTTGGGTAGAGCAATACAATAAAATCACCCTCCCCATGCTCCCTTCTCCAGAGAACCTTTGAGTTTTTCCCAGCCAGGACCCTGTCTTACCCCAACCCTGCCTACCTCGGCTCCTGCCTCATTCGCTGCCTTTCCTCCTGCCTGCTCCCAGCTCCTGGACCTGTTTGACAGTGAGGATCCTCGAGAGCGGGACTTCCTCAAGACTATCTTGCATCGAATCTATGGCAAGTTTCTTGGGCTCCGGGCTTATATCCGCAGGCAGATCAACCACATCTTCTACAGGTGAGGCCAGGAGCAAAGCAAGCATTGCTAAGTTGGGGGAAGAAGGGAGGTAGGGGGATTTCAGAAGCAGCATCAGGGTTGTCAAGACCCTTTTTTCTTCCCTCAGGTTCATCTATGAGACAGAGCATCACAATGGGATTGCTGAGCTCCTAGAGATCCTGGGCAGGTGAGAGGTGGGGCGGGGACACATATGCCTGAAGATGGTTGGGAGCACTGGACCAGGCTGTTAGGTCCTAACAGACCTTTCTTAACTCCTAGCATCATCAATGGCTTTGCTTTGCCTCTTAAGGAAGAGCACAAGATGTTCCTTATCCGTGTCCTGCTTCCCCTTCACAAAGTCAAGTCCCTGAGTGTCTACCACCCTCAGGTAAGCTGCCTTCCTCCTGATGATTCCTGGCCCTGACAGCAAAGAAAAAACAGGGAGGGAGGCTATTCTAGCTGGGATGGGCAGACAGAGGGAGCGGGTGGGGTAAGCTCCTTTCTATACCTCCTTTTCCTTACGGGGTTGCTTCTGTCACTGACCTCCGTGCGACCTGGACCCTGCACCTCACCTCCTTTCTCCCTCAACCGTTTGCAGCTGGCATACTGCGTGGTACAATTCCTGGAGAAGGAGAGCAGTCTCACTGAGCCGGTAATTCCCTTTCTAAGCCCTGGCGTCCACCTCTGTTGCTCAGTAGCACTTGCCAATTTGTATCTACCATGCAGTATCATAAACAGGTATTCAGGAGGGATGTAGCCCAACAGGTGACATGGCTTCCCCCCTGAAGGAGAAATCCTAGGTACCCTTTGGAAATAGATCCAAGCCAGAGAAACATGAGCAGTTAGCTGAGGTCACCCATGTGATGCCCACTCAGGTGGGGGTGGGGGTGGGGGACTAGGAAGACTTCCTGGAGAACCAGGCAGTTGTTGAGAATTTTATCCCCATGTGTCCTCCTTGTCTCACAGGTGATTGTGGGACTTCTCAAGTTCTGGCCGAAGACCCACAGCCCCAAAGAAGTGATGTTCCTGAATGAGCTAGAGGAAATTCTGGATGTCATTGAACCTTCAGAGTTCAGCAAAGTGATGGAACCACTGTTCCGCCAGCTTGCCAAGTGTGTCTCTAGCCCCCATTTCCAGGTGAGATCCAGACCCAGTATATCCCAGCCCCTGCCTCCTGGAAACTGAAGGGGTTCTTGAGCAAAGCAAGCTGTACCCCCGCTGAGTCCTGCCTGTCCCCACCAGGTGGCAGAGCGTGCTCTCTACTACTGGAATAACGAATACATCATGAGCCTGATAAGTGACAATGCTGCCCGAGTCCTCCCCATCATGTTCCCTGCACTCTACAGGAACTCAAAGAGCCACTGGAACAAGTAGGAGGCTGTGGTGGGGCTCTGGTTTTTGTAAGCCTGTGAGGGTGTGGAAGATCTAAGGAGCCTATGATTGCATCTGGTCACTCTGCACGTGGGGATGGTGCCCACTGTTTGTTGATAGGACCTTGAGGGACTGACTGGGGAGAAAGGATACCTATGTGAGAGATCTCTTCCATAACTAGCAGCAGAGCAGGGGCCTGTATCACACCTCTTCTTGCAGTCAGATCCTCTGCACCTTTGGAGACTTCATTCCATTCTTGAAGAAGCTGATGTGATCTTAGTGTGTGTTGAATCCTAGTGCTACAAAAAGGCTTTCCTACTGAAAGCTAGCACACTGTGGTGCAGACACGTATCATGCTGCTGGGAGGCCACTGGTGTGGGCTAGAGGGGAGGAAGTAGTGGAAAGGATGTAGGTCTTGGAGCATGGGGTGAAGGGAAAGATGGACAGACTGACCAATATTTGTAAAGACCCTGAAATGCCAATCTCAAGTCACATGACTTGACCAGAGAGATGAGTTCACACTGTAGAGGTTTGTGAAATGGGCATGGTAAATGAGAAAACACTTAGCAGAGATACCTCCTAGGAGACAGCCAAGTGGGACCTGACACTTAAGGGCAGGCTTGGGCCACTTACACCTCATCTTTTTTCTGGTGGCAGGACAATCCATGGACTGATTTACAATGCCCTGAAGCTGTTTATGGAGATGAATCAGAAGCTGTTTGATGACTGCACACAACAGTACAAGGCAGAGAAGCAGAAGTGAGTGTACCTCTGCTTAGGGGGCTTTGATAATACACCATCCCCTTTGCTTCTCTCTCAAACTCACCCTATCTCTGCTTCCTCAGAGGCCGGTTCCGAATGAAGGAAAGAGAAGAGATGTGGCAAAAGATCGAAGAGCTGGCCCGACTTAATCCCCAGGTGAGGTCTTCTTGCCACTGCCTTGAACTGAGGGGCCTGTCTTAGGCTGGGTGAGGGTTTGAGGCCTAGAGGCAAACAGGTTCACAGACATCTGAGTGGCTCTCCCCACGTGTCCATGCCTCCTTTCTTCTCAGTATCCCATGTTCCGCGCTCCACCACCATTGCCTCCTGTGTACTCAATGGAGACCGAGACCCCCACAGCAGAGGACATCCAGCTTTTGAAGAGGACAGTGGAGACAGAGGCTGTGCAGGTGGCAGGGCACAGAGGGAGAGGGGAGCAGAAATAGCTTTGGAAAGGGAAGAAGAAAGGAGCAGCAGAGCCAGGGAGGGAGGGGAGGACACAAAAGAATGAACTGGGAATTGGTCACCATTCCTTGTCTTCTCCATGTCTACACACAGATGCTAAAGGACATCAAGAAGGAGAAAGTGCTACTTCGGAGGAAGTCAGAACTACCCCAGGACGTATACACCATGAAGGCCCTGGAGGATCACAAGCGGCCGGAAGAGTTCTTAACTGCCAGCCAGGAGGCTCTCTGACGCCCTCACCTTCCCTGCACAGGGCCACAGCCCACTCAGCCCTGGGACGCCGCCCTAGCCCTCTACCCTCCGTTCCCCACTGGCTGACTTGGGGCAAGGCAGTGCCTCTCTAGCTACTGTAGGGAGGGCGATGCGGCACTTGAAGGAAGGACACTCACAGAGTGGTCCCTCTTCTCCCCAAAATGTGTTCGCACCTCCCAGTGGCTAGTACAGACAGGCTGGGTGCTGAGCTCTAGTGCTCAGACAACTGGGGATGCCTGTCCCCCTCCTGCTCCTAACCCCACAGCTACCTGAGGCTGCTGAGAAATACACACAGGAATATATACGCTCCTGTCCTCTTCCCTTCATCCTCATTTGAACTCCAGGGGTCTCTCTTTTTCTCCCTCCTCTATAGAGGCACACAGGGAGCAGCAGGAGATTATTCTCACCAAAGTTATGTCAAGCCCCACTGGCCCCTGTCAGTAGCTGGAGGGTTGCCAACTCCCAACAGCACAAAGAGGCTCCCGGCCCCAGCAATGTACAGGCTGACAGGGGCTGTATCATTTCCTCTTACCCTCTGCCTGACCAAGATCATGTAGGTGGTCAAAAGGAGAATTGCATAGACTGTGGACAACAGGTGATGAGTAAGAGCCCAGATGGATCAAGAGAAGGGGATGAACAAACACCCTACCTTGTACCCCCTTTGGTGAGCAGCAACCCCAGGATCATAGATATGGAAGGGACCACCTGGGGCTGACTGCTTTCCTGTGCTGTTGGTTCCCAAAGTTAGGAGGAAGGAAGCAGGGAGCAGTGTCCTAAGCATGGCTCCCCCAACGCCTATTTATTTCCTTGTTTGTGCTAATGCTGGGCAGACCCTCACATGTCCCTTTCAGGCATCATGGAGGGGCAAGGGACTTTGGAAAGCCAAACCCGGGTTCCAGGGGCAGAGGCAGTGCAGCTTTTGGCTGTGTACATAGGGTGCTTTATTCTCCAGAGTGATACATGCTATGGTGGGTTGGGCTTGGGCCGATGTCCCCATATGTACAGAGCTGAATAAAGTGGGTCTCTGAGAAGAAGTCTGATTTGCCTTGATGTGGAAAGGGAGATGGGGAAGACAGAGATGGGCATTACAACCAGGGATGTGTTCAGTCCTGTGCTGGTTCCAGTCTGGAATGCTGGCAGGTAAGGCAGCTCTCAAGATGGTCACTTCCAGGCAGGGGATGCCTGCCGGGCTTGGAGAGCCTTCTGAACCATGTCTTCCCACTGGGCATCTGATATCTCACGAGCCCAGGCAGGAACTCCTGGTGCAGGCAGGCTTACTCCAGCCATTGTCCTTTTTACCAGCTCTACATGTTCTGAAAGCACAGGCAGAGACCAATTACTGGGTAGAAACAATGGGACCAGCTCCCATTCCATTTCTTGAATTAACCCAAGGCCACTGGGTTAGCCAAGTCACCAAATCCATCTTATTTTTAGGCAAGCCTGTCCATTCCCTAAATCTAGCAGAACAGCATTTCACCTGGATTCTGAACTCTGCAAAATACAGATTACAAGCTGTCGTTTTAGGCACAGTGTGTTGCTCTGTAACCTCTATTGGCTCTGGCCAGTCCCTTTCCTCCATAATTATCCCAGAACGAAAAAAAATTTACCTGGATCCATGGGAATAGAACTGTGGTTGCTCAGTGCTGTAGCTCCTTCTTCCTCCTCATCGCTCTCTAATGGTGGGTCTGGCAAATGAAGCCCCAGGGCCTGAACAGCCAGAGAAGGCAGTTCAGAGCCAGCCCCTCGAGGATCCCAGCTTCACCTGCTCAGGAACGATGCCTCCTCCATCGTACCTGGATCCGATCCTGGATATCAGCAACTACAT
Organism: Noctilio leporinus; assembly: GCA_004026585.1. Taxonomy (NCBI): domain Eukaryota; kingdom Metazoa; phylum Chordata; class Mammalia; order Chiroptera; family Noctilionidae; genus Noctilio; species Noctilio leporinus. The sequence goes on along the minus strand of PVIW01003106.1, from coordinate 32,177 downwards.
CATCTTCATCCCCCACTGGTGCCAGCTCCACCTCCTCTGGTTCTGGATCTTGGTTCAGGGGCTGGTAGGAGTAGCCTGCTGGGCCTGCCCCGGTGTCCTCTTGCTCTTCCTCAGGCTCCTCACTGCTCCAATCTCCAGTGCCTTCTGTAGGGCCCTGGTGCGGCCCTAGTTCCTCAGTCTGATTGGGGAAAATACGCTCAGGGCCCATGGTGTCTCCCCCTAGAACTACTGTTGCCATTCGAGCAGGGGCTGCAAGACAGGGAGGTAGGATAGGGATCTGATGAAATCAGGTCTACATTCAGCCTACCATCCAGCTCCCTGTGGTCTCCTGTGTGTCCACAAAACATTTAAACGGCCCCAACCCACCCCAGCACCTCTTCGGCCTTCCACCCTTTAAGTCGGTTATTATCTGGAACCGAGGCCCACCCGCCTCGCTCAGCCATTTCTTAAATAACAGGCCAACCCGAGGCCAAGCCTTCTCCCAAAACAACACCCCCCCCCGCCCCCTTCGAGAACCTCGCCTTCCCGCCCCCACTCCTGACTCGTAAACTCCGGGCGGCCAAACAAGCTCCCCCTGACAAGGGGTACCGGTTCCCTTCTCCCCTCTCAATACCGCTCCCCTCTGTACCACCTGACAAATGTCCTTCAGGCCCCAGGGCCTCCTCTCAAGTGGACCCAGCTGTGCGCTCCCCACCCGCCCCCACCGATTGTCGGCGCCGGTATCTCCGCGCGCCTCACCGGCTCAGAGGCCGGGACCCAACCCGCACCTCCACTTCCGGCGGGGCTCGACGTGCCCGGCCCCCCAGCCCCGCCCCGGCTTCTGACTGACGCGCGCGGGGACAACGACTCCGCCCCTTGCCCCGCCTCCGTCTCGCCTGGGCCAGACAACAAAGAACTACATTACCCAGTGATCCCCACCGGGTTGTGGGTTTTGGGGGGTGTTTTTTTTGACACCTGCACGGACGTAGACTCTCCTCGGTGTGCTGCCCCCGCCTCAGCTCCTCGCGTCCGTCCCGAAACCGGCGGACTACAAGTCCCGGGGGGCGCCGGGACGCCGCTCTGGCTGCACGTGCGCACACGGCTGCCCTCCGGAAGAATCGCGCTGGGCTGTGTTTATCTCGCTGAGGACCGAGTCGTCGGTTGACGCACAGCGGGTTCCAGGCTTCCCGCGACCCCGCCCCGGCCCGGCCTGGCCAGGTAGCCCGGGATGGGTGGATGTTACGAGGAAAATTGGAGGTGCCGGGACGTCCTTGCCCGGAGCCGGAGTCCTGGGGAAGGGGCGTGAGAATGATGCGGTGGGGGTGGGGAGGGAGGTCAGGGGATGATGGGAACGGAGAACGTTCCTGGGGAAGGAAGGGCCGGGGGAGGATGGGGAGGGAAACCGGGTGGCTGGCGAAGGCACGGAGGGAATTGGAAGGACCTCTGCTTATGAAGGCAACGGGGAAGCCGAGGATAGGGGACGCGGGGGAGGGGAGGTTGGGATGACCGGAAGAACCCGGAGGCAGCGTCGTCTACGGAGAGGAGCATCGCTGGCCGAAAGAGGTCAATGAATATTAGCGTTTTTCCCCTTAGGGGAAGAGGGAAAATGGAGAGCTGCCGGATGGAGCTTGGAGTTGTGGGAAAAGGAAAAAGAATAAAGCAACAAAGCTCTCAAATCGAAAAGGGCCAGAAATGGGGAGTGACAATTGCAAGAGACCACGAAGGGAGGAGGCACATGAAGGGAATTGAAGAAGTTAAGAAGGTGGTAATTATGGAGTATGGGGGAAACCCCAAGATAACAGAGACCCTGACACTCTGGGGGCTTGTTTCCGATGAGCTTGAGTTTTTCTCAGGGATGAGAAGCTAAGATTCTCTGTCCACCTTTGCATGCAATTGCTTCTCTCTGCGCCTATGAATTCTTTCCCTTGACAAAGCTGAAGGGGAGTAGAAGCTGGGAGGGAAGGCAAAGGACTCCCATTCTTAAGTCCTTTAACCTCCTTGCAAGTCCAGGTCCAAGATATTTTGGATTGAGGACAGGAGTAATAAAGAGCTCCTGCTGGGGCTCTTTCAAGGTTGGCAGGGTGGCTATTTAAAGCCTGGGCTGGGGGTTGAGGGAGGTTGGGTGGGGGGTAGGGGACTTGCAAATCTGGAAGCCATGTCTCTTTTTTGGGGAGGGGCCTCCCTAACTTGAGCTTCCTCTGTGCCCGAAGTTCTGCGGTGAACTGGGAGCAGATGATCCGCACAAACACAGCAGGTGCCTGCCAGCGAAGGCAGTGCCAGTGGCAGAGGGCTTTGCCTGACACAGCTTTGAAATGTACACAGTATCACAAGGTTGCAGGGTGTCTTAAAGAGATCACAACCTCTTTCTTGTACCTGGTTTTTTCCCTTGTCCTGCCCAAGGACATTGTTGCTTCCCTTCTTTCTAATGCACACCCCCCACCGCCACCCCTCTTTCAGGGACCCAAGTGGGAGAATGGCTGCTGGAAACAGTTTGTCTCTACCACAATAGCAGGGTTAGGGAAGTGGCAAGAAAGGAAAACGACCTCCCCTCCCCCCCGCCCCCATGCCCTCAATCTACAGCAGATACATTCCTTTCTGGTTTAACTTCCTAGTTTTGGCAGCATACCAGGCCCAGCTGTCAGAGGAATTCCTTGTGCCTGTGAGGGGCCCTGGGTGACCCTGATGACAACAGCTCAGCTTGATAAGAGCTTCCTATGCGGGGCTGATCATCCATGGTAACCCTGAGGTTCCTGTCCTGGATCCTACCCTGTCTTGGAAAGGGGGGGCTATTCCACTCTAAAAGCTTTTCTGCTTGGTAGCACCCATGCCAGCTTTCAATGGACTCTGGGGCTGGCTGGGCTATTAATAGCTCAGAGTATTTTGAGATCCCTTTCCCCACCTTTAAGAGCACAGAGATTCTTAGAGAGGTGGCAGTAAGCAGAGCAGAGTCAGAGATACAAGAGCACCCATCAGCCTGCGAAGAGAGATTGGAGCTGGTGCCAGACCACGGATAGGGTGGAGCCTCCACGAGTAGGGGGTAATCATACTGAGACCTTGATCAGCAGATTCTGAGCTGGCAGTCAGGTTGGAGTGGCCCCACCCTTTGCTTTTGGAGAACAGAGAACCAGAGCTAGCGCCTTGACCTCAGCAGCTCCTCTAGGTCAGGGCCAGCCACTTGAGCTGTGTAGGGGTGGTGTGGGAGTCAAGGGCTGGCCCTGGGCAGAGTTCTAGTGAGACAGGCAAAGAGCCTTGTCTGAGTAGCCTGTGGCCCCAATTTGTGTACAGGTAGCAGAGACAGCAGGCCGTGCCGGGGGGGCATGTTGCTGTAACCAGTGGCCCAGGGGATGTTACGGTGGACAGTGCACCTGGAGGGCGGGCCCCGCAGGGTGAACCATGCTGCAGTGGCTGTTGGGCACCGAGTGTACTCCTTCGGGGGTTACTGCTCTGGTGAGGACTATGAAACACTGCGTCAGATTGATGTGCACATATTCAATGCAGGTAAGCTAATACTGGGAACATCCCTGGGTACCCACATCAGGGAGGGGAATAGGTGCTTGAATGAATTTTGGTGGTGGTCCCGGTGGCCAAAGGGGATGAGGGAATGAATATCTTGTTTGGGAAAAGAAAGCCTTGAAAGTAGGTTCCCAGGGCTGAGCTGAGTTGTGCCCACAGTGTCCTTGCGTTGGACAAAGCTGCCACCAGTGAGACCTACCATCCGTGGGCAGCCTCCTGTGGTACCATACATGCGGTATGGACACTCAACCGTCCTCATCGATGACACAGTCTTTCTTTGGGGCGGGCGGAATGACACTGAAGGGGCCTGCAACGTGCTTTATGCCTTTGATGTCAGTGAGTATGGCTACGTTCTTCCAAACGGTGCCTGATGAGGCTGGGAAGGTGTTGGCTGGGCTGGGAATAGGGCACCCCACAGTCTAGAAGGAGCATCAGAGGTGTTTACCTGGCCCATCCTCTCATTTCCTTCAGATACTCACAAGTGGTCCACACCTCGAGTGTCAGGAACAGTTCCTGGTGCCCGAGATGGACATTCAGCTTGTGTCTTGGGCAAGACCATGTACGTTTTTGGAGGCTACGAGCAGCTGGTAGGTCTGGGAGGAAAGTAGAGGGTTAGGAGGGGAACTGAGAATGGTGGAATGGGAGGCTTTGGCTTGCTTTGCAGGTTTTGAAGGGAGGGATGGAGGGTCAGAGAGTGACTACTGACCCCATCATACATTCCTTCTTTCACTTCCTTTTCCTCCCTCTCAGGCGGATTGCTTTTCCAATGACATTCACAAGCTGGATACCAGCACCATGACATGGACACTTATCTGTACAAAGGTCTGACCTTTCTTCTTTCTCACGTATGCCCACCCTCAATTGACGAAATCATAGGAAGGTCAAATAGTGAGAGCAGATTCTCTCCCAGCCTTCATGCTCACCCTCATCCCTCTGCTCCTGCCCAGGGCAATCCTGCACGCTGGAGGGACTTCCACTCAGCCACAATGCTGGGTAGTCACATGTATGTCTTTGGGGGCCGTGCTGACCGCTTTGGGCCATTCCATTCCAACAATGAAATTTATTGCAACCGCATCCGAGTCTTTGACACCAGGACTGAGGCCTGGCTGGACTGTCCACCCACTCCAGTGCTGCCAGAGGGGCGCCGGAGCCATTCAGCCTGTGAGTATCTGTTATTGTCCCTGTGGTCTCCCTGTTCTTACCCATTGGCCTCACACTGTTGACATTCTGTTCTTCCAGTTGGCTACAATGGGGAGCTGTACATCTTTGGTGGCTATAATGCAAGGCTGAATCGGCACTTCCATGACTTGTGGAAGTTTAACCCTGGTAAAGAATACTGCCTTTAGGGAAAAAACAAGGAGCAGTTGAGGGGGGAGGAAAAGAAAGAAATAATTGTGAGTAGGTAAGAGGTTGAGGTTGGAGAGGATATCAGCTGGGCAGGTATTAAATCTCCATATAAACTCTTCAGTGTCCTTTACCTGGAAAAAGATTGAACCGAAGGGAAAGGGGCCATGTCCCCGCCGGCGCCAGTGTTGCTGTATTGTTGGTGACAAGATTGTCCTCTTTGGGGGTACCAGGTTAGTAGGAGAGAGGGGAGGGCTAAGGGAAGGGCCTAAGCCTGTGACTTAACATGGGAGTCATTTGAGCAAGATGGTCTCATGGGTATTCTTTCCTCCTTTCATTTCTCTTTTGATCCCTACAGTCCATCTCCTGAGGAAGGCCTGGTAGATGACTTTGACCTCATAGATCATTCTGACTTACACATTTTGGACTTTAGTAAGTATACTTATTCCCAAAGGACTTACGCCATCAGGGTCCCTGTCTGTGTGGTGACATCCAGGATCAAATCCTTTCCTCAGCTCTGACTATCTCCCTCTCTTCCATTCCTCCTCTCAAGGCCCTAGTCTGAAGACTCTGTGCAAACTGGCTGTGATTCAGTATAACCTGGACCAGTCCTGTTTGCCCCATGACATCAGGTACATTGAGTGTTTGGAAAGGAGGGATTGGTTAAGGGTGAGTGGCAGTACAAGCACAACCTGATTAGCTTGGTCTCAGTATGGAGAAGTAGAGTTTTTATTCTGCTGGAGATGTAGCATACTATGGAGAATGAGATGGAAGGAGATATGAACTGTCCACTAGGTAAAGTGTTTTCAAAACAAGCTCAGAGGCATCACTTAAAATTTTTTTAATTTGTTTTTTAGAGAGGGAAAGTGAGGGAGAGAGGGAGAGAAACATTGATGTGAGAAATACCAGTTGGTTGCCTCTCATACATGTCCTGACTAGGGACTGAACCTGCAACCCAGGCATATGCCCTGACCAGGAATTGAACCAGCAACTTTTTGCTTCGTAGGACCATGGCCAACCAACTGAGCCACGTTGATCAGGGCTTGTTTTTTTTTTTTTGACTTTAGAGAGAAATACTGATTTATTGTTCTAATTATTTATGCATTCATTGGTTGCTTGTATTTACCCTGACCAGGATCAAACCTGCAAGCTTGGCATATTGGGACAACACTAGCTAACTGAGCTACCCATCCAGGACAAAAGCATTACTTCTTAAGCTCTGAGTCTATACAGTTGTTTTTGTTAACATTACTGAGATTAAATCTTAGAATCTAGCTGCAAAGTAAGAGTAGTTCTTCCTAGCTACTTCCGTTTGAATTTCATCCTTGAGTGCAAATCAAGCATCAAAAGTACTTTGTGTATAATTGTGCCCTTTTGGGTCATTCTGCAACATGTCCCTCTCCTTGTATCAGTTCAGTTTAACTTTTACTTGCTGAGGGTCTTTGTGCACAAGGCTGAACTGATGGATCAGAGGCTGGCCCAGGATTGACATATATGCAGGTACCTAATACCAAGTAGACAATAGTGAGGGTCTTGGCATAAGGAGACTGTCGGTAAATTTTTTAGAATGGTAGAATTGTCAGAAAGAGGGAGACTTAATTTTAACATGATGGATGAGTTGGGAAAGGCTCAGGGAGAATGGGAGAGCAGAATCAGGCTCCCTGAAAGGGATGGTAGTTCAGAACAAAAATGGGCATTCCTGATGGGGGGAGGAGAAGGAGCTGCTTGGTTGGATCTGAGCAGAAGAGGAGAGGTAGTAGGTTGGGAGCTTGACTGAGATGTGTACACTCATGATTTTCTCCAGGTGTTAGGGCACAAGAATATATAAACATAAACAGGAAGTCCATAGGAGTTTGCAGGTGGAGTTGTGGGTGGTGTTGGATTTGGTGGTGGGTGGGACCTCATTGTTAAACTTAGTAGGGCTGTAAGGAAGAGGTGGCTGTGGATAGTTAAGCTTTAAGGAAGTTGGTTATTCAGTTTTGTTAGGAAATCTGGGCTTGGGGGTGGAGGATCCTCCTTCTGTCCTTTATGCCTATCACTGTTGGCTTTCCAGGTGGGAGCTGAATGCCATGACCACCAACAGCAATATCAGTCGCCCCATCGTCTCCTCCCATGGGTAGGAGGAAGTTTCTGCTGGCACCCCTACTGAGCCTGCTCTTGTCTTCACTGCCCCTGCCCATCTCTCACCTGCCTGCCCCTTTGGACCCTGGTTTACTTCCACGTGAAGCTGTTGGACTAGAGGTGTTTTCAGTGCTGTGAACTCAGTGGGGAGCTGTGGGGGGAGGGCTAGGTTCCCTCTCTCCTTGGGCCGAGGGCCCCTTCCCTTGGTGCTCTGTCCCATCCACCTCCTTCCAACTGCTCCTGGGTCTCTGCTCTGCCCCAGGCTGGCCAGGCTCTATGGAGAAGTGAAGGGAATGGGGAGAAGGGAGAAGCAAGCAGTGTCTGGGTCTCAGAAGCTTCCCCCTAGCTCTGTTTTCACCCCCTGCCCCTGCTTAAGCCATGAGCACTGACTGGGAGCTGAGAGAAGTTTCAGCTGTTGCCATGAAACCTCCTTATCCCTGACCTGGGGAAGGCAAGGACCAGCAGATAACGCCACACACACACTTCCTTGAGCTGTTGCTGGCACCCTGACGCTCTCAGCCAGCTCAGATTTTATAAAAATGAATTAAAACCTTCCAAACATAATATCTGTTTCTGTGAAATAATATTGCCAAGCGGGCGGGTGCTGAGGCTCTGACTTCTCGGCCAGGAGCCTTTGCGAATCAAATGCCGCTGCAGCCTGACTATCGGTTCTCGGCGCTGAGCTCAGGGCCACGCGGCAAGAAGGTGGCGACGTTTGCGAGTGGGCGTCCCTTACGGCCTAGGGCTTCCAAGTCCACGCACCGCAGCCTTGCACTCCACCTGCTCCGCTCTTAATCGCCAGCTGTGAGGACTAGGCAGCCGGAAATGCCCCCGGAAAGGGCGGGGCAAGAGGCCCCGGAGCGGAAGTAACGCCATTCGTCCTCGACGCGCCGGGCAAGCAAATGCCGAAACCGAGTCACAGCGTCCAGGCCCTTTCTCGGGCTCCCTGCGGAGCCCGGGAGGACGGGGAGGACGGCGGGGTCATGGGGCCCGGGGGACTACGGAAGGGTGAGGGCGCGGCGCGGGGCGGCGCGGGGCGGCGCGGGGCGACAGATGCGAGGTTCCTTATCTGGTGCAATCTTCCAGTCTGCAGCGCAGTTACCTGAGCCTGCTAGATTCTCTGAAAGGCCAACACAAGGAGCGTCCCCAACGCAGTGGGAAGTGGGGAATGAAAGCGGATGCTTCCTGGGTTAGGGCGTCCTGAGCAGTTTCTTAACGGGAGGATGAGGCAGTTTCCGCACGGAGAAGACGCGTGTGCAAAAGCATAGTCAGAAAAGGGCATAGGTTGCTGGGGAATGGTAGTCAAGATTCAAGAAATTTAGCAAACATTTATTGAGTGTCTGTATGCAGGTACAGTTCTAGATACTAGAGATAGTCATGAGTAAAGCAGACAAACTGTTCTTATAAAGAAAGCCGTTTAAAAACACGGAAATCAGTATATTAAAAGGCAATAAAGCACAGAATTGAATACTGTAAACGAAGGATTTTATAACATGAATTATATCTCAATTTTCCAAAAAGTTGATAAGGGCTATGGAAAGAAAGAAAGCAGAGGAGAGGTTGCAGTTACAAGTAATCAGATGAGGCCCCACTGAGTGTGTGACATTTGAGCAATGGAGGTGAGGCAGCAGGCAATAAATGTATCTGGAGAAAGTGCTCCAAGCAGAGGCAACAGCAAGTGCAAAGGAACTGAAGTGGCAACATAACCTTCCTGCTCAGGAACTCCCAGGAGGCCAGTTGATGAGCATAGTGGGAAGGAAGAAATTAGTAGAAGGTGAGATTAGATACAAAGTTGGGGCCAGGTCTCAGGGGCACTTTGAGGCCATTTTAAGGCCTAAGCAAGGTGGAAGGCATTGGGGAATTTTGGGTTCCAGAGTGACAGGATCTGAAGTTTATTTGTGTGAGTTGAGTGAGTGATGAGGTGGGAGTGATAAGATCAGACTTGCATTTTAGCTGTCTCAGATTGAAGTAGCTTTGAGAGGAGTGCAGGAGGTTGGGAGACCAGTTAGGAGGCTAGAGCACTGATTGAGATGGGTTGCTGAGAGTATGAACTAGAACATGGCAACAGTAACTAGGTAAGGGAGACAGGTCTTTCTGGAGAAACCTGTGAAGGAATATAAAAGGGTGAAAAAAGAAGAGATTGTGGCTTGATCCACCACTGGCCTTACATAATACACCTTTCTTAGCAAGGGGAGTCCCCAAGGTAGCTGGAACAGTTAATAAGTTAGGTGTCAGTGTGGCCCAAGGCCTGTAGTGAGTGGTTTGATGGGGACATTGGAAAAGATCAGTTATCTAAGGACTGAAGATGGGATGATATCTTTTCAGCAGTGGGAGGTGCTGAACTAAGTTTGTGTTCCCTCCCTTCACCCCCTTACACAGATACCTCTAATATGTCATTTGAGGAGTTGTTGGAATTGCAGAGCCAAATGGGGACTAAGACTTACAAACAATTGGTAGCTGGAAACAGCACTAAGAAGCAAGGTTCTAGACCACCTGTTCAAAATGCATGTGTTGCAGATAAGCACAGGTGAGGAGCAAGGCCTGATGGAGATGGAGGATACTGGGACCTTGAATAGGTGTCTGCTTTGTCAGGTGGGAGGCCTTTGACCAAGACTTGACCCCTTTAACCTCCCCTTTAATTTCTGCATAGGCCTCTGGAAATGTCAGCCAAGGTCCGGGTGCCATTTTTGCGTCAAGTTGTTCCCATCAGTAAGAAGGTGAGAGAGGCAGGAACTGAAATGCTTTTTCATGAATGGAGACTGAATTTTTTTTTTTTTTTTAATATTTGCTCTGTTATCTCCAAAGGTAGCCCGGGACCCCCGCTTTGATGATTTGTCAGGGGAATATAATCCAGAAGTATTTGACAAAACGTATCAATTCCTGAATGACATCCGAGCCAAAGAGAAAGAGGTGTGCTGGGTGAAGCTGGTTTCACGGGGTTCTGAGGGCTAGGAAACTAGGGCACAGGTTAGGGAGTCTGGCAGAGGGGACTGGGAGCATAGCTATGGGGCAGATTTAATTCTTCCTAATTTGGAAGAATTCAAATCCTGGCTTGTCAGTTTACTAATTATTGGCAAGTTACTTAACCTGGCTTTGTTTCAGTTTTCTAATCAAAAAGAAATAGTAATAATTCCTATCTCATAGTATTACTGAGTTAATGTACCTGGATTTCTTATGAGTAATGCTTGGCACAGAATTTTAACTAACATTTACAAAATGCTAACCATCACACTGTGGAGCTTGTGAAAAAGCAATTGAAGAAGCACCGTGCAGGGGAGGAGCATGCAAAGCTGCAGGTGCTGCTTCAGCGAATGGTAAGTGAGTCAGAATTGTGGGTGGATGGTAAAAGTAGTTCAAGGCAAGAGGTGAGTCACAGTCCCTCCTGTTCACCCATCTCATCTTTGCTCCACAGGAGCAGCAAGAGATGGCACAGCAGGAACGAAAGCGTCAGCAGGAGCTGCACCTAGCTCTGAAGCAGGAGCGGCGGGCTCAGGCCCAGGAGGGCCATCGTCCATACTTCCTGAAGAAATGTGAGCAGGACACAACTGTGACAGACTAGTTACAGGGACGGAGTCAAGGGCCATAGTAGGATAATGCGTTGGGGGTCCGTGAGCTCTCTAAGGGAGTCATGACGACTGGATCCCATGGTAAATTGGAGGAAAGTAGATACAGTAGGGAGGGGTTATTTGTAATGATTCTTATTTCCCTAATTTGAATATGAGCAGGGGGTATGACTTAGCTCTCTCCTACCCCCATAGATGCTGGGCTGAGCATATAGGAGCTAATGGTTGAATTGAGAAAGAATGGAGTCATAGCAAAAGTCAATTTGTTTAAACACACCAGTGAACTCTAAATAAGCCTAGTGGTTGAGAATTATTGCTGGGGAAAAGGAAAGAGGGGTGCTTCCTCCTTTGCTCACCAACTTTTTTTCCCTTTTATCTAGCTGAGCAGCGCCAGTTGGCCCTAGCTGAGAAGTACAAGGAGCTGAAACGCAGCAAGAAGTTAGACAGCTTCTTGAGTCGAAAAAGGCGCCGAAATGCAGGCAAGGACAGGAGACATCTCCCTTTGAACAAAAACTAAGGAACTGTCCTCAGCTCTGCCACTGCCCCAGTGAGAAATAGATCCGTGGGGACAGACTTGGGCCTGGCCTATTTTGGTTTGTTCCTACCCATGGACAGGAAGCACAGCTGCCCATCGACTAGATTGGCCCAGAAATAAGTAGAGTTCTTGAGGGTTCCTGGACTGCTGCAGGGCTGGACATTAAGTCTAGCCCTCTGCTGTGCGGCACTTACTCTGCTTGGATTTGGCTCATCATGTCCTCATGCCTTCCCATCTTTGCCTGGAAAAAAAGGATCAGTGACCTTAAGGCTGGTGAAGGCCATGTAGTCTGTTGATGACTCCAAGGACTGGGACTTTATGTGGGAGCCAGTTCATGAAACATTCTTGTCACTCATCTTTTTTTTATTCTGCTTTTTTGTGTGGGATTTGTGGGTGACCTACTACTACTGTCTTAGTGAGCCGCATGTGAGGGCAGCAAAAACCTAAGGCCCCTACAAAGGGGGAAGTCAGGTCAGAGATCCCTCCTGTTTAAACCCAAAAGATGACCCAGTCATTGAGAGTGAACCAATCCCACAACTCATTTACTTTCATTTTGGAGGCAAGGGCAGGTAGGATGTAGGGACAATACATTTTCTCAGTAATATAAGCTAAGCCCAGCTGGGGCTCTCCATATTGTTTGGGTCTAGGATTCATACTACACACGTGGACTGGAAAATCCTCAAACTGACAGTTTAAAGTGGTCTCAGCTTGGTAGTGCCTCCAGATACCTGACAGAAGCAAACTCAGGTCTCTCTTGAGGATTGTCCTTTAAACCTAGGCCTCAGGGAATTACTTCAGAGAAAATTTCAAAGACTATGAGTTTACAATGAAACAAAGCACACAGAGAAAGAAACCACTATGAGCAAGTCAGGACTCCTCACTGGATGGTTGGTTTTGGGCAAGTCAGCCAGGCCAGAGGCTGAGGGTGGGGTTAGATTGTGTGCTAATGACAGTGGTCAACACAGGAATTGGACAGCAGACAACATGCCAAGTTTTGGGGCCATAGCTGGTCACTTCTTCCCTGAAAAAATGCCGGAGAAGGCTTTGGCCATGTAGCTTGGTTGGTTAGAGGGTAGTCCGGATATGCCAAGGTTGCCAGTTCAATTCCCAGTCAGGACACATACAAGAAAGCTATTGAATGCACCAATAAGTGGAACAAATCCATCTCCTCTCCTTCTAAAATCAATCAATAAGCCCTGGCTGGTGGCTCAGTGGATAGGTGCTGGCCTGCAAACCCAAAGGTTCGATTCCCAATCAGGGCACATAACCAGGTTGCAAGCCAGGTCTGTAGCTGGAGGCAGGTGAAAAGCAACCATACACTGATGTGTTTCTTCCTCTCTAAAAAAATATAAAATCTTTTAAAAAGTGAAATAAATTTTTAAATAAATGCTCGAGATTTGTCCATTGCAGATGAGCCAGTAGGCCCCCTGTGGGAGATGGAGGGACAGTGTGACTGAGGATGAATAAGGAATTGAGCAAGTGCAGTGAGTAAGACAAGTGATGGAGCTCAGGCCGTGTAGGAGCCCAGGAAGTGGTGGCAGCAGCAGCACAGTGCTGCAGTGGCAAAAAGACCCATCTTGTACCCTACATGTACTGTATGCTTACCTGGCTGCTAAAGCCCAGGGGTTCTCTGGGCTTCTGGTGGAAAAGGAGAGGCTCATAAAAAGCACATGAACCCTAAAAAAGGCAAAAAGCTCTGAACCCTAAAGGCTACCTTGAGACTAGACAGGCATGGCCTGAACCAGTAAGAGTAGGCTGTGATCTCTGGCATGAAGTGGGGAAGGCTCCCAAGTGAGAAACTGCAGCAGCCTTCGTGCTCCCTGGGGTCCACCATTGCCTGAGACTGCTGCTTCCTGTCACCTGCCTCATGGAACAGTGCAGACCAGCAGGCTGGTTACACTGTGGGAACCACCAACAGCACCTGCGGCCACCCTACTGCACAGCAAAGCAAGCACAGGCCCTCTGGTTTGTTCCCTCGTCCTGACTGACTCTGCCAAGCCCTAACCTCGTTTTCCCTTACAGGCTGTATTCCAGATCTCAGTCCTGGGTGGCACCCAGTTCTTTCTGACCTCCGAGCACTCTGTCACCACCTGACTCACCCGCCTTCTGTAGTTTTCTCCTGGTCACCCACCTCTTGGCTGCAAGAACCATGGACTCGGGATACCTAGGTCACTCCTTCCATGGTGGCCTCTGCCAAGAGGCAGAGCTCCACCCCTGGCACTGGGTCCACTAGCCTAACTCACTCTGCCTCAGTGTGGGTGGTGCCAGGGGAGCCAATTGTAGTAGCACAGGCCTGCCTACTGGGCTAGATGGGGCTTGGGTCTGGTGACAGTGGCAGCTCTGTACAGCCAGAAGGGGGGCAACGCAAAGGAGAGTTCCATCTAGGTCTGCTTCCAACCCAGATCCTAAAGCATCTGGATGACATACATTCAGGCTCCTTGATACCTTCAAGGGTCCTCTATCTCACCTTCACCCTGTCAGCCTTACCTAGAGAAGGCATACTTGCTGCCCCTGCTTGACAGTTCACTTGTTATATTCCATTCATCATGGGGCAGGATGGGCTTGAATCTCCAGCCTGCCAGGTGAAAGCACTTCTGACCACACACCCTTTGAGAAGGGGTGAAGATCCATCCCTGCCTACTTCATCCCCTGCCAGGAAAGGGTTGCTAAGTCACCTTCCCCTTCCTCCCTAGGCTGTCATCCTCACCTTAGCACAAGATAGCCTCAGAACCAGAGGACTCTTCTTTAAGCCAGTAAAGTACCCCCTGTCCCTAGTAGTCACCACATAGGCCATGTACTCCGACACCTGCATTTTATTTCCGTAGAAAGCCCTGCCTAGCCCTGACCCCATTCCCCAGACTACCGAAAGGTAGAGAAGCTCTGGGTGATGGTGCAGGAGGCATAGGGCACACCCCGGGATCGAATCTGCAGGGTATGGAAGGTGAGGGGTGGGTTGGGGCCTAAGGAGCCTGGGTTCAGGGACTCTGTGTGAGGCTCCATCACAGTCACAGGGACTGCATAGGACAGCATCTGGGGCCGGCCATCCTGGCGTCTCACTGTGCCCTTGCTCAGGAGGTGGAGGATGCAGGAGAGGATGTCGGTACTGCTGCAGGTAGACCCCCTACCAAGGCTGCTGACCAAACCCTTGGGAGGACATGGGCCCTTTTGCCAAGCCTCCAGCACCTGGTATGGAGAAGGAGGGGGACAATAGGTCAGAGGCACCCAGCTGACTCCACATCTGGCTTCCACTCCAAGCACAACCTGCCAGGGCAGTAAGCTCTAAGGACACCAGGTGTGTGCCAACCTCAATCTTCACACCTACAGGTACCATAGTGAACCGCAGGCTTCAAATGTGGACCCACCTCTCACTATGGACCGCAACCACCCCACCCAAATATCCCTCAACCACTGCCCAGCCCCGCTTACCAGACAGACAAGCTGGTCAATGTGCAGCCCCTCATCCCCATGGGCCTTGAGGATTCGAACAATGAGGCAGTTTAGAAGGTTCCATCTCTTCTCCAGGTTCTGGCCATCTTCATCTTCAGCTTTCAGGTATGTCTGAGGTGGGATGAGCCACACAGGGCCCCTCCTTGGCCTGGGCTCCTCACTGTCATCTCGAATCTTGAGCACACCTAAAATAGCACTAGTCACTTGGTGGGGTGAGCCATGACAAGGCTGAGCCTGGCTCAGGTCCTTCTGCCTTAAGTATGTACCTCCTGGGCAATCCTTTTGCTCATGAAGGTCCAGGGGGCCTCTTGAAGTGGTAAGAAGCCCAACTGCCTGATTCAGCATGTCTCGAGAGAGCCCTGACAGCGCCAGCAGACTTTCCACAGAGACTTCCTTAGAGAAGAGAAGGGAACATTCAGGGCTTCCCCAACAAGTAGAGAGGAATGGGTGGAGGAAAGAAGGATGGGAGTCAAAGTTTAGGAAGAAAAGTGAAAGACAAAGTGAGAGAGAGCAGGGAGGAACAGACAGCTGGGTCACCTTCAGATCATTGAGATACAGCAGCACCCACATCTGCAGGGTGGACACATGCAGGATCTGGTCCCCAAACTGCAGCTCTGCTCGACCCAGCCATGTCCACTGCAGCTGCCTCTGCGGGCTCTGCTCTGGGGCAGGGTAGCTCTGACCTGAGAAGGATCAGGGAGGAGGAGGGAGACTAAGCTGGGAAAGGAAGGAGCTGGGGCTGGTGAGGGTGCACCATTGGTTGCGCTTAGCCCTTGCTAGTTTCTGCAGGGTGTGCAGTCCAGCATTTGTGGACACTGGTTCCTGGTCTGAGGCTTCCAGAGCTCAGCCTTCTCTGCTGTTTCCCATGTGAGCCCCAGGTATCTGGAAGCCTACTGTGGGCATAACCCTGTGCCAAGCAGCTCTGACTGGGACCTTCAAGGAGTTCTCCGTTTCTTTAGGGAAGGAAGGACAGGAGCTCCCATCAACTGGAATATTCCTGAGAAAAGCCATGTCTCCATTAGCCTGGGCCTCCCTGAGGGCAGGTCTGATTCTCTTCCCCCTCCTTTGTCACTGCCCAGCCCAGGATCAGTCTCAAGCGGGGAACTTAGGTTACAATGACCAGGAGCCAGAGACCTACTACTGAGGGAGAGAAAGAGCCCTTTCCGGTGGCCCTGGGTGCCTCCTGACTCCATCCTCCTCACTACCCACAAAGAATCCTCCTCAGTCTTATTTTTAAAGACAGAAAAGATAATATTCTGGGAATCTGGTGAATAACCCCATGCTACCCCAAACTCAACCTTCTGCCCTTCCTTCTCAAATTCACCCCATCAAGGCTCCCAACCCCAGGGTCCACGCCATACCCAGGTTCTGCCCCAGTATCCCAACCTCTTTCCAGCCCCCAGTTCCCTCTGCCTTGCTCCTCACTCTTGTAAAAGTTGGAGTATCGGTTCAAAGTGCCCCTCAGGTAGGAGGGCAGGCAGATTCTGGGGTTCAGTGTGTGGCAGATGGAAGCAATGGGCCAGCACTGTGGTGACAAGACTAGCACAGATACTTCTGGCATTGCCCCTTCATAGTAGAGGTCCTCATTCTCCTCCTCGGTCACATCTGCATCTGCAGCCGCTGCTGCCCCAGCTTCCTCGGTGTCCTCCTCACACGCACTCCCGTGCTCCTTGCACCTGGCCTCATGGCTCACCTGAAGAAGGAACAGAGTTCCCAAAAGCCAGTGGGCCTCCTCTGGTCTGCTCCATGCCTCTCTTCTTTCCTAGCCTCCCATGTGCTAATCCCTTCCCTGGCACCCACCTGGATTTTCTTCTCTGTGTCCTCCAGCTTCAGGAGCTCCTGATCAAGCTGCTGGAGCTGGTAGATGTGGAACTGGCGCTGCAGCTCCTCGGAGGTGCTCAGGCTCTGCAGCATCTGCTGGGGGTAGCGGTTGGGAAAGCAGGGACCGATCTGCTCTAGCACAGCCCCCTCCAGCCAGCTCGAGCCCAGGTTCAGGAGACGGCCTGCCATGTAGTGCCTGCAGCACACACAGCCCAGGCCTGGCCTCAGTGTGGGCACTCGGCCTCCTACTCCAGGCCTCTAGCCTGCCTGCACCCTAGATTCCCAGGCCCCAAGAGTTGGCTCTGCCCCTGTCATCCTGACTCCCCACAATTCACTCCCTAGGTCCACTCACTGGTAGTAATGCTCAAAGGTGGTGGCTATCTCCAGGCCAGAGAAAATCAGGACAGTTTCCAGGCATCGCTGCAATTGCGCCAACATCTCCATCCCCCGGGCTCCACCAATCCGGCTGCCCTGGATACGCTGGTCAATGTGCCGGGCAAACTGCTCACTCACCTGGCAGTGGGAAGAGCACAGGAAAACCATGAACTGACAAGTGGAGGGGGTGAGTGGGAGCAGTGAGGAGGGTCGGACACAGTAGATATGAATGGCTCAAAGCTTCATAAATTGGTCAACAATTTCAGAAAACTATTTCAGAAAATAACAATTGTGCAAATCAACATTAACAATTATGAAGTATTTTTTCACATTGTGCAAGTCAAAAAGCCAAACTAGTGTTTGCTTTGGCAGCACATATATTAAAATTGGAATGATACAGAAATTAGCATGGCCCCTGCACAAGGATGACACAAATTTGTGAAGTATTCCATATTTTTGTTCTTAAGTCATGAAAATCAGAGTGAAAAGTTCTCTATCACTCTTTGTTCTTCCCTATTGTGCTTAGTGGAATATCTTATTGGAAATCTATATGTAAATTGCATAGGCCTTATATTTCAAAATTAAATATAATCTTATTACTGCTCTTTGCATGTAAACAGACATCTATCTATATTAAGATAATAGATTATTTTTATGGGTAAAAAAAAGTCAGACTAATAATAATTAATATGAGAAAGTAAGTTATGTGCACAAACATGGTCACACTGCAGCATTACTGATGAATAGAACAACCAGAAGCCACCAAAGGCTGCTGCTCGCACTCCCACTGTACTGTTCTTTGTGTACCAGGGAGCTTGTTACATTTTAGTTTATTTATCATTTGCTTAGTATGGGGGGTGGGGTTATCTGTGTCTTCCTTAGAAGACTGTACATTTTTTTTTTTTTTTTTAGATTTTATTTATTGTTTTTCAGAGAGGGGGGAAGGGAGAGAGGCAGAGAGGGAGAGAAACATCAATGTATGGTTGCCTTTCACCTGCCTCCAGCTATAGACCTGGCTGGAGACCTGGCTTGCAACCTGGCTATGTACCCTGGCTGGGAATCAAACCAGCGACCTTTGGGTTCGTAGGCTGGTGCCTTATCCACTGAGCCACCAGCCAGGACCAGGATACTGTACATTTTTAAGGGGAGAGACTTTGTTTATCTTCAGCTCTTATCACAGTATCTGATACATTTTAAGGTCTTGTTAAATACTTATGGGATGATGGAAATGGGGGAGTAAATAATAGTATAATCATTAGATGGAATTTATGCACAAATAAAAAAATGAAAGCAAATAGTAACACTGGAAAAGGCATTTAATGTAATGAAAACAGGATAAAGCATTTTAGCTATTCTTGAGAAAACTGTTAAATCATGCATTCAAATAGGAGAAAGTAAATCAAGATATATTAGGCCTGCATGCTGTGGGTAACATTTTTTTCTTTGAATTTTTGATAACACGGTTATGTGTTGCTTGTTAAACGGGAATGGAAAGTGAGGCCATTTTGAGGAGGTGGGGAATGGACAGTCTGTGGGAGGAGGCCCAGGGCTGAGGCAACGTTGGGAGGCTTACGTGGGCAGCTTTGAGAAAAGGAAGCTTCAGCAAGGCTCCAGCACAGCCCTTCTGCAGCGCCAGCAAGAAGGCTGCCCGTGGCCCAAACAGCTCAGAGCTTGCCTTCTGCAGGTTATTAAAGTGTTTACAGTAATGTGGCACAAAGTCATCATCCTGCCAGTGTGAGGTCAGAAAACTGTTCACCTGGGGGGAAATGGTAGCAGTGTGAGGAGACAACCCAATGTACCACCATTATGGTTCCACCCTCCCTCCCGCACCCGCCCCTGCCTACCTGCTCCTCCACAGCAGCCTGCCAACAGCGGGTCAGATTTTTCAGGATGCTGCTGGGAAGCCCGTGGGTAGCCAGGGAGCTCCAGTTGTGGCTTCTGTTTCTGCCCTCTGTGGAGACAGAGGGAAGGGCAGGCCTTCAGCTCCTGGTTCCCCATTCAAGGCTGAGCCCTGGGGTCTTTCTTGGACATGTTGCCACCCCAAATGATTCTGTTGGGTGGGGTGACACACATCTGGAAGATGAATAGACTAAGCACATAGGGAGGGGTAGGGTGGGGAGGGACAGAAGCTCCAGTATGGAAATGGGGCACGCAGGGCAATACCCCTACCCAAGCTCCTGCCCAAATTCCCTGGTACTCACTGGGCTGAGGAGTGGCCACCAGTGCAGCGGGCGCCTCACAGGGCTCCACATGCACCAGCAGGTGGGTGAGGCGGCGCACCCTCGAGGAGAAAGCTGCGGCATGGCTCTGGGGGTTACGGGCAGCCTCCCGACACTCCAGGTACTGGTCCAGCAACCAGCCCAGGGGGCTGATGCCATCCTCATCTAGAAGTCAGAAGAAACAAGCCAAGGCAGAGCATATCTCCAGGGCAGTGGAAGAGGCTGGCTGGACTGGAGTGTAAAGAAAGAGCAACTAGACAGAATGATGTGAGGAAAGGAGGCGGCAAGATCCCTTCTGACCTTATGGTGTCAGCTGGCACCTGAGAGAGACATGGGAAAAGAGATGGCCCCTGAACTGTGAGAAGGGCACTGGGGCTCCAAACAAACATGCAGGTACCAAAAGGGCCAAAAGTGTGACCCAGGTGGCTCTAGATAGAGTAGAGCAAGAAGAGGCCTGTTGGTGGGGCAAACAACAGGATGGTGAAGAGGGCCAGGGGCTGGGATGCTTACCAGGGCAGGTGATGTTCTGCACCAGGGGGCTGACCAGGGCCTCCCAGCAGGTCTTGCCCAGTGCTTGGGCAGCTTCGTTGTCAGGGAGGAAGTGATCAGCAAAATTCTTCTCCTGGCGCAGAACCCCATTGAGTCTGGAGGTGCGGATGGAGGAAGATGGTATCAGGGGCTCAAGGCCTAGGTGATCCCAGTGACCACCCTAACTAAGATTGCCAGCTCACCCCCAGCAACCAGACCAAGTCCCACTCGGTACTTGACAACTCCTCATACGTTAATCGGCACATTCCACTCCAAGCCCAGCAGAGAAATCTCCTCTCTTTAGTATTTCCTTCCCGTCTAAAACTGCAGAACATTCTAGCCCCTCCATAAGCATGTTAACTCTCTACCGTACGCCCTCCACAGAACCCGCCAGCAGCCATCTGTAATCCTCTCACCTTTTACACACACACAGGCACACACACATGCTTGCACACACCTAGAACTCAGATTCAGGAGGCTCCTGCGGTCCTCCACGATGTCCTGGCTCCAGGCCTGTGCCCGCACCATGTAGAAGAGGCGTGTGTGACGACAGAGCTGCTCCCGAAACACTGGCCAGAATGTGGGCTTGGGACCCAGGATCTCCAACCCTCGAATGCGCGTGTCAATACCACCCTGTCAGGTACAGATTTGTTGTCACCTGGTCCACATTCTCTCAGGAGAGGCCCCATGCCCGGAGGCCTCACATCACACCCTGCTCTACCTGCTGGCAGCGCTTTATGCGGATCTGGATGACGGGCCAGACGTGGTTCAGGTTCTCCAGGAGAATCACCCGGCTGGCGGAGGGCATCACGTTGACCTGGTTCGGGGGCAGAGAGGACTTTTGTCTCCACCCATGTGGCTGAGGGTGCTGAAAGCACAAGTCTGTTCCTGTCCCTTCGCTGAGTCCCTCCCTTCCCCAGCCCTGGGATGTGTGGCATTCTGATGAAAGGGTGCTAATGTCACGTTCACTATTCAGGGCCTGACACCATTGCAAAGGCACAGGGATGAAGAACTACTTTCTCTAGGGAGCAAAACAGGGAGGGATGTAGGAATCTGGGCAGGAGAGTTGATCCTGTGAGGGATGGTCTAATGGCACAGGGGTCCCTACCGAGTTGAGTTCTGTGTTAAGAGAGCTGATGTTGTCACCCCCGAACACCACCACCCTGGCCGGCATGTAGCTGGAGTCCTCACTAGCCACCAGCAGGGTCAACTGCCTGGGAGCAGGAAACAAGAACCAATTGAAACTGAAACCAGTCATGTCCTTGTAGACAGAGTCAAGGGGACCCTTTGGTCATGTTCATTGGGGTGGTGCTTCCCCACAAACACACACGGAAATCATGAGAAAGTGTGTAGGTGTGGCCAACATGTGCAAGGGGCATGTTACCTGACGAGGACTCCCTGCTGCATGTACACAGTGATGTAGTGGGAGCCAGCGCTGCCGTTGGACTCCCAGTAGGTCTTGGGATTGCGGTCCGTCAGCTTGCTGGCCCGGTGAGGGTTGGAGGAAACTTCTACCTTCTCCCAGCACTTATCCTCCTTCACTTCCATACTGGAGCCTGGGGACAATGGGAAGGGGTGGTGGTCACAGGCTGGTAGGGGTGGAGAGAAAAGAGATGCAGGGATGGGAATGTGGAGTAATGTGGGGATAGGCACAAACCCTGGCACAGATATCTGAGGAACACATCAAAGAAGGGGATGTTGATGGGTCGGTGGGTTCGTCTGTGGTCTTCAATCTGACCCAGCACCATCTGCAGCCGGAGCATGAGAGAAAAGGGGCACAGGGAGGAGGGAGGAATGCGAAGAAACACAGAAACATGTATGGAGAAAGATCCAGCACCAATGGGACTTCCTCCACGGCCCTGGCAGAGTAGGCCCAGATGGGCAAACACCCTCAGGTTTACGACACTCACCTGCCTGTCCCAATTTCAGAAACATACCCTTCTACTGTCCAATGCTCAGGTTTCTATTCTTACCCACCTATGAACCCACAAGCTTCCCGAGTCCTTCCTCCTGACCTGGATACAGCCTCCCAGGATGTTGGTGGTGAGTTTCCGGTAGAGGTGAGCATGCTTCTCACACTTGAACACCATGTCCCGCAGCTCCTGAGCCCGGTCCAGCTTTCCCAGGTGCTTTCCCAGGGCCTTGGAGATGGCATCTCGGGCCCCCAGCTGACTGAGCACCACAGCATAGTCCCTGCTCACTGAGGCCAGGCGGTGCAGGAAAAAGATCAGTTCTTGGAGTACCTAGGATGGGGGTAGTTGGAGGTGAATCACGGAGATACGGCACAGGCCACAAGAGCATCTGCAATAGAGTTTACTTACACCGACTGGGGCTACTGCAGTGAACAAGAGAGTGAAGAAGTAAAAAGACAGGGACTGGGGAGACACGAGGTCTGGGTGGAACAAGAGAACCAAAGACAAATTGAAATGGAAAAGCCAGGAGATGCCCTGGCCCACCTAGGGTTCTTGACTACTGATTATGTTTGCAACAGGTACAGACAGCATCCCAGCTTGTTTCTTTTCAGGCCCAGCGGTCCCAAGAACGAGCTGTGGGGCTGCATTTTCAGATCCTTAGGCACTAAGCAGGCACCTGTAGGTGGGCAGGAGGCTGAGAAGGACCAGAGGTGTGTATGCACATTCAAGTGAGTCCACCTCTGAAACTAAAATCTGGGTAACAGCCAAAGATGACACCCACTGTCACCATGACCCTAGTTCTCTGATGCCTTTGCAAGGCTTCCATGACCAGGATATATTTGTGCTAGGGAATTCTTGGATGTGATGGTCCCCTCTACCTCCTTCGTCCCCCTATCCCCTCAGAGGCCCAATCAAATGGGAGCCACTGAGGCTCTTACTGCAATATGAATGTAACCTTTTGTGTAAAAAAGGATATGGCAAATAAGAGCATACATTTGTGTACGTAGGGGAAGATCATACATTTGAGTTTGTTTATATTTGCATAAGGAAACACTGGAAGGATACATAGACGAATACAAGTTAGCACTAAGGGACGTGTCGGGGGCTCTGGGTAAACAGGAATTTGGGTGGGAGTGAGAATTCTCAGTGTATACCTTGTTATACTGTTCTGATTTATGAACTGTGTGAATGTATTACCTATTCAAAGAAACACAATTCAATTTTGTAAACAAAACCCACACCAAGGGCACAAAGGCTCCACTGTGCCCTTTAGAGCCCCATCCAGGAGGTCTGCCTCATCAGACCTGTCGCCTGCCTTCAGATGCCTTCAGCACCTCCCCAGAGCAGGGCAGGGATGGATACCTCTCGGTCCGTGTCCGGGGACTCCAGGCAGGCCATGCAGGCGTCCATGGCCTCGTGCCAGGGGAGTAGCATAGCTTCAGTGAAGTCCATCAACCGCATCAGGAGTCTGGGCAGAAGGGAGGGGAGGACAGATGTGCTTCGAGCCTTGGAGACCCCTTTGCCCACCCCACCTCTCACCACACTATCACCTCAGAACAGCCAGGTGCAGGGCCTTGTTGGCCGCTGGAGTGCTGAGGCTCCGCATCAGCGCAAGGAAGGGCTGGGGCTGCCGCTGCAGTGGTAGCAGCAGTGACTTGACCTTGCTCTCCTGGGTTCCCTCTGAGTTCAGCGCTTGCTCCAGATCCAGGACAATTTTCCCGGCTGGCCCATAGCCCTCCACCAGACATTGCAGGGGACTCCTGGGACACTGGATCGTGGTTTCTTCTGCTATGGGATGAGGGAAGTCACAGGGTTGGCTACTGTTAGTAACACAAAGAATCAGAGAAGGACAGAATCTAACTCTCAATCTTGTTTCCTAATTTCTCCTGAAAACGTTTTTGATTTGTTTTGTCCTCCTAAATGTTAGGTTTGGGATCTCATGACAAATTTCCATTTTATGTCCTTAACTTTGCAAAGGCACTTCCTGCTTACAAAAAAGCAGAGAATTTATCTATATCTAAAAGTAAGCAATAAATAGCTTTTCTCTACATCTACAATAGAAAAATAGGTGTGGGGAGTGGGCTTGCTAAGGCTTTCAAGTCTCAGTTTTCTAACTTTACACCCTCCTTCATTCTTTGGAGGGAGCACAACATCTGCTTTTCTCAGTCACTGCTTATTTCCAAGTTTTGGTTTCTCCCTGAGGTTCTATCTCTTCCAATTCGGATTGCACAAAAAAATCAGCACAGACCTCTTTCCTATGTTCACTCCCTCCTAGAGGCCACTCTGCAGAGCTGCTGTGTCTGTCTAGTGCCCCACCTTTCACTCTGGCTGCATCTGCTGATTCCTGAGGCTGGGTTTGGACTGCCAGCAGGGACGCATAAGCTGGCTGCCCTGCCAAGGCCTCCGGCACGTATTTCCTGTAGACACGGCAGTTAAGCAGGTCCCTGAGAGTGCTGTCATCGAGCTGCTGTGGCAGAGCCAGGAGCAGGTCCTGCGCCAACTCCACAGGCATGGCCAGCTCAGCCAGGATCTCGTCATCCAGAATCTGTCATCAGGGAGAAGCTCTTGCTGCAGGCCGCCCTGCCAGCACAGAGGCCTCAGGGGCACTCGGTAGGGGTGGGAATCTCTGCATGTGCTTTCTCCATCCTGCACCTCTCCTGGCTGGCAACTGGCTCCTCCCAAACAGTTCACCAACACCTCGGAACATTTTAGATCCCTCCCCCGCAGCCCCTGAAACCGTCAATCTCACATCCATCCTGAGCCTTCCAAATGCTCTATCACAGTCCAACCCTTGCAGTGGAGCCCTCAAACTTCTGTGCGTCTGCAGGCCAACTCTACCTCCCCCTCCAGGTGCTCCTGGAGGATCTGGAGAACCTTCTGATGCTCAGGTCCATCCAGCTTCTTGATGAAGAAGAGGAGTTCCCACCACTCAGCCTGGGTCAGGTGTTCATTCTCCTCAATGTCCTCATCCTCAGGCAGCACGTAGGGCATGGCATAGAGCTCTGTCATGGGCTTCCATCGCCAGGAGGGCAGGGCTGTGGAAATGGGGCACAGGGCACAGGGATGTCACTGCCCACCCAGCCAGATTGCTGCTCCAATGCTCAAAGCTTCCTCCAGCTTCCTCTCTGGGCTCACCTACACCCTCGGCTCCACTGACCACTGCCTGCTGGTATGCATCAGCCTTAACAATGTCCTCAACATCTTCCTTAAAACCCAGAATCTCCAGCATGTGCCAATGTACCCAATAGGTACGGCCTGTCGATTCCCACAGCACCTGGAAGACATGGAGGGTAAAAAGAGAGGAAAGGGGAATAGAGAACTCACTTCATGACTGCCTGTGGCCCAGTGATGAAGAAATACAATCTTCAGGTGACCCTTTTCCAGGACCGGAAAAACCTTCAGATAGGAAAACCCTGGCATATGGAGAACACACACAGGGCGTGTTCCCTTACTGACACTGGCTCCGCCTCTCCGCCTCTCCCCTATCCTTGATGGCTTATGCCCCTACACTTCCTCCTGGCATCACCCACCCTGCCTCCCCAACCCTGACCTTGCTGTATCAGTTCCTTCCCAAGAATCCTTCTGACCGCAAAGGCTCCTAAGCTCAGATTTTCTCAGCCCCCCTTCAATTGCTGATACCCCTCTGACTATTTTAATTCCCCTGAGGGTTTTCTTCCAGCATGGAAGCCCTAGCTACATGTCACCCAAAAAGATCCCCAACAATGTCCTGTCACCATGCACTTGCTCACCTGCACAGGGGGCACGCCACTGTTGCTCTGCTGGAACTCGCCCTCGTCCCCAGCACTGATCTCCTCGTAATCATCCAGCATCCGCACTCGCATCCCCGGCTGCAGTGTATCCCGCATGTACAAGGCATAGGTATTGCCACTTGCAAACTCAGAGCGGGGGCGAAACCGCCTTGACCTCCTGAGGGAGGGCTGGGCCTGGGTGGATGGCAGCCCTGGGCCTGCATCTTCCAGCTGGGACTGGAAGATGGAACTGGAGGACTGGGCCCAGGGCCCCAGTCTGCTTGAGGCCCAGTCCCAGCGCATGGCCTGCACCATCTCTGAGATCAGGGTGCCCATGGCCATGCTGAATTCCAGCTCCAGCTGACTCCTCTCCCCACTCAACTCCTTGGGAGCAGAGCTGTTCTGGGCTCCTTGTTCTGCAGCACTATCACTCAGCTGATCCAGGAGGGAGGTAACATGCAAATAGCGCTTCACCAGGGAGAAAAGCAGCTTTCCTGGGACCTGTAAGACACAACCTTTGGTCTGTGTCCACTTTATCCTCTCTGGAGAGGTGTAAAGGCCTGGTCCTTAGATTTTCCTAGCTCCACCCCCAATGCCCCTGAAAAAGAGTACCTGAGGCAGCTGAATGCCCTCGAAAGACATGGGGTGTTCAGAGAGCGTGGCCTGTGCAAACAGAGCCAGCAGAGCACAGCGGCTGTCAAAATCCAGGTGTTTCTCAATGGCCTCTTGCTGGCTCAGTGACAGAAGGATCTGTGTCCGGGTCCCTGTAACCCACATCCCAATAAGTAACTGCTCTCTAACCTCACCCTTCCCAGACATCTCTCCTAGACCTCCCTACTCCCTCAATCCTATGCTTTTTCCATCACACGTTGGGTATAATGTGATTTGCTGATTTGCTTGAAAAGCCAAGACTTCCATCCATAGACAGCCAATTAATGTGAAATTTTTGGACAGTCTTTTCTCTTTCTGCAGAGATGCCCACACCTATTTCCCCACTTCCTTTTCTTCCAACTTTGACAGAAGAGCAATAGACCATTTATGTACTGGTGAGACTAGAGACTCCCACTACAGTCTCCAGTGAGGACCTAAGCCAACCTAGCCCTCTTCTGCTTTCCCTTCCTCCCTATACTGCTCCTCACCAGCATCATGAGAGGCTAGGGCTTGTATCATCCGGCCTGCGCTCCAGCGAACCTGATAATCGGGACTACTCAACATGTGCATAAGCAAGTTGAGGACCCTTGGGTCTTTGAAGACCTCAGCGAGAGGCTCAATGCTGGCATAGGCGCTGAGCACATGGACAGTGTGAAGCAGAGGAGCAGGAGGGACGGTGCCCACACACTCTTCCAGCTGCCGAAGGGCCCTCTGAATCAGGGACTTCACATCAGTTTCCATCTCTGCCAGCACAGATTTATCCAGGGCCCCAGCCTCTCCTGAGGTTTCCTGGGAAGGCCCAATAACTTGGCCATCCTCGCCCAGCATCTTGTGGCAGTTGGCATAGATCTCATCATTGGACATCCATAGCAGGATGTGCTCAGCCTTACAGTCCACTTGGCCCCCTTCTCCATCCTCCCCACGCCTCAGTACGAGCCAGCGGATCTGGTACTCAGGATGCCCATCGTGGCCCACTCGTTGGCGGATCAGCTCATCAGGATAGGCATGCAAGCCAGGCCCCAGGGGCACTCTGAATTCTCTGTAGCGGAGTTCCCCCACCATCCTGGCACCTGAGACAAACAAGGAAAAGAGAACAGGCAAGTGAGAGAGGGGTCAGAAAACCAAGCACATCAAGGTGAGAGGAAGCAAATGTGGCACCAGTTGCTGGGAACGCTGGTGTTTGTTGTGAAAGAACACATAATTGGGGGGCTAAACAGAGGTTCTAAGGCCCTGTAAACGAGTGGGTGGTTTGGAGCAGTGGGAAGCAGAGTGGGTCTGGACAGCCTTAGTTACAGCGAAATCCCAAGGCCCTGGGACAGTTGGAGGCAGCCTAGATCTGGATGTGTTGTGGGGGGTGGGGTGCCGAGGAGTAATACCCCAGTGTGTATGGTAAATTTCAACGCTTAAAGCATAGGAGTGTGAGTCGCAGGGGAAGGAGACCCAGAGAACTAGTGGTGTAAGGGACAAGGCGCTATGGATTGGGAAGAGGGGCTGGGGGACTGCAGGCACCGGTGACTGGAGGAACTGGAGCAGCAAGGCCATGGGGGAAATGCAAGGCCCCATGCAAAGTGTGCAGGAGACCTGGTGGGTGAGGAACAGGAGGCTTGGTGGAGGGTCACAAACCCGAGACGCCAAAGGATACGAGCCTGCGCGACAAGGTGGGGGTGGGTGGCTGGCGGCAGGATAAAGAAAAATCCCAAGGCACAATGAAATAGGGAAACACGAAGTCAGGTACGGGGAAATCTCGGTGGACTAGTTGGAGGAAGAAAACCCAGGAGAGGAGTAGGGGGCCGCGGTGGGGCTCTGGCCACCTCAGAAGTCGATGGGAGTCTTGGCACGAGGTCTGTCCGCTGAGCTACGGTCGGACGCGCGGCGCAGACGATGGCGGCGAGGGCCTTGCAGAGATTTTGGCTCCGCCTGGGCCCCCCAAGGGGGTCGAGGCAGGGAGGCGGGAGGCGGGAGGGGGCGTGCCTCCGCAGGACACGCGTTGGGGAAGGGCGTGGCTTGCAGGGACCAAGCACCCAGAGGCCGGGTTATCTTCACAGCCCAGGCACGCAGATCTGCGGCGGCTGGGGCGAGGCAAGGCAGGGCAGGTCCTCAGCCGGTCCAGCCACTCACCTAGTACCTTGGCTGATTCCCTGGCACCCAGCGGAAAGCTAGGGGCCCTGGGGCGGAGCCACGGGTGCCACCTTGGCGACGCAAGGCTCCACCTCCTCCCCTCGCCCTATCCTCTTCCTCCCTCCTGCCACCGGAAGTGCCTTCCCCGTTTCTCCAAGTCAGAACTGGGTAAGACCTTGTAGGTCATTTATTACCTCCCTCCTCCATTACCTATGAAGGAACTGAGAGAAGCGAGGCGGTTGCAGCTGGTCTTTGCCCCAAGTTGTCCTCCCCTTTCTCCTCCCCCGGGGCCAGTATTTACCATCTCCCCTTCCAAAACAGCAGTAACAGATACAAACGGGATCATTTTATTGTAATCTGGAGGTTTCAGCTTTGGGCAGCAGCTGAGGGCAGCTTCACATAACTCTTCATTGGGGGCAGTGGCCGAATCTTTCGGCCAGCCCAGCCCCCCTTGCGGTGCCATAGCCCACTAGAAGGCCTCTTGCCCAGCCACCGGTTCCGCCCAGCCTTGCCAATGACCCGTTTGTTGTGATCAACATTGGATACTCGGCCTACTGTTGCTATGCACGTTTCCAGCACCTGACAGAGAAAGCAGAGGGAAGAGAATGCACCATGTGGGGAAAGAGCCTGATAATGTTGAGGGCAGGACTCATGCTCAATGAGAAGAGAGAGGACAGGGGAAAGCATGACTTAAGTGAGCCTGAGTGCAGGTCCTACAGGACTTGAAAACAATCTACTCCATTATGACAGCCCAAATATTACTAGTCACTTCACACAGCAGAAAAGGTCAGACCCAGCTAGGGGTGGTTCCTAATATAAAACACCTGGAAGCTATGTTGGCCAGGAAAAGTACATTCCAAAAATTCCTCCCTTGCTGATCCCTCCCAATTATACGCCTTCACACACCTGCATCTGCCTCTTAGAGGGCAGCTGAATGATGGCCGTCCCGTTCACCTTCCGTAGCAGCACACCACACGTCCCTGGGAAGGGGAGAAACAGGTATGCCACCCTCCACAAAGAAAAGCTTTGCCCTTTAGGAGCATATACGCTAAAGCCAGATGCATGCCATGTTTTAGGCAAAAACACAAGCACCTTATCCTCATTTTCCTTGTTTTTTTTTTCTTCTTTTCCTTTGCTAACGGACTAGTAGTGGGCCCATGGGTTCACAGAATTGTGACTTTGGGTACCACCTGGTCTTCTAAATTATAAGACCCCATGCAGCTCCTTTCTTCATACCTGCAGCTCGGATATACTGAGCCCCCCGGCCTGGTTCACTCTCCACGTTGTTGATCAGGGTCCCCACAGGCAAAGCTCCAAGAGGATGTGCATCCCCTTCCCGAGGAGCAACTAAAAGACAGAATTTCATCAGCACCAGAACACTTGCAGCCACGCAGCCCACATACACCCAGTGACCATCTCTCACCTGCCATTCTGCCTATGTGGTCAGAGTTCAAGATTTTATCTCCAGCCTGCATGTTTTCTGTAGCAATGACCCAGCGTTTCCGGCTGCCCCCAGCAACCAGAGCTATGTCTGCTGACCTGTTCAGGGTGAGCAACAAGTGAACAGACCATCTAGGCAACCCCACATCTTCTGAAAAGCCACACAGCAGTCATGTCATTCAGTCATGCCATCATCACTGCACATCCCAAACTTGCCTACAGGGATCATAGCGGACAAGGATGACCTTCTCTTCAAAGGGTCCTGGCTTGGCTTCCTGATAGGGCCGGAACCGAAGAAAGTCAATCATGCGATAACGTTGCTTGTGCCCCCCGCCAATACCATGCACTTTGATTCGGCCTGTGGTCAGGACAGTGAGGGGACATAACCTGGTCAGATGAATAGGCTTGTCCTTGGCAGGGAGCAGTGTTTCCCAACATGACTCAAGCAGAAAACGATAAAAAAATTTTTATAGTACAATGGGGTAAATGGGGATGAGAAAACATATGCACCTTGGTTAATAAAATTATACAGGTTTCAGGTAAACTGTTACCATTTTTTTTTTAATTAAAAAAAAATTATTGTTGTTGTATTACATTGTTACCAGTTTTTGAAGAGTATGAAGAGGAATGTCATGAAACTTGTTGTGTATGTCCAGTTTTCTTCAATTCTAGATTGTCTTTACGAACACAGACCACTTCTCTATTGCTTTGTAGTCTGTTCTCTCGTTTTTATACACATACTATATGTAGAAGGAGTCTGATAAATGTGTTTTAATTACATTCCTCTCCCTTATTTTCCCCTTATTGCCTAAGTTCTCTTGCCCCTGCTCCCACCTGTGTGGTCTCGGCCCCCAGACTTCCTCATCTTCACTGGTGTAATGGTGTACTTGGTACGACTCTTCCAGGACACAAACTTGGCACAAAGGGCCTCAGCAGTAAGGATTGAGCGGCAAGATAGTAACATCAAGGCAGAGGGAAGCTGAAGAAGGGCATTGTTTGTCATCTAGAGATAAACATAAATCTCTTTCACTTCAAAGCTAATTGAAGAAGCATCACGGTACCAGGGACAGGGTAGAGACCAAGACCAAGTTTAGTTTGTAGCCCACTTCCTCCTGGAAGTGTCCCAGATCAGCAGTCCAAAAACTCTACCCTTCCTTCACAGCTTGTACAAATCCCAGGGTGGAATGTTTATCCAGGTGTATGTTTATTGATTACCTCTCCTCATTTGATCCTTTCACCTCTTAAGTATTTCTATTCTAGAATGGAATGTTCTTCCCTTGAGGCATTTACTAAATCTGGCTCTAGTCTCCTTCTCCAGGAAACTTTTCCTTCTCCAACCAAGTCCCTTTTCCAGAGCTGGTAGCTTCCACACATCCATATACCACCATCAGCCCCAACCCCTTTCCCCCATTTGCATTATGTTTCTGGGAGTGTGTGTTTTGTGTTTTTGGTTTTTTCTTAAGATTTTATTTATTTATTTTTAGAGAGAGGGAAGAAACATCAATGTGTGGTTGACTCTTGCATACCCCCAACTGGGGACCTGGCCTGCAACTCAAGCATGTGCCCTGACTGAGAATAAATAGAACCTGTTGCACTTTGGTTCAGGGCCTGGCCCTCAATCCACTGAGCCACACCAGCCATGGCTGTTTTGGCGTTTTTTAGATACAAAATGAGGGAAGGGATCATTTCTGTCTTGTTCCCTGCTGTATTTCCAGATCTTCACAGAGTAGGTTTTGAATTTTAAGTAAGCATCTGCTAAAGTCTACCATCAGCCTGAGAGGTCCAGGGCAAGTCTTCAACTTATTTTCTGTGATTCACGAATTCCCTACTAGGGACCTTGTGACACCTTCACCTTAGACTCCGATTGTTGGTATCTTGCCCTGTATTCTCTAATCTCAGCATTCCTAATGGTTATCATAACAGTCAACAGCTCAAGCTTTGAAGCTAGGCTGCCTAACTCCAATAGTTGGTCTATCAGTTATCTCACTGAAAATGGGCATGTTAATATAAGGTACAATTATCTTATAAAGTAATTGAAACAGTTCACTTATTTCAAAGTTCTATTATTTATGCCTGGCTTTTGATAGGCGCCAAATAAGTGTGAATTATTTTTAAATCTGTACAACCTGTTCTCTGTAAAGCACTTTCATTTCCAATACCTCGTCTGAGGAATCCAGCGGCCCTGTGCGATGGCAACACTTATGAAGGAGAAAGCTGAGGATTAGAATGACTTATCCAAGGCCAGCGTGACTACTGATCAGACTCATAGCCTCGCCTCCCATACTGAGGGGGTCCCCTCTCCCGAGACGCGAAAGAAAACAGCCTCACTTCCGGGTAAGGATTACCTGGGCGGCCGGGAGCAGGCTCCGGCCGGGCACCGCGGCAGCCGGGCGCGCCAGGCTCAGAGAGCCCAGAGCACGGGTCAGTGTCCGCAGGGCCATGAGACTAGCCAGGGTCCTCCGGACTCAGCACGCCACCATTACCTTTAGCCAGGCACTGGCGCTTCGGAGTGATGCTAAAGATTCCCCGTGCCGTCGCTTCTTCATGACGTAAAAGAGGCGGAAAAAGAACCCCAGAGCCAGCTGTGTACACACCTCCTTTCCTGCCTGCGCACCGTTAGAACCAATCCTTTGGCGACTCTTAGGTCGCGTGACTGGGAAGCTGGCCCCGCCCCTCGGAGCCGTCAAAACAATTGCTTCCAGCGGCAGCCATGATGCATTTAAAGGGGCAGTACCAGCTGGGGCTGCAGCCAGGTCGACAGACTGCGGGTGAGTCTTTGAGATAC
Organism: Noctilio leporinus; assembly: GCA_004026585.1. NCBI lineage: Eukaryota > Metazoa > Chordata > Mammalia > Chiroptera > Noctilionidae > Noctilio > Noctilio leporinus. The sequence continues at coordinate 76 of PVIW01003106.1, read as the reverse complement.
CTGTGGGGCTGAGGGTTGAGATCCCGCTGCTCCTTATTCCCGCACTCTTGGACAGATGAGCAAACCCCCGCCAACA